>JARHVA010002866.1:0-420000 GCA_037957365.1 Torreya grandis
GCTTGAAGAGGGATACAAACCAGGAAACAGATTAGATGGAGTACAGGTACAGGTACAGTGCAGCTGTTTATCTCCAAGTGGGAGATTGTTAGGATTGTGGAGCTAAAAGCTTCACTGATGCAGACATGGAGGAGGTTGCAGAATGAGTTGCTGAGTGTCAGAAGTGTTTGGCGTTGGTCTGGCCAACCGGCGTCGGCAAGGTAAGACAGGAAGGCAACCGACGTCGGTCATATATCGGCCGGCGTCGGCGACCCCAGGCGAACAGGGACCGACGTCGGTCGCCTGTGTAGTTCGACTGCAAGTTAATTACGGGCAGTGAGCTAACGAACCAAGAGTTTGCATGATGAGTGCTAATTTTAGACTCATAGCTGCGGATCTAATTATTGTAATTAGATGTCTAATCATTGTTTGGATGAGATCTATATAATAGACTCATGGTTGTATTGGAAAAGTGTGCTAGGGAGTAAGAGAGCATAATTATAAGCTCCTTCTGTGTGTGAGGTAGAGCTATGGTGCGTTCCTCCTAGTGCCACAGTACCAGGTGTGTTGGTGCTGGATTGGAGAGCCAGCTGGGTTCTTCAAGAGTGTAGGATCTTGGTCACAGTTGCATGGCCTATATAGGAGATCTACATGGTAAGTAAGATCGTTGATCTGCAGGTGTATGTGTGTGCAAGGTCGAGGTTCACAGGTGATTGGAACCATTGCTTGATTTGCAGGTGTGCAAGGTCATACAGACAGCAACACTATAGGGAGCAGTATCAGGCAGGATCTACTTGGAGTACAGGTGTGTACTCGGATAGAGCAAGAGGAAGGCAAGGCAGTTCCTTCCATAAGTATGGTCTGTTGAATTGCAGGTTGTTGCAGATTCATGGGAGATCTACTTGAAGTACCTTGAGTACTTGTGGAGCACGTGGAGTGCTTGTGGAGTGCGTGGAGCACTTGTGGTGTGCGTGGAGCACGGGGAGGTGAACACCAACTTTGTATTTGAGTTGGGTGTTGGGACCTGTGAGAGGGAGAGCTTTGGGGAGAAGAATTACTGTTCACTTGAGGCGTGGGAAACCTCTGTAAGGTGGTGGAGAAGAAGTGGCATCTTCTTTATTGTATTCTTTTCTGTATAAAGTGTTAATACAATTTGGTATTGTCTCTCATATGCTGTGTTATTCTGAATTCTAGTTACTTGGTGAATCTGGTTAATTTCCGCATATTAAGTTGCTTGGTATTAGTAATCAAATTGTGTGCTTCCGGTGTACACCCTCTCCCAACAAGTGGTATCAGAGCATGTTTGTTGTTCTAGATTCCCAACAAGTGGTATCAGAGCATGTTTGTTGTTCTAGATTCCCAACACACAAAGAGAGAGAGAGAGGAGAGAGAGGAGAGAGGAGAGAGAGGAGAGAGAGAGAGAGAGAGAGAGAGAGAGAGAGAGAGAGAGAGAGAGAGAGAGAGAGAGGAGAGAGAGAGAGAGAGAGAGATTATAATCTTGTAGAGATTTTGACAATCTGGTTAAGTTTTGACCTTACATTTAATATGGTATCTCAAATTTTTTATTATGACTATAAAATGTGAATACAACCATAAAAATTTAGTCCCTAGATAGGAGTATGGTGTTGATCAATTCAAAAATCTCATTAAATAGTCATATCTTATATTTATTTCACATATTGATTTGAATAACATTAAACACTCATGACATGCCATTAATATTAGCCCTGAAGGGATACTATACCTTTCATTTTTATTGACAAATGGGGATACCATTTGTGATTCAAGTAGACTATAGTTAGTTTCCCATGAAATTTTGAAAAATATTTATTTATCTAGCTTCTCATTGGTGCAAAATATTTGAGATCTTATTCTAGGATTCATGTTTTTTGAGGATAAAAGGCCAATATATTTATGTGAGCTATATTTAAGTACATAAAATCCTATGTCTATCTAAAGTCACATTTAATTGCACATCGCTATGAGGGCATGCTAAATTATTGTAGACGAGGACAAGCCTACCCATTGAATACCCTCAAAATATTTGCATAATTGAGGAGTTGTTGCATAATGTATGGAAGGGGGACAATTTTATGCGATGCCCTTGTTAGATTAATAACATAGTGCTAAGCTTAACTTGTGTCTTAACCTAGGTAAGATTAGCATAAGTTTTACTAATGTGTGGTATATACATGGAATTTTAGAGTTAGCATGCACATGTCTAATTTTTAGTTGTGCATATTATCCACTTGGTTAGCATGCACATGATCACTATTTATTTGTAAACCAATGTTTAAATATAAAATATGATAGATACTATTCATCTAGGTCTATTTTCACATTGCCAAATGATATCTCACTCGCCTTCCCTCAACTGCTATAAATAAAGGGAAAGGTGTCAGAATTGTATCAAATAGGAGAATACACGACTTTGATGTTATATGTCCATCTTAAGAGATTTTTAGTAGAATCATTTAGTGATTCTAGCGATTTTCCTTTACATATTTAAATTTATCTATTAGTGTATAAGGAATATTTAGGTTAGGGTGATCGTAGAGAAATTGGCACTTATGGTAGTCAATTTTTACTTGGTATCAAAGCACAACATGTTACCCTCCTTCTCACTAGTAATTCATCTTGTCATGCTTCTCAATTAGATTCATAGTGTCAAAATAAGGACACATTAAATATTATCATATTTATGAGTGATTATATTTTTTTTTACCATGTCATTACATCTATAAGGGGAAAAAAATATTTGTAAGGACTATTATTTCATTATGTTTGGAGGTATTGTAACAAAGCTCATATTCATTCAAAGATCTTTTAAAGAGGCATTTACTAGTTTCAGGATGATCAAGTCACATTGGTAAATTTTATCTAGTGCCACAATGTCTAGAAGGGTAAAAAAACCTACATATAACACTTTCATTTCACTGAAATTAGAGTCTAGACACTTGAGTTTTGGCCTCGGTAGGTAGCTTTTTTTTTATCATTTAAAAAGGGATTTAAAATAGAATTATATGAGAAACCTTTTTAAAAAATAGGATTTTTTTTTTCAAATATATATATTTTAAAATCTAGGGAGGGGAGATTTTCATAAAAAATGTTAAGGGCCTTGGGTCCTTTTTAATATTTTAGTTTCAATTTTTAAAAAAGTTAATTTTTAAAGTAGTAGCCTTACAACCTCCTGTGTCTACTCCACATTTCCATCCATTCCTCCTTTCCCCACCACCACTACCACTCACCACCTCAGTCTGCTCTACCTCTTTCATGCCTTCACTACTACTTGAGTGGCGAAAACACCATACTCTGCATCACATGTGGCTATGTTATTGCACCTAAAACCTACCCACCTTTCTTTATCTTACCTATGGTGCACCAACAACCTTGTATAATTTTTTATAAATTTATGTTATCACTAAAATTTGTAGTAGAATTAACATTGAATGATTAGAATTGAATTATTATAATAATGTATTGTTACTCAATCCAACATGTCAAAACCACCCACATGATTGATTTATGTTTTAAAAGAAAAACTTAATGTTTTTTTTTCCAATAGTCAAGCCATCCGTTATTACAAAAAGTGTTCTTAAAGTATTGTTTTGTGTTCGCTACTCAATCATAGTGCATTTGTGAGTGAATTTATTAAAACCATGATTTTAGATTTTTAAAAAGAAAGAAAGAGTATTTATTCACATAATAATTTATCAAAATATATTTTGTCTTAATGAGTGTTTAAGTGGATAACCCCATATTGTAAAACCATTGAAAAGTGAATAGATCCATATTTATCATGCTTCATATTCTGGATATCCTTAAACTCAATAATGTAGTTGGTATATCTGATTGGGATGAAGTAATGATAGTTAAATATCATTCTCTATTGAATAATGATATTTGATACTTAGTTCCTCTTTCAAAAATAATAAATTTGGTTTAGTGAAATTGGGTCTATTGAAGCAAGTATGAAATAGATTGTTTGGTTAAAAATTATAAGGAATTCTTAGTAATGAAATGGTTTTCCCATGTTAATGGAGTTGACTATTCAGATACCTTTCCACCAGTTCTAAGGATGAATTGCATTCCTCTTTTTCTCTCACACACTACATCACAAGGTTGGAAAGTGCATTAGATGGATGTAAAGAATTTATTCTTGATTCAGAGTAAGAAATATACATGGAACAACCACTAGGGTATATTTAGGATTCTTCACTTGTATGAAAACTTTAGATATCTCTTTTTGGTTTCAAACAAACCCCTTATGCTTGGTATGAGTGTCTAGGTAATGTTTTGATTGACATTAGTTTCTCTAGATGACATTTAGACCCCACCGTGTACACAAAAAATATCAATAGAGAATTTCTTATATTCATGGTTTATGTCAATTACTTGATCATCATTGAGTGTTCTTCCTATTTGATTAAGGACATGTTGTTCCCAAAATCCATCACTCATTTTTGGGGACAATGAATCAACTGTTTTGGTCCTGCAGGCCAAAATTCTATCTTCCCTTCTCAAAAAATGTTTTGAGCATCCAAGTTATTTAATTATTCAAGATTTTTTAGCTAAGGGACTCGCAAGTTCAACAAGTTAAACAAGTGAGCTCTCACAAAGAAACAAGTTCCCAACACTTATGCTATTTCAAGGCCGGTTCAATGTCAAGGTTTAACCAAAAGGTCCATCAGCAGGCTTCAAACAAATGGAATGAACCATTGAACCCTGCCTCCAAAGGTTCAACGAGTTCAAAAGTTCAACAACATCAATAGACTTTAAAGAGTTAAGTGCTTCGGCAAGTTCACAGTTCAACAGCTTCAAAGGACTTAAAGAAAAGAAGACTTCAAAGAAGAAAGATTTAACCTGTTGAACCAATGAACCTTGAACCAAAATGGTTCAAAGGTTCAAGGTTCAATGAGTTCAATAAAATTTCAAAGTGATTGGTTCAAGCGGTCAATTGAATGAGTAAAACACAGTATTGAACCATTAAACTATTGAACCATTGAACCATTGTTGTTTCAATCAGTTGGTTCAATCAAATGGTTCAATCAGTTGGTTCAATTACAAGCAACAAAAGGATATCTTTTAGAAATATTTTATGTGGCAAAATTTCACAAGGGAAATCCTTCAGACAAAATGTTTGAAGGAATTCCTTTGGACATTTTGTCCGAAGGAATGTTGAAAATCCTTGCAGAAAGTGGCAAAGGTAGAGGAAAGATTTCCTTCAGATAAAATGTTTGAAGGATTTTCTTCGAACATTTTGTCCGAAGGATTTGAAGAATAAGGCCACCTGAAGGACCTCGAAGGGCAAGTACCCTTGCAGGGGACTCTCGATGACCATGAAATGGACCATTCTCAAGGCCTAAAGGGACACCTTCCCTTTGGGGGGTTCCAAAGATAGAAAGCCGAAGGAATTTCAAAGATTGAGAGACTTAGAAGAACAAAGGATTCGAAGAACAAAGAATGAACCATTGAATTGTTGAACCTTGAACCAAAAGAGTTTAAAGTTCAAAGGTTCAACGATTTCAACAAAAAATAAAATGATCCAAAAACTTTAAAGGACCAAAGGATTCTAAGGAAGAGAATGAACCATTGAACTTTGAACCAACATGGTTCAAAGTTCAAAGGTTCAAAGGTTCAAAGAAGCTTCAAATGAAGGAAGGAGTTGGAAGATTCTAGAGATAAGTTCGAAGAGATGGTTAAATGAAAAGGAAAGAAGTGATTGAACCAAGGAACCAATAGGACCGCCCAAACCGTTGAACCATTGGACTAATGAACTCTCATGGTTTAAAGGTTCAAGGTTCAAAGTGGTTCAAGCAACTAGCAACCAGTGACCAGTGATGTCCCCATGGATGTCAAATTCAAGGTAATGAAATGCCTATTTATTTTCAAATATGGTGCAGAACTTGAAGAACAAAACTCAGTGAATAACTGAAGAAGGAGCCAAATAGCCTACAGAAAGGAAAGGAGATATCTCGAGAGTTTAGATCATGAATAAAAGGACAAAATGCATTAAGAGAAGAGGGAATAAGAGAGATAGAATAGAAATATCTGTGCAGGAGTTATTTCTAGTAGGTGGAATAGTCCACCAAGTAGACATCTAAATGCACAAACATTCAAAGGTGCATCCTATTTTTCTCCCTTTGAATAAAGGTGAAGTAGATAGTTGTGAAAATATTAGTAAGAGGACCAAGCAGCCTATACTTTGGAGGAGACATTTGAGATGAATTGACATGCCACAATTAAGGCCGATGCCCTGTTCCAGCATGGCCCCTTTGATAGAACTAAAAATGCATTCAAGGCATTGAATGCAGCATGGGCCATTTTGTGAAACAAAGCACCGAAGTCTTTCTTGAAGTGCTATATATTGTAATCTCTTATTTTATGCAAAGGAGATCTTTTTTTATCAGAAGAAAAACTCTACCCAAATTGAAAGGCATTACTGAGACTTTAAGCTCAGATTGTTAATCATATTTCATTATCTGAATGAGAAAGTAAGTGACATTTCAGAATTTGTGATAGAATATCTTGTGTTGTTGAATAGATTATTCTTATGTCTATTTCTTGAATGCTCTCTTGTCCATTTAATTAAATAAGCAGAACTAGTGGAAGTAACCAGGAAGGTGTCTTGAAGCCGACTGTGGAGAGACTTTGTGTTACCACAATTGTCTTTAGTGTGTTTATTTTCTATTTTTGTTTGAAGGATCTTGGGATGACTTTGTGCCCCCATTGTCGTTCGTAGTTCACTCTTTGGTAGTTGAGGTGAAGACTTTGTGCTACACCTCATTTTGCTAGTTATTGTGCCCTATTACATTTACTTGTCACTACTAGAAAGATTCTTGTTGTTTGTTGAACAACACTTCTGAAAGAAGAGAAGTGCCTTCTATCATTTCACCAGGATTTCTCCTTTGATTTTTGAACATCATCTTTAAAAAAAGAGAGATGAATGGTTTTATCCTACCCCTGAGTGTTATTTTCAGCTTATATATATAGTATATAGCACCTCATATTTATAGGGAACCTCCCCTTGATGAGAGGAGAGATTTGTCCCCCTTTGATGTGGTAAACCTACACATTTGGCTGACCAATATCCTTATGTTGTGGTTGAAACAACCTATTTTTCCCATCAGTTAGCTACTGACAAAATATTCACCCAACAGGACATAAAGCCAAGCCTCATGGAGTAGTTTGAGATGTCAAACTTAAGCCTTATTCACTATTCCTTTAGCTTCAAGTGTAGAAATCTAAGATAAAGATCAATATTTGTTAGCCTAAGTAAGTTTTGATGCTTTAACATGCATGATTTCAATCCATTTTAGTCTAGAATCACTTTATCAATGAAGAGTTCTACAACATATGTTAATGCTACATTATGTGTGTGTGTGTGTAGTTGTTAGGAAACCTTATTTATATAAATTATAATTATAATAATATATCCTTTGATATTAGGCTTATCTCTCACTTCATGAAAGATCCACATGAGAGTCATTGGCAAGCAAAAAAGTGAATGATTCAATAAATTCAAGGTACAGTTCATTATGGCATTGAGAATACATTAGGGGTCTCAATTCAATTAGTGGTTCATATAGATTCTGATTAATGAAGTGATTTTTATGATTGAAATTCCACTTTTATCTACACATTTCATCTTGGATATCATCCTATCACTTAGTTGAGCAAAAAATAACATGTTATTTCCCTCTCTTCAACTGTGGTAGAGTATCATGTAATTGTCAATGCTAGCTAAGAGAATCTTTGGAAATGTCAAAATTTTATCAAGTTTAACTTTCCACTAGACCAACCCACTAATTTTTGGTGTGACAACCAAAATTCCATCCACATTCCTCAAAACCCAGTGGAAGACTAACACACTAAACATATTGAGATTCACATTCACTTCATACAAAAAAAACATTCAAGACCTTATGGTCAATATTTAGTAATGTCACATAGAATACTAGGTTGTAAACATATTCACTAAACATCTAGTAATATCGAAGTAATGTCTCTCCATCATTTATTAGGGGTAAATGAAGTTGTCATTGAAGGAAGATTATCTATAATTATTTATTCATCTTGATTGTGCATGGTTACATGATTAGGCCTTTATTTCCAAAACCCAATTTTTGAGTTTTCTTTTCCCCAAATTTAATCTTAAGGGGGAATGTTAGAGTAATAATCTAGATCCAAGATTAACTTTGGTATTAACCTAGGTTAGCTTGACCTAAGTTAGTTTTACCCATGTGTGGTATACACATGGAGTTTTAGATTTAGCATGAACATATATAATATTTAGGTGTGTAAATAGTAAACTTGGTTGGTGTGGACATGATTACTATTAATTTGGAAACCAATGTTGACATTTAGCACATGTTGGGTACTATTCATTTGGAAACTAGTTTGTTTTCACATTGCCAAATGATATCTCACACACCTTCCCTCAACTACTATAATTAGAGGGAAAGGTGTGTATATTATAATCAAGTAAGAGAATAAATCAAATTTTGATTCTATACATTTTTCTTAGGGATGTTAATAAAATCATTTACTATTTTTTTAATTTCCCTTTGCGTATTTGAATTTATCCATTAGTGTAGAAGGAATCTTTAGGTCAAGGTGATCCTGGAGAAATTGACACATCCCGTGGTCAGTTTATACAACCCTAAAATAATGGCTTCACTTGGATGAAGTCTATTGTAACAATGGAAAAATATTCGGAGAGGGCTTGATCTATAATGAATGTGTAATGCTAAGATAAGACAAGGATTCTATTTGATATTGTCTACACTTTGATAGATCTTCCAGGTTTTTTCATTTTCATCTCCATGTGTGTACTTTTTCTATGTTTTTACATCAAAATATACATTCTCAAGTTAATTTTTAATTTTTTTGTAGGTTTTATATAAATATTTTGTCTAAAATTATATGGATAGGTGACCTATGAGTTCAAAGGCAGAGAGGCAAAACATAATTCAATGTTTATAGGTTTTCTTAGAGAAAAGACGTAAGAGGTGAGATTTCATGGTTTATATAAAAATAAATAAATTGTTAAATGGTTACTTTGGTCCAAATAGGTAGTGTTAGAAATTTTGATAAATGTGAAGATGACATGTGAAAGTATAGGGATTGAATCTATTACTTATATCCAACAATCAAATAATGTCAATACATGGGCAAAAAGTGGTGAATGTAATATGTGACAGACAGTGTAGGGAAGCCAATGGATTCTAAAATTGTAGAAACCATTTTCCATGATTTTGGAATAAAACCATTGTGATTCAATGAGAAATACCCACATACCTCTATTAAATTCATTTCAAGATAAGTTCCGCTTCTCCCTCGACAATCTCTTTAGTGAAAATAATGTGCATACATTCTAATTTATAATGTGTTTTTGCATTCAGATTATTTTGCAAGTGTGAAAAGATGGAAATGATAGATGTAAAGAATGATAAATACTCTCAAGGAATTTATTAAGTAGGTTAGCTTCTATTAGAGTGTAAGGAAGAATAAACTCTTTTATCATGATGTCATCTATCAACTTTACCTTACTACCTTGTTTTACAAATCATTGGATATTACCCATTTACAATTATTTCTAGATTGGTTTCGAGGAGTTATTATGGTGGTGTATATTATAAACACACCCATGCCTTGGATATATTTCATGATATTTATATGGTAGTTTATATTAGAAAGAAACATTTATTTTCATGAACAGGGGTAATAAAGGAGCTAAGAATAATAACTAGTAAACATTAATGTAAATGTAAATTTTAGATTATTTTATTTTTAAATAATGGTCCTCGAGTCCAATTTTTCATGTTCTAAGGAGTTGGGTTTCATTTTTTTTAAACATGAACTTAATGAATAATTCAACTTATGAGGATAAATTTCTCAATCTATTATTGAAATTGATAATTTTAAATATGGAGATCAGTCTGTATGTTGGTTACTCTCATCTTGGCATTGTTCTTGCCTTATTTGGTAAGTACGTGGAAAAAAAGAATACAATATGCATTCCCCAAATTTTTTAATAGTTTTTTGAATTTAAAATTTTAGTTTATTTGAGTATCCCTTGTTTTGAGTTTCATTAGTATGGATTTGTTATCAATTTCAAAAGGCTCACTATGTGCATTAGAGATGTAAAATAATTTTATCTACAAAGTGTTTTTCTCTCAGATTTCATTGATCTAATGCATTTTTTTAAAGTTGTATGTGTTAGTAAATTTGTTTGCATGTTGGGATTCCTATTGATTTTTTTTTTCTTGTATAAATAAGTTTTCACAGATTTGTAATTTTAGAACCCGTTTTGACTATACTAGGCATGTTTGCTATTACAAAAGAAGGAATGAAGTTTGTGAATTTTTTTTACTAGTATTTTAGGAGAGTATTGAAGGCTTTTCATAATTTAAATACACACATAAAGGTTTTTTATTTGTAAAATCTTATGTACGAGTATTATAGTGATTTTTTAATTTATATCTTCATACATTTTTTATAAAATCAAAGTCTTGTTAGATTTTATGGGTTGTGCATTCATATAGAAAATTAAATCATTTGTATTTGAATTACATTTTCTATGGTTGTTTTATAAACTTCTAATTTATTCTTGTGATTATACAGATTAAATGTATTTTAATATTTAGGTCTTGTAGAAAACATCATAGATTGAGTTTACTCAAGTGCATTCTCATTTCCAAATTTATCATCCCATCCAAAAATTTCATATATACGATAAATTATAGATCTTGTAGTGAAGAATAATCATTTTGTACATGAATAGTACTAGCTACATCTTGAGAAGCTTGTTATTGTAAATGTGGAGAGACAAGATGATAAAAAAAACATCTAGATGAGGTTGTCTCAAACCTGATGTCTTCAAACATAGTTCAAACCTTAGGAACCATTTTTTAGACAATTATTTTTTAATTTATTTATTTTTAATAACATCTCCCAAGTACCATAAACAAGTAACCTTATTTTTATTTAACATCTCTTAATTTATCAGAATCAACATACATAAAATGGAAAGACTAAGATCACATCTAAAAGATAATTATTTTTCAAATAATAGAGGATTTAGAAAAAAAATGTTTAGAGCTCAATAGTAATGTATCTAAAGGCTAGTGTTTTATATGGTTATGATTATAAATGTGATATCTGGTTTTCCTATTTTATCAAATTTTTTGGTGATTTTTATGTGGTTATGATTGTAATTGTGATCTCTAGTTTTATTATTTTATAAATTCTATGGTGTTATGTGTGCACCAAATTTTAGATTCAAGAAATATTACTAAACTTAGCAATACAAACCTAAAACTCAATGACACCAATAAAAATGGATAAAAGAGGCAAATCAAAATAATAAGAACATTCTCACCATCATTTTTACCTTCTTATGACTCCACTCTAGGATTTTCAATGAGATTATTTGATGTCCAAAACTTGAATTATTGGATTGCTTACTAAGTCTTGACAATGGCTTCCAATGGCTGGATGAGGTTAGTAGTGACTTGGATGAGTACTAGAGAGATTCTATGGATGAAATATAATATAAATATGATGGCTTGATGTCTTTCTAAGTTACCTTGGCCATGGCCCAAGCATGGATTTTCTATAGGATGGTGGAGGGAATTTTAGGTAAATTTAAAATTATTTAGAAGTCGTTAGTTTAGAGACTTCTAGAACTTTAGAAGAGCTTCTCTAGTTATAGAGGTTTATTAATTATCTTAGGAGATAATTGGGGGGATTAGATGGGATTTAATGAGGTTTAAGATTCATAGTAATATAGGAATGACTAGGGTGGTAGGTGGTTAGGGTGGTATTTGAATAAATAGGAATTTTAAATTGGATAGTTGGTTTAGGGAGTAGGTTTGTAGGTAGTAGGCTCTATTAGGGGTTAAATGAGGAGATTAATTGGTTTTAGAATGGGGTAAAAGTTTATGGGATATCATAATGAAATGTGGTTTATTAGGCCATTAATTATTTTATCTAGGAATAGAAATTAGACTAAATTACTAAAATTTGGCATAATTAGTAAAATTTGGCATAATTAGTATAATTAGCAAGGCGAGCATAATTTAGTGGATACATTATGATATTATTTGTGTAACTTGTAGTTAAATTGAATTCAATTTATTAATAAAATCTAAAGTGCATGATACTAGCATTCCAATTATTTGGATTCAAAAGTGTTTTTTTAATTTAGATGTGTGTATTATCACACAAGGATACAAAGACTGGTCCTTTACAAATGTTAAGATTTGTATGGGCCTTATTATTCTCTATTATAATTTTTTAATATGTATTTAATCTTGGGCATGAAATTTTTTGTTGAAATATGATCATAAAGGATGAAATTATTTACAATAAGGGTTTGATGTCTATTTGGTAAAAAATGGAATACAATTACAGTCTTAAAAATTAATCATAGGATATCATAAATCTATTTGTGTGTTACAATTTTACACCATAAACATATTTTAGTTATTTATGGTCAGGGAATGACTTCACCGCCTCGTTATCCCATTAAATAAAGAGTCATTCTTCGACAATAGTTTAAATTGTGTAGAAGGAAGCATTTTTAATTTAGTTTTATGGTGTTTGACGATTTTTAATGTTTTTTATCATTTTTTTAGATATGAAATGTTTGGAAATTACATTTTGAGTTATGGAACAATGGGTTACGACATTTTAGGCAACTAAAAATTATGTTTTCACTTGCACAATAATATATTTAGTGTAATTTATTCATTAAGATATACTTTTGTATCTTTTTAAAAGAGGCAATTTGATTTTATTTGCAATTATTTCTTTACCAAATTTCATTGATTAGATTTATTTCAATTTATATTTGTGTTACGCTTGATGATGAATAATTTATTGGTCAAAACACAATACTATACATATCATAATTTTAGAGAGATGCAATATAAAATTTAGGTTTGTTTTTGGATTTGTTTAAGAATGATAAAAATATCTATTTTCCATGCATGTACATGGAATGATCGTCCAACTTTAATAAGATGTTTATTTTTTCATGTTGTATTTGTGTTAAGGGAATAATATGAAATATGAATGACTAATCCTATTCTTATTTTTTTTTAGCATGAAAGTTTTGGAGAAAAGAGATGATCTTGTGTCTTCAATCAAATATATAATTTCAAATAAGTGTCAATGAAAATTATAATGAACCCACCATTATGAATTCCATTTTTGTGTTCTACTATAAAATAAAGGTGTAAGGGAGAGGAGCCAATACTTATGTACCAATATTGGTGGTATTACATGAGATAAAATTACCCTATATTTAAATATACTAAAATGAAAAGTATTTGTATAATCCCCACATTATTTTACAATGTGTATAAATTACTAGTGCAAAATGGCTAATCGCATTGTGAAAAATCATATTTACAACTACTAAGTACTCAATGTGTATGTTGAAGACCAACCTAATTTTTTAAATGTATTTCAAAAGTTCTATTTTAAATCAATTAAAAATGAAAATTTCCCTCCACTTAAACATATAAAATGAAATATACATCATTATGTAACATACAAACCACATCATTATATAATTAGTTGTGAATCTTATTTGAAATAAAATATGAGCCCCTATATTATCCCTCGGTTATTTTTTAGTAAGGAATTAAGGAAATCAAATAGAGGAAGGACCAATCATTAAAAGGTGTGATTTATCCATTATTTAGTTTCAATGTGCACCCAGAGTTTTAAATACACCATTTAGTGCTTATAATCACCATCAAATCATGGGAAAGTATAATACTCTTTGCCGACATCATTGAAATATCAAAGTTTTAAATACATGTTGTGACCAACACCTCTCCATTTGTTTTCAAATAAATGGAGAACCCCTTTCAAAAAATTAGATTTACCTTTCAATAAATCACATGTGGTCTGAAGGTATAATTAATACTTAGTCACAATTAACCTTAATCATAATACTCAATCTTGTATGTGAGCTTCATGATCCATTTCAATGAAACTTAGCAACCACCTCAAATATTTATTCAAAGAACCTAAGTTTATAGTTTTATTTTATGATATATTTGTTATGGGAGATAGAAAACTTGATCCATTTTTAAAATTATAATTTATTATATTCATGCTTCTATGCAATCACTTTGAGGATCTATTTCAATTTTGAACCTTGTGACCCTATGACCATGTGTGTAAGCCACATGTATTATTATTTATTTATTTAAAAATTATGATAATTGGTTGGTATTTTATTATGTAATGAATAGATACATGTGACTATCAAATATAATTCATATCTTAATGTTATAGACACCTAAAACTAGCCACAACTGGCCTCCACCCAGACTTCAGACCGATTCCTACCAACCATTGCAAATCAATCCTACAAATCACTAAACATCCCAAATTTTATTACGCATCATTCATCAAAGCTTAGAATCATATTGAGACATTCTTAATTGGGGTATTCTATCATATGCAACAATAACCTCTCACAGATTCATCCCTAATCACCTTAAGGAATAAAAACTATCAATTTGGCCTATGGACCTATTAAGTGGGGCACATAAACAAATATCAAATTTTGAAGAGCTAAAATATTAATCTAAATCAATTAACAAGCTAAACATGATTAAATGCCTAGTTGAATTATCCATTTAAAATTAATGAGTATCTAAAAAAGGAAATTCAAAAATTCAAAATATCCTAGCCTTTCATCATAATTGCCTTTATGATTTGTCAAGCTCTTTGAAAATATCCTAAAATATTTATTTTGAAATCCATGCCTATTAATTGAAAATCATAATTAATTGACAACTATTAACTCTACTGGGGTTAAATTTGACTCACCTAGGTTAGGTTTGAACCCATTCCAAGCCTGAACTCAACACTAACTCACCTTTGGTGAGAGTTAAATCCTTAGACTATAAAGACAATGTCATGCCTCTTCATTTTGAATCTCTCATAAGCCAAATTTATAATGTTAATTTGGAGAGAGACATAATCTATTTTGTTTCAAGTAGTGTTATAATGCCAAAATCCTAAGCCAAGCTACATCAAGCGACATTAAAGCCAATGGTGCCAAGGAGAAAAGGAGCTAACAAGCTTCATTTTCCAAAGACTTATTGATGCACAAGCCAAGCAAGCCACTCAACAAAAGCATTTAGAGCTCCCAAGGAAGGTAAAGGATTTGCATCTTTTATGTTTTAGTTATGATTTCATTTGGTTTTTGTTACTAAGCTCTCCCTAGTATCTTATATGTTTTAGTTATGATTTCATTTGGTCTTGGTTTTTTGGTTTTAGTTATGATTTCATTTGGAGTATAAGTGTTATGTGTTTATTTGAGTCTTATTTTTTTAAACTAACAATATACTAACCTCCCTTCTTGGATTCTTATGATTTACATAATGGCACACCTAATGGAACTCTATACCCCACAAAGTTACTCCTAAAGCATTTTAGAGCATTATACTAACGATTTTCATGTGAAATTTTGAGCTTTCTGACCAAGATAGGTGAAAATTGGAGGCTAAGAGATGTTTTTCTAGAATTCATGATTTTGCTTTCTGGATTCGTGATATTATGGCAATATCACAACTCACACAGTCATGATTTTTTCTCTATTTCTAAATTTTTACATTTAACTATCACTATTTTTCTAACCATTTTCTACTTGTAGGAACTTTTTGTGATATTTTAATATTGTTATTATGATAGTCATGATATTTTAATACCATGATTTTACAAGTTACAACATCGCCTAACCATCATTGATATTGTGTCCTAATCACTAGCAATTTATGTTGACTTTCTGGGTTAAGTTGTAATATCATGAGTCTTAGAGTAGTGGTATTGCCTTGTGTTTAGCAATTTTACAACTAGAGTAGTGATATTGCATTTTATACTCTATTTTTTCATAAGTTGTGTTATTTTACTGACAATTGTAGTTTTATAGAGTTATGGCTTTGCTATGTGTTTTATGGTTTTGCACTATGTGTGAACCTGAGAGCAAGATTTTGGAAGTGATTTGTTCTTTCATGAAGTGTTTCTAAGCACAAGGACCCTATAATATGTTTTTCAAGACCCACAGGCCAAAAGGAGACATTTGAAACACTTTTAACTTGCAAATTTAACATTTCTAATCGGTGTTTTAATATTCTTTTTTTTTACATCATTTTCATTTTGTTTGAAGTTTTTAACAAAAAAATGCCAAGGGGCCAAAAATTTCATAACACATCTCATTTTGGTGATTAAAATGGAATTTAATCATTTAGTTACATGCTCTTAAGAGTGTTTATTTTATGATTTATTTGTTAAAATTTGTTTATTTTTAACAAAATTATTGATGCATGTATGCTCTCCCCCCATCCCCTTTATGGAATGCAAGTGACCAAAAATGATCATTCATTTTCTCAATCACTTTAGCCCAAAAGTGTGAAAATAACATCGTAAATACCCTCCCCAAATATATATGATTTGGGTGATCCCAAAATGATCATAAAGTATTTTCACTTATCTTTTATTTTCATGCCTTTTAGATTGTGAGTGGGAGTTCATTGCCTTTTCATGAGTTATCTAGGGAAGTATTGACCTGGCAATTCATCTCCTAAGATCATTTTAACTCCACTACATGATGGGGTATACAAATTTATAGGATTCTTTTTCCTGAGTGGTTAAATAAGATTTTTTAGTAAGATACTACCTCAAACCATAGGGGCAACTTGAATATTGCACTACACTGAGCAAGTGATGAATATAATGGTTATGAAAAGGAAAAGACCTTTTCATAATAATCCAATTGATGTGGATCCAAATGACATGAACATATCTTTTATTGGCCACACTTGGGACCATCTATAAATACACAAAAATTGATAGATTAGAATAAACCCCACTTGTCGTGGACATACTGTTAATGTAGGGTGAATAGCCTAAAGTTCTATGTCATAATATAAAATTTTAGGAGAATAGGGGGACTAAAAACCCTAATTTTCACATGCTTTTAATTTTGGATTAACACTTAAAATCCTCCCAAGATAAAGTATATTGATGGAATTCAATAGTATTATGTAACCTTGTTAGTTTTAGGATTTAGGATGGTACACTGAGGTGTTTGTGTCATTTTTATCCTTTTCATGCATGGGTTTTGAGTCTAAACTACTAGTTTTTATACCATGTCAAAAATGAGTCTTGTTTATACATCATTCTTTTATTTTAGGAAGTGTTACTCCATCCACTTGACACCATACCTTTGCTTTAGTATTTTGATAAATATTTATGTGTGTGTCACTTGATTGGAAAGGGTAACGTTACACTGCCCAAATCATTTCAAGTTCTTGTGCCTTTGAGTTTTGAATTCATCAATTTATTACATGTTTAGAGCATGATAATTTCATTGTTATTCTCAAATAGTTTCATAGACTTGTTTGCTTTGTGTCCAAGTTCCAAACTTTAGAAACCAAAACCATATGTGCCTTTTGGATCTTTACCTAGTATCATTATGTCATTCAATTTTGTCTATCTTGTTATTTATCTTAAATAATATTATTTTCCTAAGTTTAGTTTGAAATTAACCTTGAAAATTTTAAATCCAAACATTTATTAATTTTTATTTATGCCTTGTGTAATTTTGGCCTAGACATCGATCTTTCTCTTTTGGGTTGTGTAACTTAGGTTAATTCATTACCCAATCTAAAAACTATCATTTATGCCTCTTTTCATGAAACATTCATCATTAATTAAAATATGTTTTAATATTTTATATAAATCTATACTCTTTTCATGAAACATTCATCATTGATTTGAATATGTCTCACTATACTCAGTGGAATCATGTATAATCCATGATAGGTAATGCGGTCACATAAGAAGACTTTGTTTAAGACCCTAATGGTTATGACATAGTTTTTAAGATGGGTCCTTATCCACCTTATAACACTCAATTAGGGAAACAAAGTCAATATATTTTAGCTCACTATTTGGTCAACACACCTCCATACTTAGAGCAAGACCAAGAACAAACAACATAGAACCTAACTATCATACCTTTGGGTGTAGACCAAGTTCAATAACAACCATACTACGTTATGAAGCCATCAATTATGATTTTTATTTTTTTATCATCACTTGATTTCAAATAAGGATGAATTTTTAATTAGAGTCACATAGGTAGGGGCCAAGTTTCCATTAGACTTCCCCCATGATAATTTTTTAAGTCTATTTAGAGTGATTTAAAACATGCCTTACAACCAAACCAATGAACATGCCTCTTATATCAATCCTCAATATCTAGTGCCGATGCCATATTAGGACCCACATATGTTTATCACAAGAAAAGGTCTCATAGATGACCACTTTATTCAAATGTAGAAAACATACTAGACCTATTTGAACTTAGCACATAATTTCAATAACATGGTCATGTTAAATGCTCCACTTATCAAGATATATCCTTCAACATTAGTCTTAATTTAATTTATATGCCATGAAAATTAGGGTATATATCCATTCACACAAATCAATTCAATTGGAGACATGTTTAATGCCCCAGCTATTGAATAAGTGTCTACAGCTTCCATGTAGAGTAATGTGCCAAACATTATGGATAACATGAAAGTGTCATCTAATCCAAAATAAAGTGGTTTAATTACATAAACAAATAGTCCACAACAAAATGTGCCTTTAGTTAACACCATGAATGGCTTATAACAATAAGGGATAGGAACTTCTATCTCTTAATAGTAATAAACTACCTCTAATCTTCAACCAGTAACTTCATCAAACACACAACTGCAAGGATTAAGTAATCAACCATAAACTAGTACCATACCTTAAAAAAATGTGATGAATGATACTCCACCACAATAGGTGATAAATAACATTACAAAATAATAGGCACAATACAATATGCCAATAAAATAGAGATTTAACATTCTACCACCTCAATAGGGGGTAACCAATGCTTCACCTCATCAGGTAGTGACAAATGTACCTTCACAAATATTGTCTAATCAACAACATATGTCTATTATTCAATGACAAATTTTGAACCTCCAACAAGCATCTAATTCATAATAAGGGTTCATGCAACCAAGAGGTATTATTATTCCATAATTGCCCATTAGGCAATAATTTCCTTTCATTCTAAATGTGCCACAAATTCAATGATAGTGCCTTGCATCACAACAAGCTACCCTTATTCAGATAGGTTTGACTAGTTAACAACAAGTCCTTATTCAAATATAGTAGGCATAATACTTCACTCAAATCTATATCTTTCTATCCTAACCACAATTCCCCCAAAATAATGCCCATATGCTAAATATTAACTATAATATCATGCCATAATGTGTGAAATTCCAACAATCACATCCTAATCTACGAATGCATATTCCTGGTCTATTCCCTAACCAAACTAACCTTTCATATCAAACCATGCCTCCTTTATACCCTAATCAAAATAATCCACTTTTGACCACCCAACCTTCACCTCAAGCTACTGTTCCATCAAGTTTCCTAGCACAAGAACTACAATATATGAAGGATGAAATTATCTTCATCCAAGTTGGGAAGCATACCAAAAAATTTAATTTGGATGATGTGTGTTCCTACCCATTCAAGTTTGGCATTGATGTTATCATTGATGTCAAAGGTTATTAAGAAAGGTGTTCATGAGGTCATTGAAGAATGTTCTTTTTTTATAGCATCATTAAGAGTTATGACATTGTCTGAGGAATATATAAGACATATGATAAAGGTATAAGAGCATTAATAAGTGTTTCAAGGTTAGTTGTCAAGTTTCAAGAGCTTGAGAAGCCTAGTCATGACATTGGTCATTATGATAAGGTATGAGTTTGGTTAATGAGATGGATGTAATAAGGCATAAGAGGATGTATGAGGTTGTTTGATCATGCATATGAGGCATTAGATCACTCATGAGAGTCTCAGAGTGAACCTATAGGGGTAGGACCTACATACTTGGTATGTAACTAGACCACCTTTAGACCCTGCTTACCCTAATGAAGTATTATGAAGGATTTTCAAGGCTTATTAAGGATGTTTACATTTCCTAAGTAGGTGAGATGTTATGTGAGCATGTAATTGAGGTGGAGAGTGCATTAAAATAGGCTTTAAGGTTATTTTCAAGGCCTAATGTGGTTTATATGTCAAGGTCCAAGCAAGAAAAAAAGAGAGATAGTATCCAGGTGGTGTATGAGGATCTATTTCTAAGGAAAGTATGAAAAGGTGAGTATTTTCATAGGTATGTCATGTTATTTCATGTATTTTGACCAAGTTTTAGGTCAAAATTTGAAGTTCAAGGCAAGAAAAAATGTTTTAAGGTCTCTCATGTGCACATAATGAAGAATTCTCAACCCAAAAAGAACTTTCAAGTGCTCATTGTCATGTGTGACCTCCACATGGTAACATAAGTTATTCATGGTATATGAGGAAGGGTCCTAGATCAAATTTACAAGCATTGGTTTCTATAATGAAGGGCTAAAAATTATGAATGATTATTAACACTAGAACATGGTTTAAACCTTCAAAGAACCCTAATAGTGGCCTGATATGAAATATCTTATTATAAACTACTCAAAATGTATTTTAATGTATATTTAATTGATTTGAGGTTGTACTAAACTATCCCAAGAACCTCCAAGTGTGATTGGTTCATTAGGTGAGTGAGTGGACCCTACAGGAAAGGCCTTGTTTCTTAGAAATATGTTGTAGTAGAAAAAGTTGATAAATGGATGGAGGACAAATATTGAGACTTATATTATATGTATATGGAAATTATTGAGCAATTTATATCCCTTAGATGTGCTAAACAGGTCATACAAATTGACCTATCACTAAAAGGCCTAATGGTGCAAACAGTGAAAAAACTAGGCATAAGTGAGAAAGTGATTATAGGTGTGTTATCATGGATTAAGGATGAATCCAAATGAATTAATAAATTTTTAAATAACTTTTATACATGTTCATTTTGGATATAATATTTAGAGATCATTGTATATAGCAAAAATTTGCTCTCAAGTTGACTTGTATAGCTCAGTGAGATTTGTATAAAGTGAGGTCATGAGATTGGTTTGGAAGGCCAATATTTCCATTATATATTGTGATATTATTATTTTAGGTTGTTCTAAATATGTTTTAGGATATTTTTCATGCATTTTAAGTCCTTTATTATGTTCTTTTAGGTGTCATAAGTCCAAATTTTCATGACTGTGCTTTGAGGCTAGTTGGAAATTATGAGTGGGCTACTTATAGAGAAGGGTTTGAGTCATTTTTCCTTGATTTTTGAAGTATAAATCACATGGTTATTACCATAAGGTAATTTTATATATATTTATAAACTCGTGATCTATATCCTTGTCAATTTATCTCACTATTTTGTCTTGCTTCAAACTATCCTCACTTGCAATGGCCTATTTATTCAATATGCATGCAATATTCTTTTGGAATCCAATGCCTTGATCATTAATATAAGGTTCATTAACCCTATTTATCCACTTTCCAACTCAAAAACACTTCTCAAAACATCCAACTCACTCTTTAACCAACTCTCCATACCTTGATAGACAAGTTTAGTTGCCCTTTTTAGAATTTATGTTTAGTATAAAATTGTACAATGGAATTATGAGATTATAATAATATTTCAAAAACCCCTTTTCCAATATTTATCTCCTCATGAAGTTACAAGACCTAATTCTACTTATAAACCACCTTTCTAGACCTTTTTAGGTCATTGATTAGGCCTAATAGGTCATCTTAACCACTGTCTACATACAATCTTTTATAAATGTATGAACACATATAGGATAACTCATAACACTTAAAAATGTATTATCTATAATTTATATATACTTTATTACCCATTTATAGAGGATTTAAATAGTTCAATCACTCATAATCCTTATTTTAGTCCAAAAACCCTAGAAATAGGGTTGAACTAGTTTGCACCAGTTGAGAATGGTCTTAAATGGTTTCTAGTCATTTCCTCAACTTTTATTGGACTATAATTGATTCAAAAATTTTAGGTAATAATTTCACAATTTATTTAATTGGTAACCAATCCTCCATCAACCTCTGTTATGCCTTCATATGAAAGACTCAGGTTGACTATGATATAATACCTTAACTTCACATGTTTGTGTTTAGGGTTTACTCCTTATAACATATAAATAATGCCTCATAATGATTATGAATATTTAATAGGTTTATAAAAAAAACTTAACATATGTTTTCATCTCTAATTCATGAACCTTATTTCACAAGTAGATAATCAAAGATCATTTTTTCACAGTCAATTCTTTACAAATACATAGTGCAAGGTCTACAATGTTATCTCCTTACCAAATATATATGTACAATGTATTAAAGTCCTTAAAAAAATATTATATCCACCTCTAATCATCATTCTATCTCAATATGTATCAATGGAAACCTTCCTTGAGACACATACCTTTACATTAGTTTCTCAAACAGAGAATGCAAGAAATGAAAATAGTTACCACAAGTAATGCTTTACACAAGGTTTATAGTCTTTGTACCAATACTCATATGCTTTCATAAACACATTATTTTCCTCTAGCATAAGGAAACCCCTACTTATGCCTTAACAATACACACTTAGGTTATGATTCCAAACAAAAATTCTCACCACAGCTCTCATACTTGAGCAAGGTATATTGGCCTGTATTAGATTACTTAGCAATGTCTATGAAAACTACTCAAGAAAAAATTAAGAACTTCTAAAATGTATGAATTAAACTTACCAATACTATAAAATTGATAACATAACATTCTCTGATCACAATAATCTCTTCATATTCTATTTGTATAATCACCATTTTGCTCACACAATGAAGACAAGGCCTATCAACCAGTTTCTTTTCAAACAAAAAGAACTATATATTCATATTTTGGGGTTTATAAAATTTTACATTTTAATCCCAACCCCTCCATGCTCTCATAAACTAAATTCTACCTTTTGACATAATAAAACATATATTTTAAGACTCCAAATTCTATAACTAACTTGTTAATTGTCCTTGTACGTTGGAGAACCAACTCAACTACGCAACAAAATAACTCAACATGGGTGTTGTTAACCCTTTATTGGAACCTAACCACACATATAAAAATGGAGACCTATTACATTCCTTTTTAGACCTCAAATACATCATCATTTTATATTTACAAATTTGAATTTTCAAATAAGGAAAAAAGGCAGGAAACTCTTTAAAAGACTCTAATTTAAATTTTGACAAATCTTAATACCTCAAAATGAACCCTAAAGGACTAACATGACCTAAAATACCTACACCAAACTCCAAAACATGGCATTTGACTTATATACACAATTTTTTATTGATGTTTCTACATCATACTACTAAGGAGCACAAAAATTTCCCATGAAAGATATAATTAATGTTGACTTTGAGATCTTTTACAACATTTTCCTCCAAGTGCACATCCACCTAGGTCCCAAGGCCTATTTGAGATACCTATGACTTTGTGATGCTTACTTATGTTTTCTCCTCTTTACTTTACTTCTCTCTTGCTTCTTCCTTTGATGTTATATATTTGTGCTTTATTCTTCCATCTCTTCATCTTCAGCTTCTTAGTGTTCTCCTATAGCCAACCTGCACATGGAACACACAAATCAATAAAAATAATCGGTTGCTTATCCTCTTAGAAATATCTCTCTTGTTCATGCTTTCTTTTTCTCTCCATGCTTGCTTCTTCTTCTTGTGGAATTACTACTATAACTAAGGCCTCTTCTTCACCCTCTTTGGCCTCCATCATGCAACTTTTTTTGGTTGCAACTTGTTTCTCTTCACTCTCCTCTTTGACACCATACAAAGCATTCTCCAAAGTCTTTATCTCCCTCTCTATTTGCTTAGCACTATCACATGTAAACTAAAAAATCAAATGTCTATTTTCCTTCCAAGACTTCAATGAGGCCCTCAAGGTAATCATCTTCCTCTTGATCATGTCTATCACATGGCTAGCTACAACCTTCATCTTATTCAGTTGGTTATTCATTTAACCAAAGCTTATGCATCTCCATATTTAATTATTTACATAGTATCCTCTTATTTTCTCTCTCTTCTCTCATGGTTTGTATTCTCCTTCTCCTTATCAGTAATTTAATTGGCCATTTTATTGGCTTCTTCTTCATTTCCCATCTAAAGTGTGGCTCTTAATCTCTCTCAACTGCTCTATCATGAGGTTCATCAAGGCTATTTATTAATTCATCTCATGCATCTCTCTTTGGAATTATTCTTCTTGTTGCTTCCCTCTCAACTCTCTTTCTCTTTTCTTTCTCAACTGGTCTTTTGTGTTAGGTAGCTCCCTCATCATTCTCTTCACCATTTGTATTCTCTCAAGCAAGTCTCTTACACCTTGATCCATTCTTCATCCAAGATTTCTCTTTGGATCTAATCCTTTTAACATTTAATTTTCTCTCTTTAATTTATCTTCTTGAGCTCTCTATCTCTTCTCAAGCCTCTCTTGGCTATCCACCTACCTGAACCAACTTTCATTCACCTTACAATTCTGATTAGTAACCTTTAAAACAACCTATTATCATACCTTCAATGAAATTTTTCAAATATATAAATTGAAAAACAAAAAAAATATGTACCTCATATGCAAACCTTCTCCACAAAATATTTCTCACTCTGATACCAAAATTATGCAAAGGAATAACTCACAATCTCTATCCTTGTCAAATAATCTCACTATTTTGTCTTGTTTCAAGCTATCCTGGCTTGTAATGGCCTATTTGTTTAATATGCATTCAATATTATTCTAGGCTCCAATACCTTGATCACACTTATAAGGGTCATATTATCCCTCTTTATCCACTTACCAAATCAACAACACTTCTCAAAACATCAACTCACTCTTTTACCAAGTCTGCATACCTTGATAGACAAGTTTAATAGCATTTTTTTAGCATTTATGGTTAGTATGGAATTGTATAGTGGAATTATGAGATTATAATAATAGTTTAAAACCCCTTTTTCCAAAATTTATCTCCTCATGAAGTTACAAGACCTAATTTTTCTTGTAAATCACCTTTCTAGGTCACTGATTAGGCCTAATAGGTCATCTTAACCATTATTTACATATAGTCCTTTGTAAATATATAGACACATATAGGATCACTTAGAACACTTAAAAATGACTTGTTTGGCATTGATATCTACCTGATGATAAATTTATAAAGGAATTCCATGGTTCAAACACTCAAAATCCTTATTTTTGTCTGAAAACCCTAGAAACAAGGTTGAACTAGTCTACACAGGTCGAGAAGGGTCATAAATGGTTTCTAGTCATTTATTTGACTTTCCTTGGACTATAGTGGATTATAAAGGTTTAGGTAATCATTTAAAAACTTCCTTAATGGGTAACCAATCCTCTATAAACCTCTGTTATGCCTTCCTATGAAAGACTTAGGTTGACTGTGTTATAATACCTTAACTACATAGGGTTATGTTTGGGGTTTACTCCTTATTACATATAAACAATGCCTCACAATGATTATGAATCCTAAATAGTTTTATAAAAAAAAAATTGCCATATGAATGGTTAATTTCCATCTCCAATTCATGAACCTTATTTCACAAGTAGATAACTAGAGCTCTTGTTTACATAGTCAATTCTTTACAAATGCATAGTGCAGGGTCTGCAATGTTATCTCCTTATCATATATATATATATATATATATATATATATATATATATATATATATATATATATATATATATATATATATGTATATATATATATATATATATATATATATGTATATATATATATATATATGTATATGTATGTATATATATATATATGTATATATATGTATATATATATATATATGTATATATATATATATATATATGTATATATATATATATATGTATATATGTATATATATATATATATATGTATATATATATATATATATGTATATATATATATATATATATATATGTATATATATGTATATGTATATGTATATATATATATATGTATATATATATATATGTATATGTATATGTATATATATATATATATATATATACATATATATATATATATATATGTATATGTATATGTATATATATATATATGTATATGTATATGTATATATATACATATATATATGTACATATATATATATATATATTACATATATATATATATATATGTATATATGTATATATATGTATATATATATATGTATATATATGTATATATATATATAAACTTATGTAAAGGTATGTGTCTCAAGGAAGGTTTCCATTGATACATAATATATATATCCAACTCTAATCATAATTACATCTCAATATGTATCAATGGAAACCTTCATTGAGACACATACCTTTACATCACTTTCTTAAACAAAGAATGCAAGAAATGAAAATAGTTACCGCAAGTAAAACTTTACACAAGGTTTGTAGTCTTTGTACTAATACTTGTCTACTTTCATAAACACATTATTTTCATATAACATAAGGCAAACCCTAATTGTGCCTGAACAATACACACTTATTTTATGATTCCAAATAACATTTATCACCACAACTTTCATACTTGAGCAGGGTATATTGGCCTGTGTTAGATTACTTAGTAATGTATATGAAAAATACTCAAGAAAATGTTAACTTTAAACATGTAAGAATTAAACTTACCAATACTATCAAATTGATAACATAACATTCTTTGATCATAATTCTCTCTTCATACTCTATTTTCATAATCACCATTATTACTCACATAGTGAACACAGGGCTTGTCAACCAGTTTCTCTTCAAACAAAAAGAACTATATATTCATGTTTTGGGGTTTATCAACTTTTACATTTAAATCTCAACCCCTCCATTCTCTCATACATTTATTTCTATCTTTTTACACAATAAAACATATATATTAAGACTCCAAATTCTATAACTAACTTGCTCATTATCCTTGTATATTAGAGAACCAACTCAACTACTCAACGAAATGACTCAACATGGGTGTTGTTAACCCTTTATTGAAACCTAACTACCTATCTACAAGTGGAGACCTCTTACATGCCTTTTAAGACCTCAAACACATCATCATTATATATTTATAAATTTGAATTTTTAAATGAGGGAAAAAGGCAGAAAACTCCTTAAAAGACTCTAATTTAAATTTTGGCAAGTCATAATACCTCAAAATGACTCCTAGGGGACTAACATGACCTAAATAACCTATAACAAACTCCAAAACATGACATTTGACTTATATATGAAAATTGGTAGTGATGTTCCTGCATCACATGTAGCTTCTATATGTGTGATTTTTTTCCATGGTTGTTTCAAAAAATTGTGCTTATGATTCAATTGTTCAAGATAGACTTTCTAGGTATGCACAAGCCTAGTATCAACAGTGTTTTGAGAAGGAGTCCAAGTGGTGGTTAGACATAAAAGGTGTTTTGGGCATAAATTAAAATTTTCTAATGTTATTTAAGTGATATTTGATATTTTCCTACTGTGTGAGAATTTCGAGAGTGTTCTAAATATTTTAAAGGGTAACGTGTTCTAATGAAGGCCTAATTGAATTAGGTCTCCTTAAGGCCTAAAAAGGGGTTTTGGTCCTATATGTTATGACTAACCTATTTTAATGTTTATTCATGTTTGTGGCATGTTATAATGCCTATTTTAATGAAAATATAAGTGCTTAAGTGTGTATGGTCAGCCAAGAGGTGTATGAGCAAGAGTCTAGTATAAGAACAAGGCCTAATATGCCTAATTGGATAGTTAGAGAGTATGAGAGTTGAAGTAGAAGATACAAGATTTTGAAGAGATAAAGGAGGTCTTTTACACCATCATCAAGGTATAAATAAACTATCATTAAGATCTAATAGGGGTACTGTAGATGTCTATCAAGGTCAAATGACCTAATCTTTCTTGAAGAGACTTAGTTGAACAAAGGAGCCTAGAAGGTAGCTTGAGAGGCCTAAGGGTGTGAATAACTAAAGATGTGTTCATCATTTATTTGAGAAACAAGATGTCCTAATGATGATAAAGGAAATCAAGTGGATGAGTTGGTGTTGTGTCATCTAGGGTGTTGGTACCTCCTTGAAAGTAGGTGCTTACTAAAGCCTAATTAAGTGTATGCTTGGCTAGTTTGGGTTGGTGCTCCAAGTGAAGTTGGTGCTTTACTAAATCTTATCTTTTTATTATAGGACTATAATCCATTTTCATCATCATTTATTTTTTTTCCCCTTGAGGGTTTCCCAATCAAATAAATGTTCTATGTGTTATGCTTTTGTTTCATGCTCATGGCTCTTAATGTGTTTCTAGTTCACTATATTATTTTGATAGTTCATGAATGATAAAGTTGAGTTGCATATGTTTTGAAGTCTAATTCACCCCCCCCCCCTCTTAGTCATTATGATTTCAATAATTGGTATCAGATCCTGGTCCTTTGAAGCAAGTCTAATATCTTGAAGGTGACCCTAAGAATCACAAAAATGTCTTGTGATCAATAAGAAGACAACATGTATGATGAAGAAGTCTACTATGATAGTGAAGAAGGAAAAGTTGAAGTAGACCTTAAAGTTGAACTCATAAGTGCCCTTGATGATTTGAAACATTAAAAGAAGACTATCAAATATCTTAGTAGTCAATTAGGAGTCAACACAATGTTTAAATCAAATGAAGTTGAGTATGACTAAATGAAGATAAAGCTAGATTCCTTGAAGATTGAGCATGAACAGCTCATAGACAAAATGAGAAATTTTGAGGGAAATCATGAGACGTCAGAACAAGTCAAGATTACCAACATGAAAATACCAATTAGGAATCCCAATGTGATGAAATATAAGTCATCATAACACCATGGTAAGTACAAGAATGTTGTTTGTTACATATATCATAGTATAGGACACATTGCAATATTATACTCTAATGGAGTTGGAAGGCCTACAAGATTAAAAAAGACATGAAGATCCTAGAATGCATAATAAAGATCAAAAATTGGTATGGAAGCCAAATGAGGTTAGGGCAGATCATATTGAGCTCAAGAGGCAAGATAGACTATTTTCTAAGGAGGAACAAAATACCAAAGAGGATTCTATGCTAGCTCAGATTGCCTTTCACATTCAAGATGAAGACATGAAATGGTATATAGATAGTGGTTTCTCAATCCACATGACAGGAGACAAAAATAAGTTCATCTCATTAAAGAAGAATGTCTTAGGAATAGTAAGGTTTGGAGACAACACAAATGCCAATATAGTTGGCAAGGGTGTCTTGAGTTTGGACAATAGAAAGACCAAGACACAAAATGTGTTGTATATGGAAGGTTTGAAACATAACCTACCTATTTTAAGTCAAATGTATACTCAAGGACACACACTAGCCTTTTATGGCATAGGGTATGAGATAAGGAGAGCCAAATCAAGAAGGCTAATTACCAATGCCAAGAGGACTAAGAATAACCTATATGTATTAAATGAAATCAATAAGGCGAGATGCTTCATGATCAAGATAGATAAGATTTGGCTATGGCACAGAAGGCTAGGTCACCTAAAATTTGACAACCTAGTCAATATTAGCACTAAGAAATCTATGAAGAACATGACTAAGATCAATAAACCTACAAACATACTTTACAAGGCATGTCAACATGGTAAGTAGACTAGAAGAAGGTTTAAGTCCAAGGAGTACTCTACTACAAGACCCTTGGAGTTAATACACATTGATCTCTATGGGAATATAAGAATTCAAATCATTCAAAGAAATAGATACTTCATGTTACTCATTGATGATCAAATAAGAATGACTTGGATTGCATTCTTGAAAGAAAAATCAAAATCTCTTGATAAATTCAAGGCATTCAAGGCTCTTGTTGAGAGTGAGAAGAATGGGAATATAAAGTGCCTAAGATATGATAGAGGAGGAGATTTTTGGTCCAATGGTTTTTATGATTTCTATGATGTTCATGGAATAAGGAGACATTTATCAGTAGCTATGACACCTTAGTAGAATGGGGTAGTGGAAAGGAAGAATAAGACAATTCAAGAAATGGATAGAACTATGCTAAATGATTCCATATTATCTAATTGATAATGGATAGAGGTATTAATTATTATTATCTATATTTTTAATAGAGTACATATAAGGACTAATGACAACAAGACCCCTTATAAACTGTGGAAGGGTAGAGCTGCCAATGTGGAACACTTTAGAGTGTTTGGGAGTAAATTTTTCATCAAAAGAGATGATAAAGACTTGGGAAAGTTTGATTGCATATCTTATGAAGGCATAATCTTATGATACTCATCAATGATCTCAACCTATATATGTTATAACAAGAGACTACAAAATATAGTAGAAAGCACCAATGTGAAGATTGATGAGACAAGGGAATCTCACTCATAGTCCAAAAACACTTTAGAGAATCTATACTTCCAAGATGAAGAAGAGACTATGGATGTTGATGAGGAAGAATGAATGTTTAAGAGAGATAGGACTCAAACTTACCCTCAAGACATATTCAAAGAGATCACCCTGAATCTCAAATCATTGGCAACAAGAATGAAAGTATGCAAACAAGGAGAAGACTAGTGAGTAATCTAAATCAAGAGAATGTTGATCTATTATCCAAGGTTGAACTTAAGAGTATTATATAAGTAAGAAAAATCAAATTTTGGATAGGTGCTATGAATAAAGAGTTAGACCAAATAGAGAAGAATGAGACTTGGGAACTAGTTCTTAGGCTTAAAGACAAGAATGTCTTTGGCATAAAATGGGTATTTAGAAACAAGTTGAATAAAGATGGAGAAGTCACTAGGAACAAGAATAGATTGGTATGCAAGGGATATGAACAATTTGAATAGGTAGACTTTAAGGAAACCTTTTCACTAGTATCAAGATTGGAGGCCATCAAATTGTTTCTAGCATATGCAGGATTCAAAGGATTCAATGTATATAAGATAGATGTCAAATCTACCTTTTTAAATGAGAATTTTGGAGAAGTGTGTATTGATAAACTTAAAGGGTTCCCACTATCAGATCGCAAAGACCATGTTTTTATATTGAAAAAGGCTCTTTATGGTTTAAATCAAGCTTATAGAGCTTGGTATGCTAGGTTGGACAAGTATATATTAGATCAAGGATTCAAAAGAAGAGTTGAAAATAGTAATCTATACATCAATATAGAAGATTATCATCAGTTGATAGTAGTTGTCTATGTGGATGCCATCATCTTTGGTGGAAACAATGAGAAAATGACCAAAGCCTTTACAAAGGTGATGAAGAAAGAGTTTGAGATGTCCATGATAGGAGAACTATCATTCTTTCTTAGGTTGAAAATCACTTAATTTAAAAAGGGTATATTCATCTCATAATCCAAGTACATAAGAGAGATGTTGAATAAGTTTGAGATGGAAGATTGCAAGGCAGATAGTACACCCATGATCATAAGGTGTAAGTTGAGCAAGGAAGATGAGTCTTTAAAGGTCAATCATACATCATATAAGTCAATGAATGGAAGTTTATTGTATACCACTTCCTCTAAACCTAACATCATGAAAGTAGTAGGTCTTATGCGAAGGTTTCAAGCAGATCCAAAGGAGAATCATTTGTACGTAGTTAAAAGGATACTCAATAATATCAAGGGGACTATGGATTATGGATTATGGTATCCAAGAAGCAAGGAGTTCAATTTGATATCCTACACAGATGCAGATTGGGCAGGGAGTATAGATGATAGGAAGAGTACTAGTGGATGATCCTTCTTCCTAGGTGGGTGCCTAGTTTCATGGATAATCAAGAAGCAACCATTAGTTGATTTATCCACTTATGAGGTTGAGTAAATTATAGCATCTTCATGTTGTACTCAAGTCTTATGGATGAGATAGACCCTAAAAGACTATAAGGTGGAGTATGATGGTATTATCCCTATCTATTATGACAATATAAGTGATATAAGAATCTAAATTAACATTTTTATGCACTCAAGGACCAAACACATTCTCATCAAGAATCATTTTTTAAGAGAGCAGGTACGTGAACAAAGTGTCAAACTTGAATATGTTTCTACACAGGATCAAATTGCAAACATCTTGACCAAACCACTTCTAAAGGTAACTTTTGAACACCTAAGATAGGAATTGGGTGTAATTTTTTCCCTTAGTAATCATTAGAAATTCAAGTACTCAGAGGGAGATAGTCATGCTCATTATCTCCAAGAACAGGTGAGTTGTTCTAAGAAGGTATGCATCGAGATAGGGGGAGCATGTTTGTATTATGTCTCATAAACTAATGAGTCCTATATGTTTGAGTATTTTGGTTATAAAGAGTGTGATCCAAGGAGTTACAGACATAAATTTGTCATTTATGTCAAAGGAAGAGAAAGACCAAAATAGGGAGATAAGAATGATCAGTATGTTTTTCTATCAATGACAAAGGGGGAGATTGTTGAGCATTAATCCTGTTGTTAAAGTTTGGCATTGATGTCAAAGGTTCTTAAGAAAAGTGTTCATGAGATCATTGAAGAATGTTCTTGATTTATATAATCATTAAGAGGTATGAAATTTTTTGAGCAACATGTAAGACATATGATCATGGTATAAGAGCATTAATAAGTGTTTCAAATTTAGTTGTTAAGTTTCAAGAGCTTGAGAAGCCTAGTCATGACATTGGTCATTGCATGAAGATACCTTGTGAGAAGGTATGAGCTTAGTGTCATATTTATATGGATGCATAAAAGGCATAATAGGTTTTATGAGGTTTTTTTATCACACATATGAGGCATTATATCACTCATGAGAGTCTCAGAGTGAACCTACAGGGGTAGGACCTACTAACCTGATATGTAACTAGACCACAACGAAGCATTATCAAGAGCTATCAAGGACTATGAAGGATTTTTTCCATTGTTTGAGTATGTTAGATGATATATGATCATTTAATTGAGGTGTATAATGCATGAAAATAGGCTTTAATGATAGTTTCAAGGCCTAGTGTGGTTTGTACGTCAAGGTCCAAGCAAGTAAAGAAAAAGAAGGTAGCTAGGTGGGGTATCAAGATTAATTTCTAAGGAAAGTATGAATCAGTGAGTATTTTCATAAGTATTTCATGTTTTTTCAAGTATTTTGACTAATTTTTAGGTCAAAATTTGAATTTTAAGGCAATAAAATATGTTTTAAGGTCTCTCATGTGCACAGAATGAAGCATTCTCAACCCAAGAAGAACTTTCAAGTGATCATTGTCATGTGTAACCTATACATGGGAACCTAAGATATTAATGGTATATCAGAAAGGGTCCTATATAAAATTTACAAGCATTGGTTTTTGTAATGAAGGGTTAAGCTTTATGAATGATCATTAAGACTAGAAGATGGTTCAAACCCTCACAGAACCATAATCATGACCTGATATGAAAGATCTTATTCTAAAGTAATAAAAATGGATTGTAATGGATAGTTAAGTGATTGTATATTGTATTCAACTCTCCCAATAACCTCCAAGTGTGATTGTCTTGTCAAGTGAGTGAGTGGACCCTATAGGAAAGGCCTTGTTTCATAGAAATTTATTGTAGTAAATAGAGTTAACCAAGTCAAAGTTGATAAATAGATGGAGGAAAAATATTGATACTTATATTATATTTATATAGTGGTTTATTATCATGTTCCATCCCTTAGGTATTCTAAACTAGTCATACAAGTTGACCTATCACTAAAATACCTAATGGTGCAAACAATGAGAAAACTAGACAGAAGTGAGAAGGTGATTAAGGATGTGTTATCACAGATTAAGGATGAATAAAAATGCATGAATACATTTTCCAAGACTTGAAATACATTTTAATTTTGGATATTATATTTTGAGGTCAATCTATATAGCAAAAATTTGCTCTCAAGTTGACTTGTCTAGCTTAATGAGGCCTGTATATAGTGAGGTCACGAGATTGGTCTACAAGACCAAAATTGCCATTAGATATTGTGATATTCTTGTTGGAGGTTTTTATAAATATGTTTTAGTATATTTTTAATGCATTTAAATTCTTTTATTATGTTCTTTTATGTGTCATAATTCCAAATTTTTATGACTATGCTTTGAGGCTAGTTGGCAATTCTGAGTGGGCTACTTGAAGAGAAAGGTTTGAGTCCTTTTGCCCTGAGTTGTGAAGTATAAATAATATGGTGATGACCCTAAGTTAATTTATATTATATATTTGTGATTTTTTTCCATTTTTGTTTTTAAAAATTGTGCTTATGCTTTAATTTTTAAATATAGACTTTTTGGATATGCATAGGCCTAGTATGAACGATGTTTTGAGAAGGGGTTCAAGTGGTGGTTGGATCTAAAAGGTGTTTTGGACCTAAATTAAAGTTGTTCAAGGTATATTTTATTTATATTTGATATGTTTCTACCATTTGAGATTTTTTATATTGTTCCAAAGAGTTCAAATGGTAACGTGTGCTAATGAAGGTCTAATTGAATTAGGTCTCCTTAAAGCCTAAAAAGCGGTTTTGGTCCTATATGCTATGACCGACATATTTTAATGTTTGATTAATATTTTTGGAATGTTATAAGGAATATTTTATTTAAAATATAATTGTAAAAGTGTGTATGTTTGACCAAGAGGAGTATGAGCAAGAGCCTAGTATAAGAATAAGGCCTAATAGGCCTAATTAGCTAGTTAGCGAGTATGGGAGTTAAAGCAAAAGATATAGAATTTTAAAGAGATAAAAGAGGGATTTTAGTATATAATTAGGGTATAGAGAAATTATCATGAATATATTATAGGGGTAATTTAGATGACTATCAAGGTCAAATGACATAATCTGTCTTGAAGAGACCTAGTTGAGTGAAGGAGCCTAGAAGGCAGTTTGAGAGGGATAAGAGTGTGAAGAACGGAAGAGGTGGTCATCATCAGTTGGTTGAGAAATAATATTTCCTAAAGATAATTAAGGTAATCAAGTGGTTGAGTTTGTGTTGAGTCATTTAGGGGGTTGGTGCCTTTTTGCAAGTAGGTGCTTACTAAATCCTGATCAAGTTGGTGCTTTGCTAGTTGGGGTTGGTATCCCAAGTGAAGTTGGTGCTTCACTAAATCTTGATGTTTATATTATAGGGCTTTAGTCAATTTGAATCATCATTAGGTTTTATTTCCTTTGAGTGCTTCTCACTCAAATAAGTGTTTTATGTGTTATACTTTTGTTTCATGCTCGTGGCTCTTAATGTGTTGCTAGTTCACTATATTGTTTTGATAGTTCATGAATGATAAAGTTGTAAAAGTTTTGAAGGTTGATTCACCCCCCCAGTCATTATGATTCCACCACATTTTCCTCTAGGGTATGAACCACCAAATTTTGACATGTATAAGGGTAAAGGAGACCTAAAGGCCCATTTAACTAAATTATTTGTTGTTTGATAGTCAGTGGCTTACGGTGACATCTACCTCTTACTTTTGTTTCCTTGGAGTCTAGCAGGATAAGATTTGGAGTGGTTTTGAAATTGATGAAGAACTCAATATTTGATTTTGATGACATTTTAAACATGTTTATGCAACATTTATCTTACAGTCTCAAACATGAGATTTCTTTGGTAGATTTAACCCAATCCAAACAAAAGATTGGTGAAAGTTTCTCAAGGTATTTATAGAGATGGAGATACCTTGATAGATTTTTCACTCATAGTTTACCATATAAGCAATTAGATGTTATATTTAGCAATAATTTTCATAGTGAGATATCTTACCATCTAGAGCTGTAGTGTGCACATACCTTTAACGAAATCATCGACAAAGGTTTAATAATAGAAAATTCCCTTATTAACAAAGGGATTATCAAACTTACCTCATCAAACCAAAACTAGAATCAAAACTAAAACAATGGCCAAAATCAAAACCAATTCCAAGCGCAAGCATTGTCACCAGCCCAAGCCAATAATTGTGAAAAATCTAATCAGTTTAAATACAACAATAATGTTGTTGGGAATATAGTAACTGATTCATGATATCTCCAAATGGTTGTGGGGTGTCTTTATTTCCTTCATTTAATCAACTTTCTATTGATGTCATATTTAACCAGGGTTGTGTCTAAAGCTATGTGTAACAAGAATAATCTTAACAATTTAGTAATTGATTGTAGGTATTTGTATTTTTATTTTGTTTGGGGGGATTTTTAATGTCTTAAGGACTTCTTGGTTAAAACCTTATTGGAATCAAACTATGAAAATCTACTAGAAGTAAACACACATTGCAGAAATGAAATAGATTGCTAGAAATAAACACACATTGTAGAAATGAAATAGATTGTTGGAAATAAACATACATTGTAGAAATGAAATAGATTGCTGGAAATAAACACACATTGCAGAATGCTTAAAAATTAATTGCAAAGAAATGAGAATTTAATCTAGAACACCCACATGGGCAAATCTACAATAAATTTTAACTTTAAGTTGGAAGCATTTATGATTTTAACAGAGCTACCTATTTTATTTTAAAAATAAAATATAAATACTAACCAAAAATGAAGATCCTGGTTCTTGGAGGAGTGGGCCCTTGCTCTGCGTAGAAACAGGACTAAACAACTTAATTCTCTTTCAAAATAGAAATGGCTATTTCATTGATAAAAATGTTCTGTATTACAAAGATGTATTATTCTATCCTTATCCCTATATTATTCAATTATTTTTCCACACCTTTCCTAAATTATTGGGCATATATATATATATATATATATATATATATATATATATATATATATATATATATATATATATATATATATATATATATATAATTTTACTTGTGGTGCATTGATTGTTGTAATTGTTTCATAGATATGATGGAATTGAATCGTGCCCAGAATAGATGTTGAATTAAGACATGGTTGGCTGTCTAGCTGTGTGATAAATGTCTCAGATCTACAAGTATGGAAATTGGAATTCTGCTCATAATTTAATGGGATAATTGTTTTGACAGATCACTGGCCATTTGGAATAGATCTTTATCAGTTCCATGTTTAACTACAAAAGTTTTGGAGCTTATCTGCAGGAGTACCGGAGCTAATTCAGATAATTCCAGAGCTAAATATAGAGTTTTGAAACTAAGTCCAAAAATGTGACTACTTGAAATAGCGTGGTGGGGTTCTAGAACTAAGCTATATTTATTCCAATGCTTGAAAAAACATGCAATCTACTTCATATTTGTTCTTCAGCCTAATGATGACATGTTTTATTACAAAACTTGAATTTTCCAAAACACTTGTTAGGAATTACAGAGATTTTTAAATGTTAGAATCACAATCAACAAAAGATGGATAATTACATCCTAACTCATATCAGATTAGAATAAAAGTCATAAAATGCAATCAAACTTAATAGAAAGAGAGAGTAAGATGAGGTCATTTATTATACATTTAATGGGCATATCCTGGCCTTATCATTTCCCCCATACTTGTTTTTAATTCCCTTTACAAATGTTACTCTTCAAATTTGGGATTGTATATTCTGCATTCCATTTGATTGCTCAGATCAAATGGCTGGAACTGAATATCCCAATGCTTTGATTCTGAGGTACTATACCCTGCTCTTGCTTCTACTTTTCTTTTCCATTCCTCAAATTGAGTGGGATTTTGAAGTTCTCTATTTTTCCAAGGAGATATGGGGGTGAGAAGTAGAGGTGGCCTTGTTCGCATGCCTATCCATATGCATAGGGGAGTTTCATTGATCTAACGAATTATTGTGCATAAAACTTTTGCCCTTTCTAGACTCTAGATCAAATTTGAAGGGGATATTACTTCCCTTCTTTTCAATGCCACTAGGAGAAATTCTCATCTTTTTAAACATGCATCATAGATATTATCAAAATTTGCCTTTTCATAAGAGGTTAAGACATCCATGCTTTGTTGTAAATTGAAAAGATAAGGTCCCCTAAACTTGTCATTAAATGCATGGGATTGGAAATGTGTAGCAAAGGTGAGTGGGTTACCATAATGAATTCTCATACAGAGACCAGATGAACTAGCCTTTGACCAATACTCTGACTCCCTTTATTTCCATGCAATCTAATTTTGAAGAATAGAGAAAAATGTGTTAAGTTGGCTTTCCCCTACATACAAATTGATCATAAAACCTGAATTTATTTTTAGCATGAAATTACAGAGGCAAAATTCATAGAGAATATTTTTCTATTTTGTATTGGCTAAGGAGTAGGTGGTCGAGAAATCAGCTTCATCTTTTATTTCATGTGAAAGGCCACATGCTATCCTTTCCAACTGCCAACGAATGAATTGTTCCTCTAAAAACATGTTATATGTAGGAGAGGGTCTTCTGCATGCAAGCATTTTCTCACTCATCATACAAACTATTTGTATTTTCACAAGACATTTATATTTATCATTTTCCTCCTTGTAAAATTTTTCTTCCCATTCCTTCCTTGCTTTCTTTTCTTCCTCTAATTTTCTTTTCAAGTCTATATTTGATGCCTTGATTACACTAAGTTCTCTACATGTATCATCCCATAACTACTTGAGTGGTAGATAAGTCAATTCAATTTGTGCAGATACTGTTGACACAGTGGTCTGTATTGTACATTTTTCCTCGTTCTCCATTAGTTGCCTTTTAATCTCTGTTAATTCTTCAATCTTAGCTGTGAACTAGTTTATTAATTCTTCAAGGAGCATTTCTTTCTATTCTAATTTGAGTTTGAGGAAATTTAATTCCTCATCTTTTTCCTTGATAATGAGCTCAACTCTAGACAAAAATAGAGCCTATTTAATCTATTGGTTTTATTCCTTTTCTAAAATTTCTTGGGGAGTTAAGCATTCTTCTTCCACCATAGGGGATTTCCCTTTCCTTCTCCAAGATGCATGTTCATCTTCTACATGTGATGGTGTTGTTGTCTCACCCATTTCTTGGAAAACTTGCTCATCAAATATTTCATCTCCTTTTTCCTTTTCTATTTGGCTTGGTCCAGGAGAAGTCATGGCCATGCTGTCCAAAATATCAACAGCTTCAATTTCTAGACTTTCTTGTTCTTCCATCTCCTTTGGAATTTCTTTAGACCTTTTATGACATCTTCTTTCTTGAGGAGCCTCAAAATGTGTAGACATAGGTCTCCTCTTAGAACTTCTTCTGATGTTCACCTTTTGCTCAGGCCTAGGTGAACCGTCACTGTTAGAGACAGGTATCAGTTCTTCTATAACTTTTGTAGAAGAAGAAATTTCTTGAGAAGACACAGTAGGGTCTACAGTTTTAACTTTTCTTCCAAATTTTCTTTTTGGTATTTCCTCTTCCCCTAGTCTTTTTTTCCTCAGCAATGGTATCAGTTTTCAAATGAACTGAAGGGGCAAGAGGAGTTGCTATTGTTTTTCTAGAAATACCAGGGTTGTACCCAAATTTGCTAAGAAATTTGTCCCACATTTATTTTCCATTTTTCTTTGAAAGAAAATGGTGCTAGCATACTAAATGCACTAACCCATGATGTCTGATTGTTTCTACACCCCAAGAATATCTCTGGGCCATTGTATGGATGGAGTCAAAAAGAAACCCTGGAAGGTTTACTATATATTCTAGTTTTTCAACTCCATATCTAAGGTGTATAAGGATTTTTAGGACTTCTTTTCCTACTATCCCAAATTTTCCATCATAGGTTAAATACTTAACTATCCAAAATGCTACTCTATCAAAGGGTTTGGGCAAGCTGGCCCTTTTGACTCCTTTGATGATTTTCTTTGTATTGTAAATATACTAGGGTTCAGCTTCCCCCTCTTTTAGCAAGGTTTCAACTAGGGATTTTAATGTCCCCTTGACATGGTTTTGGACATGCACTATTGGTATTCCAGACATCTCACTTATTACATTCACAGAAAAAAGAATGAAAACCTTCCTAATCTTTGTCCTTTTTTGTTCTAAATTGATAACAAATTCTCTTACTAGTTCATCATTATATTTGGGAAATTTCCTCAGAAACTCTAACCATCCTACCTATTGAAAGATAACTTCTACTTCTTCATTTTCAAGGATCTAGGTATCATCTTCTGCTTCTAACTTCTTTTTGATTCCCATGATTCGTTCTTCTTTAATCTTACACAGGCTAGTTGAAGATTGCTTCTCTTATCGATGGAACTGTCGACTTTGGCTATAAGATAAGGAAGTTGACTGGATATTCCCATGATTCCACCATTACTACCACATCTTTAATAACTCCTTCTGGTTTTGCTACAGAATGATCTTCCATCTGTAATATGGTGGTAGTAGGTTGTATGCCTATTAATGGTAATATTTTCAAAGTGTCTACTATCATTACATTGATAGCTACTCCCAAATCAATCAAAATGTTATATATATCCTTATTCCCTATAGAGACAAAAATAACAGAGTTACTAAGATCTCTATATTTGGGAAGTAGGAGTTTGTTTGCTAATAAATCAGCAAGTTTCCCATCTACCTGAATAGTCTTGGGGTACTACTTCTTTCTTCCAAGTTTTTTAAAACATAACAGTTTGATTAACTTGTTCAACTCTGAGATATCACTAATTGCTTGTAACAATGGTATTTCAATATTCAATCTTCTTAGTTCCTGCACCAATTTAGATTCCTTAATTTCTATGGCTTCTTTAAATCTTTTTGGAAATGGAATCTTAGTATAATTTCCTTTTGGTTCCTTATCTTTTTCTTTTTCATCTTCATTAGGTGCAACTAGGCTAGGGGTTTTATCTTCTTCTATCATCTCAGTGATTATAATAGGTGGACTGTTAACTATTTTTCCAAATCTAGTTTGAATGTTTTTACAATCCATTGCATTTGGATCAATTGATTTTTCTAGTTTTGTTTCGTATACAGGAGTTGTTTGTTTGTTTCTTGGGTTTGCTACTAGTTGTGTTGGCATTTGTGTTTGGACTATATTTTTAGCCTGTGGAGTTTATGCTAGAGATCCCATTATGGCTTGTTGGTTCTAATTTGGATATGTTTTCCCTTACACATAATTACTAGGACCCCATCTAGGTTGTGGTCAAGCATAAGGATTTTCTTGACCAGCCTAGGGTTGTTGATGTCCCTGAGTATATCAAGATTGACTTGCCTAATCTTGAGGATGCCATGTTGGTTCAGGGGCCCAAGGTGGTTGTCCCCAACTTTGTGGTACTGTTTGAGCTACCCATGGCATCATCCAAGGATTAGGAGTTGGTCTTAGCATAAATTGTCCTTGGTTGGATTATCTCTAAACAAAATTCAATTCTTTTGTGGTGGATGATGTACTGGTTTGTTTGAGCTAATTTTTTATGAGTGGAAGAAGAGATTAAGTGTGAGTATCATGTTCTTTATATTCATAGACAAGACACTTCTATTTTATCCAAAGGACATTCCCTTATTGCATGCTTCTTCCTGCATCTAGGACAATACATGGCTAATGGTTCAATTTGGGCATTTGCTTTAGCTTGTAATCCATCCATGGTGGAGGCTAATTGAACTAATATGTCTATTTTAAATATTTTCAATTCATCCATCAGTTTGTTCATATCTAGATTTGAATTTTTAACCATTTTTCCCTTTTTAGGTCCATCCCTTGTCCTTGAATATTTTCTACAAATTTCTATGATTTCATCCATTCTTAATTGAGCAATGTTTTCATCACCAATTAAATCAAGGGTTTCCCTAGATTCATCATCCAGACCTTTGAGAAAAATGGTTTTACTTAAATCTTCATGAAGTACAAATCCACATATTTTAATCACAAAGAGGAATCTATCCAAATAATCTTCCATATTTTCATCTCCTATTTGATTTTGAAAAATTCCTCCTTTCTATTTCTTTCTCTACAATAATCTTGATATTTGTCTAGGAAGACAGTTTCCATTTTTTCCCAATTGGTAATAGAATTAGATGTTAATCCCATAAACCACCTCATTGTTGCATCCTTTAGAGTAGATGTAAACAACTTGATTTTTTGATTATCTGTCTTGTAATCATAAGTCTGACATAGTACTTTAAATTCAAACAAAAATTGGTCAGGATCCTTAGATGACATTCCTCTAAATGCGGGCAAGTGTGCAGGTGAAATGTTCATCATAGTGGTTTCATCATCCTCTATATAAATGGGATAGGTAAATGTTCTCTTCCAGCTTCTCGTGTCATCTCTCTAGTATTTTCTATTCCCTTCTCCCAGTCAATGTGGTATGTGGTCTACTTTGGGGATGGTGAAAAGTTAGGAGTAGGAGGTTGACTACTCAATTGAGAATAAAAACTTTCCCTCAATGGATCTTGAGAAATAATCCTCCTCCCTAAAGTTTTACTTGCTTTTGGTGACTGATCCAAAAATTCCAAAGATGGCAATTTTGCTTCTTGTCTTGTAGCAGATAATGGTACCTCCAATTCTTGCTCAACTTCCTTATTTAAACTAGAGGCTGATGGAAATTCTTGTTCAGATATTTTGGGGAGAAATCTACCCTTGGAGTCTCATGGTCTACTCATAAATTTTGTGATAACTTTATGGAAAATTTCTTTAATCACTAAATGTTGGGTGTCGTTATTCCCTTCACTTAATCAACTTTTTGTTGATGTCATATTTAACCAGGGTTGTGTCTAAAGCTATATGCAACAAGAATAATCTTAACGATTTAGTAATTGATTGTAGGTATTTGTATTTTTCTTTTATTTTGGGAGATTTTTAATGTCTTAAGGACTTCTTAGTTAAAACCTTATTGGAATCAAACTATGAAAATATGCTAGAAGTAAACACACGTTGTAGAAATGAAATAGATTGCTGGAAATAAACACACATTATAGAAATGAAATAGATTGCTAGAAATAAACACACATTGCATAAATGAAATAGATTGTTGAAAATAAACACACATTTCAAAATGCTTGGAAATTGATTGCAAAGAAATGAGAATTTAATCTAGAACACTCACAGGGGCAAATCTACAATAAATTTTAACTTTAAGTTGGAAGAATTTATGATTTTAACAGAGCTACTTATTTTCTTTTGAAAATAAAATATAAATACAACCAAAAATTAAGATCTTGGTTCTTGGAGGAGTGGGCCCTTACTTTGCCTAGAAACAGGACTAAATAACTTAATTCTCTTTAAAAATAGAAATGGCTATTTCAATGATAAAAATGTTTTGTATTATAAAGATGTATTATTTTATACTTATCCCTATATTCTTCAATTATTTTTCCACACCTTTACTAAATTTCCAGGTCTGTATATATATTCTTTTACTTGTGGTGCATTGATTGTTGTAATTGTTTCATGAATATGATGGAATTGAATCATGCCCAAAATAGATGCTAAATTAAGACGTGGCCCATTGCCCAGCTGTGTGATAAATGTCTCATATTTGCAATTATGGAAATTAGAAGGCTGCTCCTGATTTAATGGGATCATTGGTTTGACAGATCACTGGCCATTTGGAATAGACCTTTATTAGTTTCATGTTTAACTACGAAAGTTTTGAAGCTTATCTGCAGGAGTACCAGATCTAATTCAGATAATTTTAGAGCTAAATATAGAGTTCCAAAACTAAGTCCAAAAATGCAACTACTTGAAATAGCATGGTGGGGTTCTGGAACTAAGCTCTATTGATTCCAATGCTTACAAAAACAAGCAATCCACTTCATATTTATTCTTCAGCCTAATGATGACCTGTTTTATTACAAAACTTAAATTTTCCAAAACACTTGTTAGGAATTACAGAGCTTTTTAAACGTTAGATTCAAAATCAACAAAAGATGGATAATTACATCCTAATTCATATCAGATTAGAATAAAAATCATAAAATGCAATCAAACTTAATATAAGAGAGCGTAAGATGAGGTCATTTATTATACATTTAACGGCCATATCCTGGCCTCATTAATGGTGTAAACACTATCTACTTATCCTATACCCTAAATACAAATTACTCCTCAAAAATAACTAATTTAGCAAGTGCAACCTTCATATTATCCTAGAATAGCTCAACAAATGCAATAAAAATTACCTTTGTAAACCCCTCCTCCAAGGCAAAATTGCCCTACTCCTCATTTTTTCAATGCCCTTGGAGATCCTATTGAAGATGTGTTTTGAAAACTAGCTACCACTAATCTAATTAGTTGGCCCATTCCAAAATACTATCTTGATGGAATTCTTTATCAAGGTTGGTATAGACATAATGAATTTTATGAATATCATTAGGTTAATAGACATAATCTATGTTGTTATGTGAAAATAAAATATTTTATTCAAAATATGTTGGAAAATGGGGAGATAACATTGGATAATGGAGCTTCTACATCCAATTAGAACGTGGGTATTTATCAAAACCTTTTTCTATAGCATAACAATAACAATAACCAATAGCATCAAAGGTTATAATAATAGCAACAATAGTATCAATAACTGAGACAACAACAAAACCAATGCTAGCCAAATAGATAAAACCAAGGCCACAATGATGCCAAAAACTAATAGACTTACCATGCAGTTGCACATGCCTACAATAAATTTGTAGGACATATTGTAGGAGGGTGCATTTCTACCTCTCCATTAATCCAAGATTAAGTATTAACCAAACAAGACCATTACTAACCAATCCAAACCAACCAACCTATGCCAGTGATCCTTCCTTAACCTGGGAATGCATAAAGGTATACCAAAAAGTAGGGATTACTACTTTTAGACATTATACTAATAACTCATCATTGATCCATAACCACATACAAGTGCAATGGTAATCTAGATGTATCCTATTTGGTCCCCATTTATATGCAATGGGAAATACAACAAATCTAGAAATCAATCTTTACTCAAAGAAGATAGATCCTACTTACTCTTCTGATTTGGGATACATTAGATAATGGGGGTCATGAACAACATGGATCAACTAGACCTAATTAAGGTATCTATTACCACAATAATATCACTAAGGAGGGTTCCAAATTCTCCAGTCAAAAAAAACTATGTAATAACCCTAACTAGGTCCTAAGTTTTTATATTCATGAAACTAATAAAAATAAAACAAAATCTAATCTAGTGCTCACCAAAGTTTGTGGCACAAAGTGGGGGTAATAAATAATAAAATAAAACATGCATAAAATACATATACTCACATCAATGTATACAAAATCTTAATTTATGGAAGATATGTGCAAATGCATATCTATCTACTCTTACAAAGGAGGAACAAAGTTAGGAATCCTTACCTTTGAAGATGAACCCACTGAGCCTTAGTCTCTCCCTTGGAAAAGGTGCTTCATAAGAGGTTTTTATAGTTTGTAAGGATGACAAGGATAAATAAACTCTAGGATACACAACCTATCAATGCATCTAAAATACTTCTCCAAAAGACAAGATCCATATTTCCAAAGAAAGTATGAAACCCTAAGATTACTCCTCGAGTAGAATGGTGGATAAGCAGATACACAATATTTATTAATTATTCTTCTCTTCTTCTTAGAAATAGTGAAATAAATATGTTTATATAGGTATATCTAACCTTAAACCCTTTCAAAATTCTCATCTGACAAGGTCAACTTGGTCAACCTAGCATTGAAATTGACAAAAATATACTAAGTAATGAACTATGTCAGCCATGGCCGACTTAGTTTGTAGTAATCTTTGTAAATAATAATATAGGATCGATGTGGCTAACATATTCATGTAAACTACCAAAAAGGGGTTTAGGTTATGGAAAGGGCTAATAAATGTGGAAAATGACTAGAGGAGGGTGCAAAATAGGAAGAAAAATTAGGGAAATGGATTTTAAGAGACAAGTATGTATATATAAAGTGGTAAAAAGGGATAACAATCGTAAGAAGCACCAATGGTTTTCCCAACCCTTTCCCAATGCATTACTTAGGGTGTTCACTCATAAAGATTGAGACTCAATGGGTTCCTATAACATATAAAGTTTTAGTAAGTGGTAAATTTTGAAAATATTTTTTTATACACATGACCCACTCTAATCTCATCACGTGTCATGTGAGTGTAACTGGTGCTTAGAGAAAGAACATAGAAACACATGAAACTAAAATAAATAAAAATGACATATAGAAAGTAAGGCTAAAATGAAATGAGAGTGACTAAAAATAGCATATGCATACCTTAACTTACCTTTTTGATAAATGATTGTATGCAAACATCCTAGTCTTGATCATGGAGGGTGCAGTACCTACATTTGATAAACCCTAGGGATACAAGACTAAAAATAGAAGCAATACATGTGTATGTAAGATGGTTAAAGTAACAATGAATTACTTAGGAAAATTGGAAAATTAGGATTGTTAAGGCAAGGTTAGAACCAAAATATTTATGGAAAGTGAATGACAAAATGATGGCAAATTAATGTAGAACACACTAAATCATGTTACAAAACATGTAACACATAAATGGTAAAAAGGAATGTAAAACATACTAAATCATGTTTGGAATCATGTAAAACATAAACGGTAAAAAGGAATGTATAACCTACTAAATCATGTTGGGAAGTATGTAAAACATGAATGACAAATGAAATATCAATGCAAGAAAACTTTAACAAAGATATGTAAGTGACAAGTAACCCCATGTAAGATAAGCATGTCGAATCAAACATAAATAAAAACATGAATTATTGAAAATGAAATGTAATTCAAGATGTAACACAAACATGAAGAAATCATACATAAAGAGAAACATGTAAGATTGCAAAATGTCATATGTAGTATAATTTAAGTCCACAAAAATCAAAGAAGAATATAATGGATAAATGAAAATCAATAGATCTAAAGGATGAAAACTAAAACTTAGTGCTTTTTCTAAGATACAATGTAAGAAAACACAACCACCTAATGAAATGACTAGTATGATAATGAGATGGTGTGATAAAAAAATGATGTAAGGGTGTTTGTGAGTAAGGCCTCATCCTATCCAAAGTAGTATAATTAAACTCACAAACTATAAACCAAGAAGAGTAAGTAGGTAGAGGTGATTAAGGATGTGATCAGATAACAACAATATCCAAAAAGGGGAATATAAGGAAAATATGATGTAAATAAGGAATTTGAGGCACCACATAGGTGATGTGAACATCCTTAACAAGAATTAGACACACTAGGCAAGTGAGAAAGGCTAAAAACTATCAACACCAAGGACTTATGGCATCTTGACTAATGAACACAAAGCTTGGGATAACAAGTGAAGTACATAGGTCAACCCATGAAGGTTATATGCATGAAAATTAAAATAGATCTACCTTCCCACAACATGTTCCCTATTCCTCAGGACACCTTACAGAGTCATTGATCTACTATGAAGATTGGTTACTTGCATGAGAAATTAGACGGCACTAGATAATATATGATATAATGAGACCTCCTACCCTAGTCTACTAGCCTACTACACCCCAATGGACCTTGGCTCTATCATGAGGCCAACTATGGAGTTTGAGCTTTGACTAAGATAAGAGATGTGCCAAATATATATCACATCTTTTGGTGTGATCTAAATTTTAATATTATTTTTTCCTTTGTTTCTATTGGATTTTGTTTGTATTTTATGATTTGGATTATATCTTGTTTTGTATTTTTCTACTCCTCCTCTTCCATATGGATTCAATAAACCAAACATGAGTTAAATAGGTGACAAACACAAGAGAGATTAAACTTGGTCACTAGAGAAAAGGACCTAAAGACCAAGGTGTCTAAAGACTCCTATACTTTCCCACAAGTAAGTGTATAATCTCAAAATTGACTAATGTGAGCCTCAAATGAAAGGAGATAATGGAAAAATGGGGATCATGAGAGATCCATTTATGTAATAAATGATACAATGATTAATATGCTTGTAGCTGATCACAAGGAGGTAAAATAGTGTTATAAAAGGGATATTGCATATGTTATGATATTCATGTCACTAAGAGAAGCCATGCTAGCCTACAATGGATATAGCACAAGCACCAACTAATGTAGTAGTCATCCCAAAAAGTGATTTAAAGATGTTTTAATGTGGTAATTTATGAGGATAGCCTGGTCCTATCCATGGTCTTACACTACAACTCACAAGGTGAACACCAATGAGGTGAATGCTAAATAATGGGGGGCAAATAATCATAAAGCTACTAAGACAAAACATGACATAAAAATACAAAAAATGAAAGAGATATAGAAGAACCAAAATGAAATCAAATGCCAAATGTAATTTGTAATAAAACCAAAGAACATAAAGGAAAATAATTATGCTAGTAAAGTGAAACTAAAAGAAGTAAAGTGCACAAAACTAAAGAAACACGAGACAAAAAATAACAAGATCTATGCTAATGTCTTTATCAAAGATGAGAATGTGAAATACAATTCTTTAAGTCTTGGAAGGTTTTTTGAAGCTAATTTTTTTTGTTATTATGCATTTTAGAATAAGAGTGGGCATTGTAATATGCCCTAATGGGTAAGTGGATGTAGGGATGGGCATCTCAAGATGCCCTAAGGTCTGAAGTGACATGTGGATGGGTATTGAAATATGCCCCAACATATGAGGTGGAGTGAGGTAACATTGAACCATTAAAAATATTTTTATTGGGTTGGTAGGTGCATTTGGAGATAAGTAAATGTGTTGGTTTGTTAGATTTTAGGGATGTTGAATGTGACATAGGATGTGTAGGAGGGGTATGAAGAGGTAAAGGAGGTAAATGTATGATATACTTTGGAGTAGGCATTTGAATTAGGTACTCCTTTAGTTCATGTGACCTAAGAGGTTGAGGTTTAATTGATGCAATGATCTATTTAAAGTTGTTCATTTTACCTATCCTTTCCTTATTGGTGTAGGAAGAAGGGTCAACTATGGTTTTAACAACATTAGTGGATGAGGTATAGGTATGGGATCATTTTTATTGTTCATTAGGTAGTTTATGTTGATGTGATTGTGGTTCTTTAGATTGAATTTAAGAAGCTTGAAGACAATATTGATAATTTTGTTTTGTTAGAGTATCAAGATTGAAATGTGGACCAAGCAAGGAAGCAAGAAGAAATTGGTAAATATCATGACAAGACTCATGAGAATGACCTACAATAACATGCCACCAACAAAACTTATCAAAATTTTACTATTTTGGAGGAGGTTTGGAAGGATAAAAGCTCATGGGTTTAGAGGGTGAAAATTTCTTCTTAAGTTGTTTTAAACTCAAGGGAGGGTGGGTTGGGTTAAATTTGGTTGAATTGGATGCTCCATTTTGAGGTTAGAGAGGCTTGGATGAATCAATGTTATGACAAATTGATTGAAAAGTTCTTTAGTAGTTGTTTGAGGTGTTTCAAATTGAGTCATAATAAAGTCTTACCTTTTTTGCTTGGTTTAAGGCTTCATCTAAATTTTTAGGGGAAAAGATTTGAACTTTGTATTAAATGGGAGATTTAAGAGTAGTAACAAATAGTTTTAAAAGATTATCATCATTCATGTTATGGTCTAATTTGTGATCTAGATAATTCCATTGTTTGATGAAAGTGTAAACAAATTCATTACGAAGTTGATTCACATTGATGAAATGGCTAAGGTAATTTTTAGGAAGGTCATCATCTTGGAATTCCTTCACTAGAGCATTGACTAAATCCTCTGGTTGTGAGATGGAATGTCTAGGAATTTGGTCGTACCATTTAAGTTCATCACCAAAAAAGGTTTTGGATAAGATATTGGTGGTAAAAAAGGTGTTAGTTTGGACCCATTCCTTATATACATTACCAAAAGACTTAAGAAAGATAGTAGGGTCCTTAGTACCATCATATGTGATAGTTGGAGAAATGTTTCCAATATCTATGGATGCAATGAATGGGGCCAAAGGTTCATTTTGAATATGTCTAAGAATTTTATTACTCATTGGGGGTTGAGGGATGATATTCCCTTTGGCATCTCTAAGAGGAGGAGGGATAAAATTTCGATTTGTTTAAGACATGATTACTTGAGGTGGTTGATTAGTCATGTGCATTAAATTTTATTGCATGTGCATCATTTGGGAATGATTAGTTATTTGTATGATGTTCATTTGTTGAACTATTTATGCAAGAATTCAATTTGTGTTGATTTTTGAATTAGTATTTGAAGGTGGGGTATTAGTGTTGTTAGGAGGGGATTGTTACTGTTGGTGGGAGGAAGAGTATTGGGTGGAGGATTCCCAATATTGGTATTGGGAGGAGGACTAGAATGAAGGACCTCAACTTTATTATATTATGTAGTTATTTTTTTTGGATTTGGAAAAGATGAAGTAAAAAAGTGAATAGTTTCATCTAAAGTAATAAAATAAGTGAGGTTCTAATCTAAATCTTTAATTATGCGATGTTCTTGACTAAGTGGAGGCTAAAAACATGGCATAATTAGGAAATATGACTAGATAACCACACACAAAATAATATCAACCAAGGTGTATAGAGTCGATAGGGTTGATTGTATACTATTTAGATAAAAGGAAGCAAAATGAAGATATAATCGACCAAATATAGAATAGGTTGACTTAGTACTAAAAATAGGGTGTGAAACTAGGCTAGATAAGGATACAGGGCTAACCAAGGTGATTTAGTATTGTAACTTGACTAGTAGAAAAGAGTACAGGGTCTATCAGGTCAACTTAGTACTACAAATAGGGTAAGAAAAACTAGTAAGCTGATTTAGTATTAAGTGGCCGACTTAGTTGGTTAGATGAAAAACTAGTGGGTTGACTTAATTGGTTAGGTGAAAAACTAGTGGGTTGACTTAGTAGTAAGTGGTTTCCTTAGTTCATTAGGTGAAAAATTGGTGGGATGACTTAGTAGTAAGTGGTTGACTTAGTTGGTTAGGGGTTAAAAAGTATAGGGTCAAATAGGTCAGCTTAGTACTGCAATAGGAAAAAATTAATCTAATAAGGATACAAGGTCAACCAAGTTGACTTAGTACTATAACCTGACTGATAGAAAAGAGTATAGAGTCAACCATGTCAACTTAGTATTATAGGTAGGGAAAATGATAGTCTATAAGAGACTATATCGAACAGAATGACAATGTGCTAAAATAGGGAAATATTTTAAAATGTAAGTGAAACAAAAAATGGAATCAAACACACAAATAATTGGATCAATGAGAATGATCCAATTGGAATACACAGCATAAAACCTTTCACCAATGTTGGCCAATGCAATTTTTTATAATATAACACACAATAATCATAGAGAAAGTAGTTAACTAAAAATTAGGTGCAATTAAGTAGTCATCCTGAGTGTTGTTAGATTATTATAAAGTGTTATTTGAAGAGTGATAGGGAAGTTGGTTGAAAATATGGAACTAGAAATAAATCTATGAATGGTTTAAGGACATTTAGGCTGAAATGGATATGTGTTTGCAATGGTACTGGCTTGGTATTGAGGCCTACCCCCTCACTTCATAATCCTACAGTGATAAGGGTATTGGGTGCTTTGCCAATCTGTACCATTAACCACATGTTTATACTTAGTCAAGAAACCAAGTTGGCTTCCCCCTTGGTGATGAAATACAAGTAGGTAGTCCTTGGAAATACAAATTTCAAATGCATTTTGAGTATTGTGTGATTTGGTAGTGTGTGCAAAAAGAGCAAAATAGTGTAACTAAACGGCAATTTGAAAAACCACCTAATTAGACTATGAGAACTACTCTAAGCATGCAAATAGTTGAAATTGAAGGTGTGAATTAATTAATAGAAAATAGTTGTTAATTCTCAAATTAAGAATGGTACAAAGTTGGTTTAGATGACACTGTATGCAAATAGTACAAAACAGAGGCGATTGGGTCGGTACTATTGTGTAGAAGTAAGAGTCTTTAAGAACTAAGTCGACCAAGTGGATTTAGTCTTTTAGATAGAACATAGGATAAATAACTAAGTTGATCAAGTCAACTTAGTTTGCTATAATATTGTAGTTTTAAAGACTACAAACTTGCACAAAATAGAACTATAATAAAGTACTAAATTGATAGAGAGAGAAAGAGAGGAACCTTGGTGTGTTAAAAGATGATGAAGATTACAAATTTTCTATTGTAGTGCCTTGAATGTTGCTTTCAAGTTATGCAAATTAACTCAACTAGTTTGACCTACTTCTATAAAACCTTGTTAGTTAAAGTAAGATAAGATGACTAAGTCAATTTGCATGACTTAGTTTGTTGATCTGGATACTGATGGAAAGACTAAGTCGACCTACTCGATTTAATTTTTTGATCTAGATGTTGATTAAAAGACTAAATTGACCTACCTAACTTATTTTATTGATTTATATGTTTATTGAAAGATTAAATTGACTTGCTTAAATTAGTTTGTTGATCTAGATGCTGACTAAAAGACTAAGTCACATTGCCTGACTTAGTTTGTTGATCGAGGTGCTAAATAAAAGACTAAGTTGACTTGTCTAACTTATATTTTTGATTTGGATGATAACTAAAAGACTAAGTCAACCTACCCAACTTATTTTTTTGATATGGATGCTAATTAAAAGACTAAGTTGACCTACTTGACTTAGTATGTTAATCTGGGTGCTAACTAAGAGACTAAGTTGACTTGCCTGACTTAGTTTGTTGATTTGGGTGCTGACTGATGTTGGAACCAACATACCCCCATTATTTTAAGATTGGGACCCTTGAGAAACCCTTATTATAAATCATCGTAATTTCAATAATACAAAGTCTTCCATAGAGTTTGAAGGTCATCTAGGTTGTTTAAGGACATATTGGTGTGGTTTTGTTTTGTCTTAATCTGGACTAACATTGCTAATGAAGTTTGTTTGACTATTAGTTTTAGGTTCCATGGCATGTATCCCTACAAATTTTGTATTAAAAACCATAGTAAACCCTCAATTCAAATTTGAATAAATGTGGGAACCAAATTGGTGGGAACCATTTTAAAATTCATTTATAGACTTAGATATAAAATGCATATCTTAGGATTAGTCATATTTTTAACATATCTTAACTAAGAAACTTGACCCCCTTTGTTATTCCCCATTTTCTAAGATCCTTATATCCTAACTAATGTTGTCATATAGGGTCCCTTTCAATATTTCCAAACTTAGCCTAAAGTTCTAATACTAAGGCCCTAACGTATTCCCTGATACAATCACGACCTTAGTCTTAAGACCTTAAACCTAAGTCTTTTATATCCCCATGATCTAACTTATATTCTTTGCATCTTATATGATCTTATGGTTGTCACTTTATCATGACATTAGATTAAATGGAGTGAAGATAACCTGAAACTTAATCTTAAATAACATGCATCTTGGATAATCTGATAATATGTGCTTACTCGTAAGGACCCAATCAAAAGGAGTAAAGCGTAATTGAAAATTCAAAAGGATATAGGGAGATATAAATATGGACATGTAGCAACATTAAATTTGAGGACTAAAAGGAAAGGGGACCCACTTGACATGATAGCCAATCAAAATCAAGTCTCCAAATTAAGATCCCACGGTTGCCGCTTTATTTTGGCATTGATCCAACAGAGAGAATTAACACTGAGACCTTAGGAAGCCCCAAAAAAATGCCAAGTGGCATCCTTATATTTGACCTTGAATATTTTAATGAACTTAAAATTAACATTTGCATGATCGTCATTTAAACATCTGAAAAGACTAATTTGATGTCTACACGACCATCAACTTTAAGTCCATTAAAATGAAATTTTCACTGGTTTAAACTTGATGTCTACGTAACTATCAAATGACACTCGTAATGGTGTATTTGATGGCCATGAGACCATCAATTTTAAACCAATGATAATTTATTACTTAGTGTTCAAATAACATCCTAAAACCCTATTTTTTACACTAAAGTGGCTTGCCAAGCTAAGGGAAATGCTCAAAATATGCCCAAAATAGAAGGCCTTGATGTACAAAACACAAATATATGCAAAAAATATACCTAACCTAAGTCTATGCTTTAAGGATCCACATTGAATTTTGCATAATGGACCTTAAATCACAAACTTACCCTATGTAAAATTTAGATTATCATTTCATATTAAACCTATTTTGAGCATGGTTTGTGACACATGGCATAAATATTTTAGCCTAATATTTTCATTGTGTTTGTTAAACATAATGCATACATTAACCTAGAGTGATTATACCTTGGCCCCTTTTTAAATAATAACTTATGTTTAAATTCCTTAGCTTAAGGTTTATCCCATGATTAATAAACACGAAACAAACCTTAGCCTAAGGGACGTAAGCCTAAGTCATGACTTTTAAAAAGTGTACTAGTTTAATGTTCAAGAATTTTTATAGATCAATGGTTTGCTCTTTGTCATTGGATTTGATCCAACGGTACAAAGGTCCTCAAAGAATTTTCAACAAAACCCCGAGAACCCACAAACCCATTATGTAGCCAATAATTATTTGACAAAGGACTAAAATAAGATTTGAAACATGGGGAAGATGTGTGAGCACACCAAGTGTCATGATTGTAAGGCTTAATACCCAAGAACCAATTAAAAAATATGGACCTAGATTTTGATCAATAGCTCATACTAATCCAAGATTTTGATCCTACAACATGAAAAAAAGAAATTATTTTTAAATACCAATGGATAGTGTTCAAATGGCATTTACGAAAAAAGCCATAAAAGATACAGACCAATGCTACATAATCTCCATGCAAGTATAAATGGACAAAACTAAAGATATTATGGGATTGAAAACACAAAGGTATAAATGCAAGGGTCCAAATCAAATCTAGAACACGTATAATCCAAATCTTGGATATCTTGTACCATTAAAGCTCCAAAACCCTAAACTTTACATAAAAGGCAACCCAATCGAGCTCAATTTTCTATCAACTTGACCAAAGTGATCTTATTTATGTTCCCAAGTGTATGAGAACTTCCACATAAATCATCTACAATTCGACATGAGTAATTGGTAGAGATAAGGATCATGGTAGCCAGCAGACAACAATTAAAGGAAGAGATCAAGCTCTATTTGATGACAGATAGTAAGGGTTAGGTATTCAAGGATACAAAACTAGACCTCACCACATTAAACATCCATGACATCAGGAATTGGTCTGAGTTCTTCTTCATGGTAGAAGAATTTCAGCCCATCTCAAAGGAAGAGTAAAGAAATCCCACCACCAACAAATGACACTGTGACCTGGTTTCAATCCAAATAGTTGGCCTCCATCATGCCATGGTAAAACCATAGGTATTACATTGTATTGATGTCCTTGACCCCATTTTTGTTTATTTTAGTATTGACGATGAATAGATTATTAGGGAAGGTAACTCAAAAGAGGCAGGATAAATTTATCTTTTTGCTTTTGAAAAGTAATATGAGCTCCCTCTTCCCCAAATAGACCTTCCCTAAATGAGGGAATGAACAAATAACCATGACTTGGACTCCATCCTAAAACCTTGACTCCACAAAGGACCTCACATCTTTAGAACCCTTGATGGAAGAATCCCTATCATCCAGTTTAGAGAGAGTATTAGGGTGATAATGACCTTGTTGAATAGAGCTTTTGGTGCCCCTTCAACCACTTATGTAAATAAGGTTTGGGTCTCATATGTACACTTCCTAGTGGAATAAAAACTCACCCCTCCAATAGGAGATTTGATCAACATCTTCCTTTCCAAGCAATTCATCACCATAAAGAGAAGGACCTCCAAGAAATTCTACATTATGTCCTACCTACTTGATGCCCTTCTTGATTCAATATCCTTCCCTAGAATTAGGAAGTGGTCCCCAGAAGGTAGGACAACCATCTCACACTAATATTCCAAACTCCATATCTTTAAATACAGGAATCACATGCAGTTTATTTGTGACTATGTTTTCCCAATAATAGTTGAAGCCATCACAGGTGTTTCCATGCCTAGGCTTCACCCCCTCATCAAAAAATGTGTGGAGATGATTTGGGACATGTGGTATTTCCTAGATTACACCATCATTAGGATAGACGGAATTATGTCCCAGCCTTACAGACTACCAGTGCATTTCCTAAATAAACTTGATGAGCAAGAGATTGCCTCCCAGGTCATCCTTAGCATTGACAAGGCTTGCAAGGAAAAAAGGAAGGGTCTGCTTCACCCCTTCCCATTAGAGATTGGGAAAATCATAATTAAAGAGTAAAAGCAGGTGGAAATTATGGTTACACATAGGAATTCATTTGGCTTTCAGCTAGATGAAATCAAAATGTGGGATCCAAGGAACAAAGTTGGAGAACATTTAAAGCACAAAAAATCTCAAGATTGAGTATGTACACCAACTGGGTGTCCATGACACCATATGCATCAGAGCCAAGAATTATGGGGAAGCGTTAACTAGGATCCAAGGCCACAACATTAAGATAGAGCACATATTTACCAAGGATGACAAGCCATCTTGGGAAACTTGGTAGTTACATCTTTTTCAATATCACCTACTACCTGGACCATCTTGGATAGCTCATGAGTAACCTTAGGCAGAGCAACCACAATAGTACCAAAAATAGGTTTGGAAAGTTTAGGATGAACAGGATAGAGGGAAGGATAAATTTAAAGAGGTCAAGATAGAAGAGAGACCTAAAGAAGGGCCTTCATCTTCAACATTGGCTCAAAGGCCACCTTCTCCAATCTAGTACATTGACATGATAACCTTAGAACCAAAAGAGACACTTGAGGGTGCCCTCAAGGAACTTGTAGAGTCCTATGGCCTAGGTGGAGAGGAGGATCACTTAGGGGAAATAATAGGAAAATAACTTATTCTTGTGGCACCTCAAGAGAAGAGGAAGGAAGAATTGACCTCGGTCCCAGTAGAACCAAGGAAGAAACCTAGATTGACCTTCACTCATCCCACTAGTGCAGTCAGTCTCTTTAATGATGAATTTCTAATTCATGGACTAGTCATTCTTAACTGGTTCATCTATGGAACATTAAAAAATATCCCATCTCTCTCCCACTCATGGGTCATGACAAGGGTTGGTTTGGATGTGCATGATGACATTAAGCCTTAAATAAAGGCTCTGATGAAGGAGTAGGAAGAGAGAAGGATTCTAGTTCCCCAAGGACCAGAAGGCCAAAAGATGGATTCTCTAGGAGTATCTACTAGCCCAGGTGTGGAGGTCCCAGAACCTCCCTAGTTCAAGGAACCAATTACCATAGTTCATTTCAACCCTGAGACAATAAGCTTAAAGAGAATAACAACCAGGATAGCCATGGTTGGGATAGAAGAATTCACCTTTATGAAGGTGGTGCCATTTACATGATTAACTCCTATGGGAGGCCAATAACTTGGTGAAGCTTCCATCCATGTGGAAGATGTGAAATCTTGATAGAAGCATAATCAAAATAGGCCAAGGCTGGAGTCTAGGGTCTAAAACAAAGGATCCCAAATTTGGAAAGGGAGAAGGAAAACTTGCAAACTCAGGCTATATTATCAGTCCCAGATGCCATGATCAAGATGCTTGACGAGTCATTATATGACATGTTTAAGGCATTAAATTCAATGAAGATGAGATGGAGTACATTAGAGGACCAAAATACCTTAGCCAAAGACCTGATAACCCAATGGCAGGCCTTAGAGGATTGCTAAGCTCCTCAATGTTCATGCAAAGAAGTAGATCCTAAACTTTAGAACCATAAGTATGGGACACCTAGGCATAATCTTGGGGATTGTTATTGATAAGGTTTAAATCTTGAGTATCTAGCATACCAAGGTAAAGAGGCCTGTAAAAGATGACAAAGGGCTCATTAGCATAACTGAGAAACTTCTTGGGACCATGCTTGTCAATCCTATACAACTTACTGCCCTTGGCCTCATTAGTGATGAAGAGATCAAGAATAGGACCAATTTAGTGACTCAATAAATCTAAGTAAAAAGCAAAGATCAGTTTGGATAGGATAAAAACAAGATCTTGGATATGATATTCAATGCAAGTGAGAGGATCAATGAAGCTAGAAGCATCTAGGAGGCCTTGGCCAGAAATGATAAAGAATTAAATGAACTAGTAGACCAAGATGAGGAATGCATCATAAAGCCTACTATAGATCTCAAGTTGGTTGATGAACAACATGAGATGGCCATGAGCATCCTCCAAAAATAAACAGGGGCCCCACCAGCAAGTTAGATCAATATTCTATTCTAATAGAAATTAGGTAACATTTTGTAATATAATATTCCAACGTAAAGTCACATGTTAGTTTGTTAGTATCTTTGCCTCTAGGTCAGTATGATTTGGGAAAACACATGTATTATAGATCTTGTAAGGATAGGTGTCCTTACCTTTGGACACTTGTATTTCGTAACAAACCAGTATATTGCCTATTCTTCCTATAAAGCCATGTATCACCATTGTAAAAAGGGAGAGATGGGAGAGATTTTTGAGAAACTTTGTATACTTGAAGCAACTAATAGAATCAAATAATCCTACAAGGATTGTCCATTTTGATGTGTTAATTATTAATGTAGCTTTTTTCTCAATTGTTAGTAGAGGTCTTGAATTTGAATAGTGTCTTTGAATTTTGAATAGCATTCTTTAATCATAGAATTTATGATTTGTGCCTACGCTAGATTAGTTGAAATATCTTAGGTTCTTCTTCATTTCATTTTGATATGTATTCATATGTGCAATGGCTATTTTATTATAGTGGTAAATCCCTAAAGTAGACATGGTTCTTACTTGTGATTCTTAAACATTTTCCTCTGAAGTTTGCCTTATATATAATGAGATTTGAGATTAAGCTATGTTGCATTATATATTTGTTAAATTCATATTCAGTTGTCATTAATACTTTATCATAATGTTTAGGACTTACATTGGAAATCACTTTTTTTTTTCTACCTTAACCTTCTCTTTGCTCTTTTTTTACACCATTATCACTTTAGTTTTAGCCACATTATAAATATCCATTTAGATTATTCTATAGCTTAAAGTAGGAATGAAATTCATTAAGTATCAACAAAGATTCACAAAGAATGGGCCAAAGTGGCTCCCAACCACCAAAATTATATAGATATTATGAAATGGTTATCTTACTCTACTGTTATTTCACCATAGGAACTAGATTGTCAAAACCTATAACTCATGCTCTGAATTTTCTAAATTCTAAAATGAGAAGAGTTATTTAAATATTAATGGGACATGTGGTAAATTTAGAAGCATCAACAGAACAGCTCCTGCTTGCACTAGAAGAAGGGCCAATTCTTTGAATTCTTACTAATCTTAGCTTTGTTTCACCTAAAGATTAGTATATCTTTGTGTTTCCAGCAAATTCTTTGCTTTGACAATATAAGGATCATTAACCTTTGGTGTTTTCAATGCATCTTTGTGTTTCCTTTGAAGTGACTGTTGAGGAAACCTCGATAAATATGGTATAGCATTCTTCCAGGAAACCTCGATAAATATTTACCTACATTTAGTCCAATAGGTGTAGTGACTGTTGAGGAACATATGAAATCTAATAAGGCTGATTTAAGATTGCTTATTGTTGTGCATGAAGATGTGGCATGTAGATTGTTTACATTTGCTTTTAAATATGTTGCTTATGAATGGTTCTTGAATTTGTCTGACAAATATATCACAAGTTGAAATGATTTTAACAATGTCTTTATTGATCAATTTAGTAAAATTATTAATCCTTGTGTTATTTACCACCAATTCACTACTATTAGAAGGGATGCTAGTGAGTCCATCAGGTCCTTCAAGGCTATATTTAAAAAGATGTATAGAAGGACCATGGAACCCTACAAGCCAAGTGATGTGCTAGATTTAGAGATCTATAAAGATGTAGTAGATCTTATGACCTCTGTGTTCCTAAAGAGGTCTATACCAGTTATAGCTTCATTATCCCAAGCCTATTCTAAATTAGTAATCATTAATTATCAAATTTAGCCCCAGGGGAAAATGGCTTACTCAATCCCAAATGTGAACCCACATATCCTATGATGAACTTGTTCCCCAACGATAACCAAAATCACCCAGCGTTAAACCAGCTTCCAAATCTAACCTAGTTGCCATTAAGTCATGCATCTCCAAATCAACATCTAGGATTCTTGAATCATCTTACTAATGGATTTAATGTAGGTGATCAACGAGATTTAGTACTAGTTGTAGGTACTAACAACAATTAGGTGAATAATTCTAAAACTCCAAAAAAATGAGAATGAATCTATCTTGAAAATGGTTCAAAAATTAAGCACTAATTTCCTTCAATTACAGAAACAAGTGGGCATTACTAGAGAACACTCTGGTATAAATTTCTCATTTCAAAGGTTCAATAGGCCAAGTAATAGATTTTAGAATGATAGTTTTCACATTAATAAGGGTAATGAGCCATCTTCCAGCAACAAAAATATAAATATTAATGTTACTAACATTGCATTACTTGACTATTGTAGGGTTCATTACATAGCAAAGCATGGGGAAATTGCCTGTATATAATTTTTCAAAGCCTTTGAGGCCTTCCAAGAAGATTTGGACACATTTGAAGTGGTCCCTAACAAAGAAAGTGGTGCAAGAATCTCTGGATTTAAGCCATCTAAGTAGGCCTTCATGGTGGACACCTTTGATTTCCCCTTTTAAGAGGAAAATGAACCTGATGAGGTCCCTGAGGAGATCCAAGCCTTTCAATAGTTATTGAATAAGACCTATCCCTTGAGGAATAGAGAGCAGAGGCAACCCTTGACTACCTCAACGCCTCCAATCAACATTGGAACTCCTCCTGACACTCTTCAAGAAACAATCCCAAGCCACCAAAAGGGAGTACTTCTAAACCCAATGTTGAGATTCCTAGTTCTTCTGGCAAAACTGGTTATAATATAGTTGAGGACATGAAGAAAATAAAGGCTAATATAACATTGCATGAACTCACACATATTATAGAGCAAAGGGATCTCCTGTTGGAATCTTTGTCAGGAAAGCATAGTCCCTTTAAGACTAATCATGCCAATGTAACGGTTCATAAAACCAAAGTTGAGTCTCCTCCTTTCTTGCTCACTGTCAGGATGTTTGGTAAGAACTTGAATAATTGATTATTAGATTTAGGAGCATCTACTAATATCATGCATGTAGGAATATGCAAGCAACTTGGTTTAACACCTATAAAGTTTGATAGGGTTGAAACCCAATTAGACAAATGTAGGGTTAAAGTTCTAGGATAATTGTTAAATGTTCATATGCAACTAGCTTCTTGGCCTAGGGTGCAACAATTCATTGATATTCAAGTGTTTGAAATACCTAATGTTTATGGAATCTTACTAAGCAAGGAATGGACCAAAGCTTTGAATGGTTACATGTCTAGAAATTACTCACATCTGTGGCTACCTTGGAATGGTGTCCCCAATTAGATCAGAGTTGAGAGAGAACCAAAAATGAAGCATATGATAACTAAATACTATGTTATGAATGAGAGGGTCAACATAATAGACTCAGACTTAGGGGTTTTCATCCTAGAGGTTGACAAGGTATGTGATACCAAGAATGCCCATGTTGTTCCTGGATTGTGGAAATTACACTTTGATGGTGTTAGGTGTAATGTTAGATCAGGTGTTGGTATTATCTTGACTGACCCCACTGAAAAAAGGTACCATGCTTCTTATATACTCTAATTCCCTTATACTAACAATCTCACTGAATATGAATCCCTTATCCTTGGCTTACAATTTTCTATAAAAAATAAGATCAAAGAACTAGTTTATGGGGATTTAGAACTAGTTGTTAGCCAGGTTAGAAGCAAGTACCAATGTAAGCTCTCATACCTTAAAAGGTAAAAGTTCAAAGTTTGGGATATTATTAAATCCTTTGATGCCTTTGGCATCACTTCCATCCCAAGGGAAGAGAATCAAGCAACTAATCAATTGGCATCTGTTGCAGCTAACCTCATGCCCAATCAAGATTCCCCTAATTTCAGCAATGAACTAATCCCTTGTCCTTCAATGCTAGATAATATTAACCACTTCCAAGTCTTTAATGATGATCAACAGATATTGGATTTCATGACCAATTCTGGAGCATTTGATGCTCATATCATTGATGAAGTTGATGAAATTACATCTAGGGAAGATGAATTTAATGGTAAAGTCATTCAGCTGAGTGACAATAAGATCCCAAAGGAAATGATTGCTTTAGAGAGCTATTTGATTAGGACAAAATTGTTGAGGCTTCTAAGGTTTCCAAGGTAAATGGAAAGGACTATAATGCTATTGACCTAGGCCTTCATGATCAGCCTCAACTAGTAAATGTTGGGAAGGCCTGCATAAATTTTGAAAACAAGAAAGCTAAGGAACTTCTTGCCCAATACAAGGATGTCATAGCATGGTTATATGATAACCTAAAGATCTTTGATCCAAGGGTCATCACACATACTATACCCCTTAAAGAGAGATGCAAACCCTTCAGGCAAAAATAAAGGCATGTAAACCTTGTATTAGAACTAATGATATTTAAATAGGTCAAGAGACTTCTATATGCTAGGATAGTCTTTCCCATCAAGCACTCTACCTGGGTGGCCAATTTGGTGCAATTCAAGAAGAATAATGGTGAGATTAGACTTTGTATAGACTTCAAGAATTTGAACAAAGCATCAGAGAAGGACAACTACCCCCTTCCTTCCCTAGATCAGGTAATTCAAGTTGTTTCAATATTAGTTATGATGTCCTTTCTTGATGATTTTTCAGGTTACAACCAAGTATTGGTTGATAGAGAGGACATGATGAAAATAACCTTCACAATAAAGTGGGAAACCTTTGCTTAAAAGAGAATGCCATTTGGACTAATCAATGCAGGAGCCACCTTCCAAAGAGCTATGGACCATGCCTTCCAAGGCATGATTGGTAAGTGCATTATCATATATATGGATGATCTAACAATTTTTTTCTAAAAATAGGGAAGATCACTTCATGCATTTATAACAAGTTTTTGAAAGATGTAGAAGGTATGGCATTTCTTTGAACCCTCTGAAGAGTATCTTTTGTGTGAATGAAAGGAAATTATTAGAGAATGTTATAACTAAGGATGGGATCTCTATAGATCCTGAAAGAGTGGAGGCCATATCTAGAATAGAACCTCTAAATAGTAAAAAAGAGCTAAAATCATTTTTGGTAAGATAAATTTTGTAAGAAAGTTTATCTCTGGGTTTGCAAAAATTGTCAAACCACTGAATGACATGATAAAGAAAGATGCCAAAGTCACATGGAATGAGGATTTCAAAAAGGCATTCAAATGATATCAAGGAGGCCATCAGTCAAGCTCCAGTCCAAATAAGTCTTGTTTTTTCAAAGGACTTCTACCTCTATTCATTTGCATCAGACCATACTATGGCTGCAATATTAACTCAAAAAATTGAAGGGTGTGACCACCCAATTGCTTTCATGAGTACCAATTTCAAAAATGTTGAGTTAAATCATTCATTGATTGATAAACAAGTGTATACATTAATCAAGGCAGTTAAGTAATTCAGACATTACATCCTTATAAATAAGGTGTGTGCCATCTTACTTGACCCTACCACTAAACTTATGTTAAGTTAGAATGAATTGGGAGAACGTAGAGGTAAATGGATGTAAATCTTGCAAGAATATGACCTAGAGATGAAAACAACAAAATCGGTAAGGTACCAAGGTTTGATTCAAATGATTGCTAATACTAACCCCGGGTTAAGTATTATGTATGTGGATCAACAAAGCTTTCAAGATAGTGAGTGGTATGACCCAATCATACATTTGCTAATCAATGGTACTTGTCATGTAGGTCTATCCAGGGAGCAAAAGAGGGCTTTAAGACTAAAGGCAGTGCACTACTTGATCAAGAATGGAATCTTGTATAGAAGGAACTTTGAAGGAATCTACTTGAGATGTGTTTCACAAGAAGAAGCCACCCAAATCATGAGCACCTTTTATGAAAATCTAGGCAGTGGACATCCATTTGGGAAAACCACAACCCACAAAATTCTTAGAGCTGGCTATTATTGGCCAACTATTTTTAAAGATGCTCACAAACATGTGAGGGAATGTCATTCATGCCAAATTTTTAGCACCAAGGATTCAAAGGTGGCAATGCCTCTACAACCAATCATAATTGACAAACCCTTTGCTCAATGGGGGCTAGACTTTGTTGGCATAATCAACCCCAACTCATTTCAAGGTCACAACTATGTCCTTACTACCACAGACTATTTTATAAGGTGAACCGAAGCTGCAGCCACCCAATAATGCAAGACTGAAGATGTGATCAACTTCTTGGAAGAAAACATTTGTACTAGGTTTGAGACCCCAGTATCTCTAGTATGTGATAATGGATCTACCTTCATATCCATATAGATGATCGAATGGGATTATGATAATGACGTCACTCTCAGGTTTGCATCCAACCATTATCCCCAAGGGAATGGAGTCTCTAAGTCAAAAAATAAGAACCTAATGAAGGCAATCAAGAAGTCTGTTGAAGACAAACCCAAGACTTGGCACAAGCTCCTTAAATTTGCACTTTGGGATGATAGGATAAGGATCAACAAAGCCTTAAGAGCCTCACCATTTCTATTGGTGTATGGTCGGGAACCCATCTTTCTTATCACTCTCAAGTTGCCCACATACAAGGTTATACAAGAATACATGGAAGACAGATAAGAGTTAGCCAAGTCTAGATGTTGGATATAGTTAAGATCGAAGATGCAAAAGATAAAGCCTTTGTTGAGTTTAGCAAACATCAAACCATAGTCAAGTGACGGTTTGATAAAAGGTCCAAAATCAAGGTGTTTAAGAAAGGAAACCTGATCCTTCTTTGGGAAGGCATCTAAGCCTAAGGGTAAGCATGGAAAATTCACACTCTTATGGATTGACCCATATCAGACTGCAGAAACATTGGGAAACAACACCTTTAAACTCAAGGACTTACAAGGAGCAGAGTTCACACTACCCACCAATGGGCAGTATCTCAAACACCATTTCTCTACTACTCCACTTGGGGTCTTCATGGAGTAAGTTGTAATATTATTAGATTAGTGTAGGTAGGCTAGTTAATTTCGTTTCAGTTTTTTCATTCTTGTCCCTTGTTTGTACATTGGCATGTATATATTTATTTGTTTTAGATTGTTTTGCATTCTATTGTGTGTTTCCTTCCCGTTGCTTGGTTCCTTGATTTCAATAAGTCCCTAGGGACAATCTTGAGCTCAGAAGTTATGAAGTTTTCTTAAACTATGGCCCCCAATTCAAAAATGAAGGTATGAACCCCATGCATAAAGCAACCATGGTTCTGAAACATAAAGCATAATGTTGTAACATAGAGAAACTGAGCAAGACCAATGAAGATACTATTCATTTCATGAGACCCCAACCATTGTCTTGAGCTCAAACTAGTTTTAAGAAGACTTACACTTGGGTAGTAGAGACTCAAATTATTAGGGTATACCCCAAACTAGCACTTAATTAACATCCTTGCCTGGGATAAGAGTTACAACCATAGACAATTTTTCAAAGATCAAATACTTGACCAAATCTTAAAACCTAGCTATCCTAGTTTCCAATCTTGTTGTAAGCATAAAGATCTAAGAAAATATAAAAAAAGGATACAATGCAAAATCTAAAGCTTTCAGGTAAAGGTGATTCTAGCAATCTCCATCGGGGCTATGGATGCCTAGCTAGTAGTGGAGCAAGGCCATGAGTGGAGCCAAAGGCATCTCTATTAGGGTTATGGACACTTGGCTGGCAATAGAGCAATGCCCAAACCTTCTCTAAGTTAAAATATGGTTCATAATGAACATTTCAATATATTATAAGTCAATGTAAGTGATTGAGGACATGAAACTAGAAGTTGTTTTTTGAATGCCATGGCAAATAGTAAGTGGAATCAAAGTACACAAACAGTTTGGGTATGCCCTGGTATTTGATCTTAAGTCTACAAGTGCAAGTTTTATTTCAACCATAATCTGATCTAAATGGTGGTTTTGATCAAGTGAAGTGGGTGACCTAATCATTTGTCTAAGCCCAAAGTTTATAGGTTCTAACATATTGCTATGTTTCCCCCATGAGTCTCCATTTGCTGGGACCAACATACCCCCATTCTTTTAAGATTGGGACCCTCGAGAAACCCTTATTATAAAACATGATAATTTCAATAAGACAAAGTCTTACATAGATTTTGAGGGTCATCCAGATTGTTTAAGGACACATTGGTGTGGTTTTGTTTTTTCTTAATTTGAACTAATATTGCTAATGAAGTTTGTTTGACTATTAGTTACAGGTTCCATGGCATGTATCCTTGAGAATTCGGTATTTCAAAATCCTGATAAACCTTTGATTCAAATTTGAATAAAGGCAGGAACCAAATTGGCGGGAACCATTTTAAAATTTGTTTATAAACTTAGATATAAAATGCATATCTTAGGATTAGTCATGTTTTTTAACACAGCTTGACTAAGAAACTTGACCCCCTTTATTATTTCTCCCTTTTCTAAGCTCCTTATAGCCTAACTAATATTGTCGTGCAAGATCCCTTTCAATATTTCCCAACTTAGCCTAAGGTTCTAATACTAAGGCCCTAACGTATTCCTTAATACAATCGTGACCTTAGTCTTAGTGCCTTAAGCCTAAGTCTTTTAAATCCTCATGGTCCTAACTTAAATTCTTTGCATCTCGTAGGATCTTACGGTTGTTGCTTTATCATGACATTTGATCAAATGGAGCGAAGATAACCGAAAACTTTGGCTTAAATAGCATACATCTTGGATAATTCGACGATATGTGCTTACTCGCAAGGACCCAATCAGATGGAGCGAAGCGTAATTGAAAAGTCAAAAGGATATAGGGAGCCCGAAAGATGGACACATAACACCATTACATTTTAGGACTAAAAGAAAAGGGTATCCACTTGACATGATAGCCAATTAAAAGCAAGTCTCCGGATCAAGATCCCACAGCTGTTGCTTTATCGTGACATTGGATCCAACGAAGTGAATTAACACCGAGAACCTGAGAAGCCCTACAAAAACGCCAAGTGGCATCCTCGCATTTGACGTTGAATATTTTAATGAACTTAAAATTGACATTCATACAATCGTCATTTAAATGTTTGAAAAGACTAACTTGACGCCCGCACGACTGTCAACTTTAAGTCTGTTAAAATGAAATTTTCACTAGTTTAAACTTAACATCCACGCAACCATCAATTGACGCCTGCAAAGGTGTATTTGACAGCCACAAGACCATCAATTTTAAACCAATGAAAACTTCTTACTCAATGTTCAAATAACGTCCCAAAACCCTATTTTTACTCTAAAGTGGATTGCCAAGATAAGGGAAATGCTCAAAATATGCCCAAAATGGAAGGCCACGATCTGCAGAACACAAATATATGCAAGAAATATACTTAACCTATGTCTATGCTTCAATGATCAACATTGCATTTTGCATAATGGACCTTAAATCACAAACTTACCCTATGTAAAATTCAAATTATCATTTCATGTTGAACCTATTTTGATCATGGTTTGTGACACATGGCATAAATATTTTAGCCTAATGTTTTCAATGTTTTTGCTAAACACAACGCATACATTAATCTATAATCATAACTTATGTTTAAATTCCTTAGCTTAAGGTTTGTCCGATGCTTAATAAACATGAAACAAACCTTAGCCTAAGGAATGTAAGCCTAAATCATGACTTTTAAAAAGTGTACTAACTTAATGTTTGGGCATTTTTGCAGATCAACACTCTGTGCTTTGTTGCTAGATTTGATCCAACGGTGTGAAACTCCCCAGAGACTTTTCAACAAGACTCCAAGAACCTGCAGACCCCTTGTGTGGCCAATGCTTATTCAACAAAGGACTGACATAAGATTTAGAACATGGGGAAGATGCGTGAGCATGCCAAGTATCACGACCGCAAGGCTTAAGACCCAAGAACCAATTAAAAGATAAGGGCCCAGATTATGATCAATGGCTCATGCTAATCCAGGATTTTGATACTACGACATGAAACAAAGAAAGTATTTTAAATACCAACATCTAGTGTTCAAATGGCATTTATGAAAAATGTCACTAAAGATCCAAACCAGTGCCACATAAGCGCCACACAAGTAGAAAAAGACAAAATTGAAGATCTTGTGGGCTTGAAAACACAAAGGTATAAAGGCAAGGGTCCAAATCGAATCCAGAACATGTATAAACCAAAGCCTTGATATCTTCTACCCTTAAAGCTCTAGAACCTTAAAACCTGCATAAAAGGCAACCCAATTGAACTCAATTTTCTATCAACTTGATGTCAGGATACATGAAACACCGGAAGCACACAATTGATTACTAAACCAAGCAACTTAAAATGCGAAAATTAACCAGAATCACAAGTAATTAGAATTCAGAATAACACATGATATGAGAGACAATACACAACTTGTATTAAAACTCTTGAAGAAAAGAATACAATAAAGAAGATGCCACTTCTTCTCCACCACCTCTTCAGAGGCTTCCCACACCTCAAGTGAACAGTAATTCTCTCCTCAAAGCTCTCTCTCTTAGGTCCCAACACACAACTCAGACACAGAGTTGGTGTTCACCTCCAGTGCTCCACGCACACCACAAGTGCTCCACGCACTACACAAGTACTCAAGGTACTTCAAGTAGATCTCCCATGAACTTGCAACAACCTGCAATTCAACAGACCATACTTATGGAAGGAACTCCCTTGCCTTCCTCTTTGCTCTATTTGAGTACACACCTGTACTCCAAGTAGATCCTGCCTGATTCTGCTCCCTGTTGTGTTGATGTCATATCTGATCTTGCACACCTGCAAATCAACCTGGTTCTGCACACTTGTGAACCCTGACCTTGCACACACATACACCTGCAGATCAACGATCTTACTTACCATGTAGATCTCCTATAAAAGGCCATGCTCACCTGATGACCAAGATCATACATACATGAAGAACCCTGCTGATTCTCCAATCCAGCACCCACACCTGGTACTGTGGCACTAGGAGGAACACACCATAGCTCTACCTCACACACAGAAGGAGCTTATAATATTGCTCTCTTACTCTCTAGCACAAGTTTCCAATACAACCATGAGTCTATTATATAGATCTCATCCAAACAATAATTAGACATCTAATTACAATAATTAGATCCGCAGCTCTCAGTCTATAATTAGCTCTAATCATGCAAACACTTGGTTCGTCAACCCACTGCCCGTAATATACTCGCAGTCGAACCACACAGGCGACTGACGTCGGTCCCTGTCTGCCTGGAGGTGACCGACGTCGGTCGATTCCTGACCGACGTCGGTTGCTTCTCTTCACTATCCTATCGACGTCGGCTGATCAGACCGACGCCGATTGATCTGACACTCAACAACCTTCAGCAACCCCTCCAATGGCCTTCTCCATGTCTGCATCAGTGAAGCTTTTAGCTCCACAACCTAACAATATCCCACTTGGAGATAAACAGCTGCACTGTACCTGTACCTGTACTCTGTCTAATCTGTTTTCTGGTTTGTATCCCTCTTCAAGCTCAATCCTGAAGACAACCCACCACACATCCCATGGTGTACCTCCTATCATCCGAGTACCCTGCCACATCCGAGCCTACAAACCCAAGTAGTGAAGTCCTGACCCTGCATAGCATGAATCCCTGCTGCTGATCCCTCTCAAATACCTGAGAACCCACTTTTCCGAATTGGCTCCTAACTCTCTGACAGCTCCCACTGCATGGAAATACTCAGGTCTATACCAGACCTCATGTGATTTCAGACACTGTACTTGTCCAGCCCTTAGTGTGCTCCGACTCTGCATCCTGAACCTCGCCAACACCTGATTCGCATCAGCTCCCATTGGAGACAAAATCAACCTGTGATCTCCATGTCTCCCATGTCAAAGAATTTTGCTGCTCCAAACTCCTCATGACATGCCACTGAACTAACCTTACCCTTAGCTCAGCAAAACCCTGTATGTCTGAACCTGTACCAAGTTCATCCTCCACATACAGCAACAGGATAATGTTGCGACCATCATCCACCTGGTAAGACAAACACAATGGTTATACTGACATTGACTAAAGCCCTGCTTTGTCATCCACCTGGTACCACCTGTCAGTCCTGTCCCATTGTCCTGCAGCTCCCTCAAGACCATATGCCTGGGCTTCCGTCTCACGTGTCCGTTCACTCTATTCTTCAACTAAGGAATCCATTCGTCTCTGTGCTTTCGCACTGGCTGGCAACCCTACCAAAACTCCCGTTTGGTTCTGCATCATATCCCTGCCATGCTCCCACCTGTTTTCTGGATCCTTTCTGCTCTACAATCAGCAACGAGTATAAAGAAGAGGAACAACGAATTTGAGGGCCTACTTACGTCTTCAGTCCTCCGTATGGGTGTTTGAGACTCCTTGACAGCGTGCTGTCCACCCAAAATCCGTTACAGTGATCGACCTCGGTCACTCCACAGTCTGCATCCGACCGACGTCGATTCCCATGCGTCTGTCCCTAACTACCGACCCTGCCGACGTCGGTGTCCGTGTTGCCGACGTCAGTCCTCCTGATCGACTTCGGTCTTACCTACTGCCCGACATCACCGGCTTCGGTCTGCACATGACCGACATCGGCATCTGTCTGTTCGACGCCGGTTCCTCCTGACCGACGCCGGTACCTATGTTCGCCTGTGAGTGATGACTTTTTATCCGTGAGCTCCTTTGAATCAAACCCCATGTCCAAACTGCCCTGCTCAGAAGTATCCAGCACCATTCACTGGTTTCTGTCTGCCATCTCCTCCATAAACACCAAGGCTTTCCAGTTCTTAAGCCTGTCAAATATATCTGTCTTCTGCTTAAGAACATGCATCTCCTTCCTGCGCATGTGACCAAGCCTACAAAGCCACGTCTCCGCAACAGAAGAAGAATCAGTAATATAAACAAGTAGATAAAGAGTACCTATTTTCTTACCACCAGCTAATTCAAGTGCATCCGTTGTGAGAGTTCTTGTGCATCTCTCATCACCCAATCTTTCTGAAAAAATTAGCCATATCTTCAAACCTGGGACCTGCATGACCTTCATCAACACCTGTGTGTTGGCTGCCTGTAATTTCAGCTTCACTTCCCCTTTGCCAATTCTTTGGCAAGGCTCACCAGCTCCTCTACTTGGGGCTGCATGGAAAGAGGCAACCGAATCTTTTATCCAAGAAACCTCCCAGAGCATCCTGTGCAACAACACCTGCAACATCTGCTTCTTCAGTTCCTTCATGCTGATCTGCTACCAACCAACAATAATCTTTTACCTGCTCTTTCTTTCCATGGAACCGTAAGTGACCATCTGTGCTTTTCAACTCCTCCATTCTTAGCTTACTTTCATCTGCCATTGCTCTACTCCCACTCAATCAGAAACCCCTGAGAGTGACCTGTAACCAAACACAAACCCTGCTTCTTGCAACCTTAGCTCTGATACCACTTGTCAGGATACATGAAACACCGGAAGCACACAATTGATTACTAAACCAAGCAACTTAAAATGTAGAAATTAACCAAAATCACAAGTAATTAGAATTCAGAATAACACATGATATGAGAGACAATACACAACTTGTATTAAAACTCTTGAAGAAAAGAATACAATAAAGAAGATGCCACTTCTTCTCCACCACCTCTTCAAAGGCTTCCCACACCTCAAGTGAACAGTAATTCTCTTCTCAAAGCTCTCTCTTAGGTCCCAACACACAACTCAGACACAGAGTTGGTGTTCACCTCCAGTGCTCCACGCACACCACAAGTGCTCTACGCACTACACAAGTACTCAAGGTACTTCAAGTAGATCTCCCATGAACCTGCAACAACCTGCAATTCAACAGACCATACTTATGGAAGGAACTCCCTTGCCTTCCTCTTTGCTCTATCCGAGTACACACCTGTACTCCAAGTAGATCCTGCCTGATTCTGCTCCCTGTTGTGTTGTTGTCCTATCTGATCTTGCACACCTGCAAATCAACCTGGTTCTGCACACTTGTGAACTCTGACCTTGCACACACATACACCTGCAGATCAACGATCTTACTTACCATGCAGATCTCCTATAAAAGGCCATGCTCACCTGATGACCAAGATCATACATACATGAAGAACCCTGCTGATTCTCCAATCCAGCACCCACACCTGGTACTGTGGCACTAGGAGGAACACACCATAGCTCTACCTCACACACAGAAGGAGCTTATAATATTGCTCTCTTACTCTCTAGCACAAGTTTCCAATACAACCATTAGTCTATTATATAGATCTCATCCAAACAATAATTAGACATCTAATTACAACAATTAGATCCGCAGCTCTCAGTCTATAATTAGCTCTAATCATGCAAACACTTGGTTCGTCAACCCACTGCCCGTAATATACTCGCAGTCGAACCACACAGGCGACCGACGTCGGTCCCTGTCTGCCTGGAGGTGACCGACGTCGGCCGATCCCTGACCGACGTCGGTTGCTTCTCTTCACTATCCTGTCGACGTCGGCTGATCAGACCGACGTCGGTTGATCTGACACTCAGCAACCTTCAGCAACCCCTCCAATGGCCTTCTCCATGTTTGCGTCAGTGAAGCTTTTAGCTCCACAACCTAACACTTGACCAAAGTAAGCTTAATTTTTTTCCCAAGTGTAAGAGAACTTCCACATAAATCATCTACAGTTCGACGTGAGCAATTCGCAGAGACAAGGATCATGGTAGCTGACATACAACAATTAAAGGAAGACACTGAGCTCTATTTTATGACAAAAAGTGAGGGTTAGGTATTCAAGGACACAGAACTAGACCTCTCCGCATTAAACATCCACAACATCAAGAATTGGTTTGAGCTCTTCTTCATGGTAGAAGAATTGCAACGCATCTCAAATGAAGAGTATAGAAATGCCCCCACTAACAGACGACACTATGACCTGGTTCCACTCCAGATCACTGGTCTCCATCATGCCATGGCAAAACCAGAAGTATTGCGCTGCATTGATGTCCTTGCCCCCATTTTTGTTGATTGCAGGATTGATGGTGAATGGATTATTAGGGAAGGTAACTCAACAAAGGTAGCACACATTTCCCCTGTTGCTTTTGAAAAGTACTATAAGCTCCCTCTTACCCATATAAACCCTCCCAAAATGAGGGAATTGACCAATAACCATGACTTGGACTCCATTCTGAAACCCTAGCTCCACCACAGACCTCACATCTTTAGAACCCTTGATGGTAGAATCCCTATCATCCATTTCAGAGAGGGTATTAGGGTGATAATGACCTTGTTGAATAGAACTTTTGGTGCCCTTTCAAACACTTACGTAAATAAGGTTTGGGTCTCATATGTACACTGCCTGGTGGAAGAAAAACTTACCCCTCCAATAGGATATTTGATGCGTCTTCCTTGCCAAGCAATAAATCACCATCAAAAGGACATCCAAGCAATTTTCCATGATGTCTTACCTACTTGACACCCTTGTGGATCAGTATTATATGAAGCAACAAGTTGACCAACACCACAGTGAAAAAACATTTTGAAGTTGAGATTATGTTATCATGCATATACAACCATATAAGCGAATGTCTTTGAAACAACTAAAAATATATAAAAAAATTTCACCTAACTATTATGGAACCTCTATTTATTTTACAAAAGATTGACAATGTAGCATACACATTAAAATTAATTTGCACACCAAAAATACATTCGATCTTCCATGTTTTCACCAACAATGAGTTTCAGCACAAACATAATTACCAACGCTGAATAAGAACAAAGGTGATTATTTTGGACATTGAAGGGAATAATTCAAAGATAGACTAAGAAGTTGTGAACAAAAATGATCATAAACTATCTAATCAAATGGAAAAATCTACCTAGCGAAAATGTATCATGGAAAGATGACATGTCCCAATAGAATCATCAAAAAGTCATCAACATTAAAGACAACATTGATTTGAAGGGAGGGGCATGGGACACCCTTACCCAACATCAAGTGTCAAAATATGTGTAATTGATTTGTGACTATCATAACTTTTAATTAAATCATTTGATCAATGTTATAATTTTATATCATTAGCAAGTCCATGTAGAGTATTTACATAATATAATTATGATATATTATTATTGTATATTGGTGTAGGTTACCCCCTCAAAATGGCTTGGTCATATGCTTCATTATTCTACTTTTATTACAATCATATTGTGATCTATTGTGATTCTACTTTAATGGTATTGTATTTTCATTATAGTTTTGAGCTACATTCATACCAGAGTAATGTGAAGGCTTATTTTACAATTCACCTCTTAAGAAGAACAATAAATGCTTAGTGGAGACACAAGGAGCATAAGCATTCACCTATACATTAAATCCATCCGTAAGAACAATTCTTAGAGGGATTTTGAGGTTGATACCTGTTGTGGACTTAATTTGCACCCTTGGAGAGGGTTCTTTAGGCTTTATCCAACTAAGCCACAAAATGGGAACAACCTCAAAATGTGGGTATCCTATAGTTAAGTTGAACCTTCAGAGAGAGTTGATTCCCTTAGATCTATCACCTAAACTAATATCTTGCTTGGAAAAGGGAGATAAATTGACAATAATTCATGAAAACATGTAAAAAAAAAGTGATGCACCAATGTTTTGAACACTTATAATTGCACAAGACATGCTATCAGTGACTTTCAACCCTGCAAATATCACTTCACTCACTCTTAGATCAACTTTCATATAAGTATTTCACAAAAAGACATGAACTATCAATCTAGCATGAGAGGACAAATCTCAAGGCTTTTCCACTTCCAAATCAATCAACAAACTACCTATGGCACTTAGAATGCCCTGTGAAAGCTACAAAACACTTTATTAAAGTGAGAAAACTCAGAGAAAGACAAAGAAAATCAAATATTCACTTAACCACATCAATGAATTCATGAAACACACTTCAATTCAACGTGCAAATGGAGTACAAAAATTAGTATAGCTTGAGCATGCCAAAAGCATAAGAGTCCCTTTTATTGGGGGAGATATGGGAGATATATAAGAAAAGGGCAAGAGAGGGATGTGAGCAAACAGAAAACAATAAATAAGGCCCAACCACTTTTTGATCAATTAGCATTAACTCTACCTCTACAAATTAACTTTCATTAGTTCCAAATAGCTTTCAAGCCTTCTCATTGGCTTAGAAACATTCTAGAAGACACAAACTTGATGAAGATGATGAGTCATGATCCATTCAAAAAGGGAAAAGTCCACAAAGACTTGAAACTTCATTGAATGCTCCACTTGCCTTTCTCAACCTCCAACTCTCCATCTTCCTAATGAACTTACAACACCATGCTTCATCTTGATATGTTCTTTACGTTATCAGACAACCACTTGAACTTATTCACTGGTGTCCCTTCTAACATTCCTTTCACAATCACAACTCTGTCATTACTCCAAACCCTGAACATAAGTCCACTATAAATGAAAACCAATCCCCTTATTGGTTTTCATATAGTCATAATTCATTGAAGCTCCACAAGTTACCTAGTCTCTTGATTATGAACAAGACATAAAACTTATGTCTAAGGGCTTCTGAGAGGTCTAATTGAGATTTAATGGTGACATGTGTAGTGTCTGCTTCAAGTAGCCCAGATTGTATTTGGATCTTGCATTTATACATTTCCCAGATCGGGTCCATAAAATCCTTCGATCCTATGTGTCTACCTATGTGGCATTTCCTCGAACCACCTATTTCATTTTAAAACCTGACCATTATCACCTCAAACATGTGTCTTCATCTTGTGTTCCCTTGGAACCTAATCAAATTTGTTGTGTCAATCTCCTCGACAATCTCCTAGTTTTGACCTTCGACATTGTCGTCGATCTGTGATTTGCTTTCTAGATTGTGCCACTTGACAAACCCGAGTGCCTTTTGTGGATCCTTTGTCAATTTCCATCCGATTAACGCTCTTATGCCATGTGGCAACCTTGCATGCAATTTGGGCTCATTGACTTTTTAACCTTGATCCGCATCGTCAATTTGCCCCTGCACGATTAAATGTGCTCCGTCAATCTTTGATCTGCTTGATCAAATGCACGTCGTTGATCTATTCAAGAGTTCACCATGATCAAGACACTTGACACCATCGTGTTCATTCTCAAGATCCTCTAACCTTTTGACCTCGTACTTGTCATTAATCTTTATTTTCACGATTGAACGCAGACCGTAGATCTATATTGACTTATTGACTTTGCTATCACCAGCATGTCGTTGAACTTCGATCCAAGTTTCTGAGATTGTGCCACTTGGCAACCCTACATTCAATTTCAGCATATTTGAAGATTTTTTAAATCCAAACAACGATTTCCCATGGCCTTTAATTTAACATTTACGAGCACATCCCACACTATTAAATCATTTTTGAAAGCTTATATCTCAAGCCAAGAAATATACCAAGACACCAAAACTGTTCATTTTGGTATAACGTGTCGAGATAGTCAGGTCCTCTAAATCACCAAATCCGCACTTTAAACTTGCTTGAAGTGTTTCAAAAGCTTGCAAGTGACAAGTGATAGGATCATGAAGTCTGTCTGCTCCCACCGTCAAATCACTCTCTCAACCAAAACTCTACTCAACTTCTCATCCAAAATCTAAATAAAATTTTGTATGTAAACCAAATTTGACCAACAATACTTAAAAAAGCATATTATATAACTCAAGATCAATTAATTTCATGACTTTCAACAAGGAGATGGGGAAAGTAAATTTCTCAACCTCCTCCAATATGTAGATTACCTCTAAAAGATGAAAAAACCTTGGATGACAAATTAGAGAACTAAAGGCAAACCTTGGTCAGGTAGTTCACCGTCTCTCCTCCAACCCTTTAAGAAAGCATTAAATACACCAACAATTGATTTAAACAACAAGAAAGCTTTAAATGCACCACTCTTTGCATTAGAAAATAAATGAATACCTTCATGCTACAATCATCAACAAAAGTTATAAAATATTGCATTCCACGAATGAAGACCTTCACGTACAATTGAAATATGAAAGACAAATATCAATATAATCTTTTGTTAACATCTACTTTATTTACTTTTCTTACATTATACTTTTTAATATTTTTCTCTAATATATATTCTTAAAAAATATATATATTTTTTTTAAAATATATATATATATTTTAAAATATATATATATTTTTAAATATATATATATTTTTTTTTACATATAATTAAGTTATTTAATATTTTTCTCTAAATTTTAAATATATATCTTTAAATACAGCCACCCTGCTATGCGTGTGAAGCCCACAAGATTCACACACCCTTAGATCTTAATCAAGCCACATTTGGTCCGAATGAAGCGGTCGCCGTCCCCTATGAAGCCATGGTTTCCTCTAATGGAGGAGCCCATTAATAATCCCCTCCAAAGATAAAATTTACATCAGGTGACATGAACACAGGTTCATGGGTGCTTTCCCCAAACCCAACAATCTTCTTAGATCCTGAGTTCAAGATTATCAGCAGCTGACTAGATCAGTTGACACTTCAATGATGCAGAAGAGTCATTTCGTTATAAAACAGGTAAAAGATCAAGCTTTCCAGGTTGGCCTCTAATTCCTAAAAGGTTCAGGGCTTTTCATTAATTCTTAGATCTTGGGTTCAAGAGAATTGGCACTTGACTAAATCAATTGATGCTCTGATAATGTAGAAGAGTCATTTTGTGGTAAAATAAGAAACATATTGAGCTTTCCAAGGTAGCCCTTAGTTCATGAAAAGATATGGGCTTTTCATGAACTCTTAAATCTTTGGGTTTAAGAGAATTGACAGCCGATGATACTTTGATGATGCAGACGAGTCATTTTGTGGCAAGACAAGAAAAAGTTAAAAGCTTTCCAGGGTGACCCCTAGTTCATGAAAAGATTTGGACTTTATATGAACAGTGCCACTCTAAAGACTTGATCTTTATCAGGTTTTGAAGAGAAGATGGCCATATAATGGCTGTTCCACATCATGTAAGTGTCAATTGATCCGGTCAGCTACCAATTCTGATTGAAAGATCCGGTCTCTTCAAGAAACCAAAGTCACCTTCATCCAATTCAACTGGATCAACCAAGTATTGTCCCAATTTGAGTTGGGCTTTTTCTCCTCCAAAATGATTACTGACAAGATTATTTCCTAAGGGTAGCCAGTGCCATTGAAGAATATATTAGAGCTTCACCAAACACCCAGGGGTCTGGACCATAACTGGATCTATATTAATATAGGATTAGAGAAGCCATTGACATACAAGATAGTGCTAGAAATGCAACGGATTGAGTGGCAAAAGCCCATAGATTATGAGAACATTGCCTTTAACTGCAAGATCTGCCATAAGCAGGGCCACCTGGTTTGAGTATGCTCCTCTCAACAAGGGAAGTAACATCAAAGACCTGCAGAAATTCAAAAGTAAAACAACAGCAACATGCATTGGGTAGTACATGAAGAGATACCCCAAGATATGGCCAAAAAATAAATCAGTTCACAAATTTGAGAAAGGTCCAAACAAGAAACAAAATGAGTATAACTTTCAACAGGCCTGTGTAAGAAATTAAAAAAGAACAGACTTCAGAGTCCAAACTAACCTTTCAAACCCATTGGAGGCTCTTACTGAACCAGAAATAGAAGAAATAAAACATGTTAAAGGTAACCATCTTGAGCGTGCATTGTAGCAAAGCAACAGCAAAGGAAATAAGCAAGTTTTTATATGCTAGAGGCAGACCATAAGAATGGAAGGATTACATGCAGCCAATTTTCATAACACCCTGACAGCTAAAAAAATATTACATAAAACAAAAGGAAAACAGTTCTTATATAGTACAAGAACTAAAACCTGTCGGCAATCCAGATATTAGATGAGAAAACAATAACATACAATAAAATTGCACAATAACCCTCTTGATTTACAATCCAATGCTAATGGATAGCTAATCACTCCTTGATATATTAGACGTTCTTGTAAGGAACCCAACATTGCCTTTTCTGAAGCCTTAATCTACAAAATCTGCTAGCTCGCTACTTGTATCACAGAAATACAGCTTCACCTTGTTTTCAGCAAACGTTTTTGCAAACAAAATGGTACCAGAAAAGTGTTTCAGTGGCATAGTCAAAGATATGAACTCATGTCATCACATATATAAAGAGGAGGTTGAACCTTAAAGGAATAAAGATCCATACTTCCTCTCTACAACTCCACTTTGCTGTGGAAAAATAAATAGCATTTTCACATTGAAATCAATACAAGATTATAGTAACAGTAACGTTTGATTTACACGGATATATTCTATTTAGTGACCACGCCTACTTTGATATATCATCTCCACCAACCTCACCTACTTTTTCTAATGTTTTCGCTCAAGTTCTTCCATTCTGGTAACACACCAGACATATTTTTGAGAAAAAGAAAACAAACCTCTTGAAAAGTGGAAAAAAAAATTATTTTGTTGAGATCTTCATATGTATCTGCTGATAAATAAGAAACAAGAAGGAAAGAGGTTTAACCTGCAAAACAGTGTTATCAAAAAGGTTGCAGTCAAACTGTTGTGGATGATGGGAAGGCAGGCTCCCATGGAGGGGGCTGCGGCTCCTATTTTTAATGTGCAAAATTGAAAAGCATAGGATTCTAGAAAGTAAAAAATAAATAATAATTTGCCATCAAACCATCCATAAGGTTGTACTCTGATTGTTGTGGATGATGGTAAGGCAGGGTCCCATAGAGGGGGTTGTGGCTTCTATTTTTAAAGTGAAGGGCGGCTCCATGAAAAATGAAAATGCAGATGGGAAAAAAATAGTTTGAGGGAAAGTGTGTGAGGATGAAAAAAATGAGGAATTAGAAGTTTTCCGTATAACTCTTAAGATGAGACTGGATTGGTACCCTGGCCCAATGAGGTCCAATGGAAGGAGCTACAGCTCCTATATATCCTCTGCATGTGGTCAAATGTAAAACAGAATTATTTTTATAAAACGTGGATCAGCCATATTTTTAACAGGAAACTTCCTTCTGCTCATGAATAGGGGCTAGAAGTTTCCACGGCGGGAGCTATGCTTCCAATAGGGGCTAGAAGCTTCCACGGGTTGTAACGATCTATGTAATCCATAAAAGGTAGGATGGAGGTAAAACTGTTTTTGTAGAGGATAATTCTACCACAAAATTTACAAGAAAAACCTACAGAGGTATTTTAGGTGCTGTTGCTCCATATAACAAATGAAGCCGAAGGAGGCTGATTATTGCAGCACCCGATTCCAGCAGGTGGCTGGTTTAAAGAAAAACAAATCATTCGACTTTCAGAATATATAATATTTAGATTCATTGCCTGGAGTTTAACAAAAAGCAAAACATTTGGCACCGGGCTTATGCTACATGCTATCAGATGGAGATTCGGCAGATGGCATCCTTAAATTAGAATATAAAACAAAAACTAGAAAATTTGGTAAACGCCCCCAATACTCTCAATAAAAAACTTGTAAAACACCCCCAACAGGAAACTGATTGTACAGAAGTCATCACAGCAGAGAGCTGGAAGGCAGATTAAAAGACAATTAATATGGACGGATGTTAAAACGTTACCCAATCATAGAGATGTTTACTTCCGCTTTTTTCTAATTGGGTTTGTTTTAATGTGGATTTGGCACTTGTCGGTGGAGAAATGGGTTCCAGGCCACTTCTAGTAGCCAGATCTACACCCATCTTGAACGATCTTTGTTATAAAAAAAAACCACTAAATCACACCCACTACATAACTCAGTCTATTAAGAGCACCCATAAAGAAAGCAAAGAATCTATGCAGATATTAAGACCGAAAGACGCAATACAGTACAGATCTTTAACTAATAGCAACGAAACAACTTATAAGGCTATCGCAAGAGGTCAAGACCTCCACCAGCATACCACACGCTCCTATGAGCAGATGGAAATAAGAAGGATATGCAGGGAGGGCTGTAGGCATGGGAGGATCCGGAAAGACTACACTTTACACTCTTTATTCGTACGCGTTCCTATCAGCAAAGTCTTTCCGTTCGTCCCAGGCCTAGTGTCCTCCTCCTACAGGAAATCCTTCTGTGAACCCACCAGGCTTTTCTGCCCTCTCTTCAACTTCATTTGGTATATAGGCTATGTTGCAGATCTGATTAAATAGAACTGTTTTTAGGTCGTGTGGACCTCAAACTAAGATCTACCTTATCGCCATTTTTAACGGAAAATCATTTCATTATATCTTATTTATTGTGTGCAGGGCAGTGTTTTGGGGGCAAATATCTCCTTGGCATGGTTGTTTGTTTGGTTAAATCATAAAACAGTACTTTTTCTTAAAGGTTGTACTTTATTTTCCAAAAGTGTGAAAAAAGATTTTCAAATATAGGTATGTTTAACTTTTAACAATAAAATAATAATTTAAAGATAAAAGTTGTTTTTATTAATTATAACGAGTTTATTTGATAGAACCAAGTCTCTTAATCAATAAATTCACATCTCCTCACTAATTTTTCTTTCTATTTAAACGTCTAATCCACAATAATATGTAAACTTAATATATTATAATTTTGACATTAATAAAAATGATTTAATGGTTTTGTTACTAATATAATAATTGATTGATTGTGGATAAATATATTTTATTTATTAAGTCTCTTTTCCACCTTTCTTTTTATATAATTTAATACTCTAAAACAAAATCTTCTTATAACAATTTTTTTTTTAAATTAAATAATCTAAAATAAATTTCCCTTACAACAAGCTTCTCCAAAATTGTTTCATGATCTAAAACAAAATCTCTTTAAAAAAAATTCTAAAATATATATTTTAATATTCAAGTCCCATACATTATCCAATACAAACATCTTAGAATTTGAAATCATTATATAAATCTATAAATAACATCAAAGTCAATCATCACTTAATATAATACAATTTTTCAAGGTATATAATCAACATCTTAGAACAAAAATAAGATAAAGTTATTTTTTTAAACTACCACTATGTTAGGTTGTGGAGCTAAAAGCTTCACTGATGCAAACATGGAGGAGGTTGTTGAGAGGTTGTTGAGTTGCAGAGCAACCGACGTCGGTCTGATCAACCGACGTCGGTGATATCTAGTGAGCAGAGCAACCGACATCGGTCAGGTATCGGCCGACGTCTGTCATCTCCAACCAGACAGGGACCGACATCGGTCTCCTGTGCGGTTTCGAACTGCGAGTTTCACAAATAGTTTGTTAACGAACTGGTTGTTTGCATGTTAAAGACTAATTTTAGTCTTGAGCTGCAGATCTAATTATTATAATTGGATGTCTAATTATTGTTTGCATGAGATCTATATAATAGACTCATGGGTTGTATTGTAAAGGGTGCTAGTTGAGAGAGCCAAGGTTAGCTCTTTCAGAGTGAAGAGAGCAAGGTGTACTCCTCCTAGTTCCACAGGGGTGCCGAGTGTGTATGATCAGATAAATCTGCGGGATAGCAAGATCTGGTAGAAGATTCACCGGGGTACTGGTTTGGAGAATCATAAAGACTTGGTGAGGCAAGGACAAGGGTTCTTCAGAGTGTAGAGAAATCTACATGGTAAGTAAGGTCGGTTGATTTGCAGGTGTGTGTGTATGTGCGAGATCTAGGTTTGCAGGTGTGCAAATCTAGGTTGGCCGGTAGGTGTGCAAGACCAAGTTGATCTGCAGGTAGCAGCAGGATCAGGGAGATCAACAACACAACAGGTAGCAAGATCAGGTGAGACCTACTTGGAGTACGTTGTGTACTCATACTTGAGTATGTGTGTATACTCGGTGGTACTGGCAGTAGTGATACTGACTGGTTGGAGGTGAACACCAACTCTGTGTTTGAGTTGTCTGTTGTGACCGTGATTGAGAGAGAACTCTTGAAGAGATTTATTGTTTATGCCCTAGAGGTGTGGGAGCCCTAGAGGAGTGTAAGGAAGAAGACTGTGGCATCTTCTTTATTGTATTTCCTTCTGAAAAGAGTATTAATACAATTGGGTATTGTCTCTCATATTCTGTGTTATTTCTGAATTCTAGTCACTTGTGATTCTGGTTAAATTCTGTGTTTAGTTGCTTGTATATGGTAATCAATTGTGCTTCCTAGATCCTAACAAGTGGTATCAGAGTGAGGTTAGGTTCGACTAACAAGTGGTAAAGCTTGTTAAGTGTGTTGATTACAGGTCACTCTCAAGAGTTTTTGATTGAGTAGGAGTATAGCAATGGCAGAAGAAAGTATGGAGGAATTCAAAAGCAAGAATAATCAATTACGGTGTTATGAAAAGAAAGAGCAGGTAAAAAAAAATTGCTGGTTGGTAGCAGATCAACATGAAAGAAATAAAAGAGCATGTGTTGCAGGGATTATTGCACTGGTTGTTCTTTTATGTTCTTTAGATAAAGTAGAATCTTGGTTTAGAGATTATGTTGCCTCTTTCCATGCAGCCCCAAATAGAGTATTTTTCCATGTTAAGGTCCATGGAGACTTTGGAAATATTTATTTAGAGGCTGGTGAGCCTTGTCAAAGTTTTGGCATAGGAGAAGTGCAACTAAAATTGCAGACGGCCAACACATGGGTGTTGAAGGATGTCATGCAGGTCCCAATTCTGAAGATCAGGTTAATTTCTTCAGAAAAGTTAGGTGATGAGAGATGCACAGTTTCTCTCACAGCGAATGCACTTGAATTAGCAGGTGGTAAGAAAGTAGGTATCATTTATCTATCTACTTATATTACTGATTCTTCTTCTGTTGTGAAGACGTGGCTTTGTAGGCTTGGTCACATGAGCAAGAAGGAGATGCATGTTCTTAAGCAGAAGACAGATGTCTTTGACAAACTTAAGAACTGGAAAGCCTTGGTGTTCTTGGAGGAGATGATGGACAGTGATCAGCTAGGGAGGTTGAATAAAATTGAGCAGGGCAGTTTAGACAGGGTTTTGATCCAGAAGGAGCTCGCGAGTAAAAAGTCATCACTCACAAGAAAACACAGTTATCAACGTCAGTCAGGTGGAACCGACGTCGAACAGACAGATGCCGATATCGGTCATGTGCAGACCAGAGCCGGTGGTGTCGAGCAGAGTGGCTACCGGTGTCGGTCAGGGAACTGATGTTGGCGACTAGGTAAGATTGACGTCGGTCAGGAAACCAGCGTCAGTAGTAAGGACAGTCGCATAGAATCGACGTCGGTAGGATGCAGACTGGGTGGTGACTGACATCGATCACTAGAATGGATTTTGGACGGACAACAAGCTGTCAAGGAGTCTCAAACGCCCATACGGAGAACTGAAAGGGTAAGTAAGCCTCAAATTTGTTATTCCCCTTCTTTATATTTGTTGCTCACTGCAGAGCAGGTAGGATCCAGGGAACAATGAGAGCATGGCATGAATTCTTTGGAGAAGAACCAAATGGGAGATTTGGTAGAGTTGCCAGCCGGTATGAAAGCATTGAGAGACGAATGGATTTTTTGGTTAAAAAAGAGAGAGAATGGACACGTGAGATGGAAGGCCAGGTCATATGGTCTTGAAAAAGCTGCAAGATAGTGGTACAAGTTTGACAGGTGTATGACAAAGCATGGCTTTAGTCAATGTCATTGTAACCATTGTGTTTACTTTACTAGGTTGGATAATGGTCGCGACATTATCTTGTTACTGTATGTGGATGATGTACTTGTTGCAGGTGCATACATACAGGGTTTTGCTGAATTAAAGGTAAAGTTAGTTCAGTGGTATGTCATGAAGAATTTGGAAGCAGTAAAATTCTTTGGCATGAGTAATCCTAGAGATAGGAAAGATCACATGTTGATATTGTCACATAATGATTGTGTGAATAAGGTAGTGGCGAGGTTCAGGATGCGGGATGCAGAACCAATTTGCACACCTATGGATGGACAGTTCATAGAATAGGGTCCCCAATCACATGATGAGGTTGAGTACATGTGTACTCCCTGATATTGCCCCAGTAGTGGGAGCTGTCAGCAAGTTTGGAGCCAATTCGGGAAAGAAGCACTGGAGTGCAGTTTAATGGATTCTCAGGTATCTGAGAGGAACCAGCAGTAGGTTGACATGCTATGCAGAGTCAAGTTCTTTTCTACATAGGTTTGTAGATGCGGATGCGGCAGGTTACTTGGATGACAGGAGGTGCATCACAGGTTTTGTGGTGGTTGGTCTTTAAGAGTGATTTTGAAGAGGGATACAAGCCAAAAAATAGATTAGATGGTGTACAGATATAGGTACAGGTGCAACTGTTTATCTTCAAGTGGGAGATTGTTAGGTTGTGGAGCTAAAAGCTTCACTGATGCAAACATGGAGGAGGTTACTGAGAGGTTGCTGAGTTGCAGAGCAACTGACGTCGGTCTGATCAACCGACGTCGATCATATCTAGTGAGTAGAGCAATCGACATCGATCAGGTATCGATCGACGTCGGTCATCTCCAGCCAAATAGGGATCGACGTTGGTCTCTTGTGCGGTTTTGAACTGCGAGTTTCATGAACAGTTTGTTAACGAACTAGTTGTTTGCATGTTAAAGACTAATTTTAGTCTTGAGCTGGGGATCTAATTATTGTAATTGGATGTCTAATTATTGTTTGCATGAGATCTATATAACAGACTCATGGACTGTATTGTAAAGGTGCTAGTTGAGAGAGCCAATGTTAGCTCTTTCAGAGTGAAGAGAGCAAAGTGTGCTCCTCTTAGTTCCACAGGGGTGTCGAGTGTGTATGATCAGGTAGATCTACGAGATAACAAAATTTGGTAGAAGATTCACCGGGGTACTGGTTTGGAGAATCATAAGGACTTGGTGAGGCAAGGACAAGGGTTCTTCAGGGTGTAGAGAGATCTACATGGTAAGTAAGGTCGGTTGATCTGCAGGTGTGTGTGTGTGTGCGAGATCCAGGTTTGCAGGTGTGCAAAACTAGGTTGGTCGGTAGGTGTGCAAGACTAGATTGATCTACAGGTGGCAACAAAATCATGGAGATCAATAATACAACAGGTAGCAAGATCAGGTGAGACCTACTTGGAGTACGTTGTGTACTCAGACTTGAGTATGTGTGTATACTCAGTGGTACTGGCAGTAGTGATACTGATTAATTGGAAGTGAACACCAACTATGTGTTTGAGTTATCTGTTGTGACTGTGATTGAGAGAGAACTCTTGAAGAGATTTACAGTTTACGCCCTAGAGGTGTAGGAGCCCTAGAGAAGTGTAAGGAAGAAGATTGTGGCATCTTCTTTGTTGTATTTCATTTTGGAAAGAGTATTAATACAATTGGGTATTGTCTCTCATATTCTGTGTTATTTTTGAATTCTAGTTACTTGTGATTCTGGTTAAATTTCGTGTTTAGTTGCTTGTACATGGTAATCGATTGTGCTTCCTAGATCCTAACACACTATTCAAAGAAAGAATTTCAAGGCATATAATCAATACCTAATGTATTAAAAAACAAGGGCACCATGTGCCAAGTCTCTATGGGGATTATTGAAATAAATACGTTTGGGAGTGTTGTTGATATTATTGTGGAGTAGTCAAATCATGACAAAAAAATTAGAAGTACAAAAATTATAAAATCATGTGAATTCATGGTTAAAATTCAAAACATGGAATATTTCAACTTTAGGATTAAACAAGTCAATAGAAAAGAGTAATGCAAGCATATTCGAAAACAATTGTAGATAGAAATACAAGATGAACTCAATTTGGATGCACCACAAGCTCAGATAAAATGCATAAATGCACACAAATTTTATCGTTGCTTATAACATGATTTTGGAGTGGTAGAAACAATTTCAAAATGTACAAATTAAACATATGAAAACTATATAATATTTAATTAATCATTGAATAAGAAGCCCCTGTTAATGATGAATGCACTACTCGATTCAAACATTTGAATGAAACAGTTAAACCAATATTTATATTTTTATATCGTTAAGAAGGATATCCATGTGAGATGCAATTTTACTCTATGCAAGTTAAGACACCAAATAAAAATATGGCCCACATTACTTGAATGTGGAATGATCCATTTTCAATGGCTACCAGGAATTTAACATTCTTTTCCTTTGGTGTGACATATTACTTTTATTTCCCAGTTATTTTAATAGATTTTTATATACATTTATAACATGAATGACTATAATATGTTTGTAAGGGGCAGGGAAATAGATTTAAACATAATTCAGTTCAACGGTGTCATAATATTCTTCAAACAATTTCACTAAATAAAAAAGTTTTCTTCACGATAAAAATTAATATGAAACACAAAATCAACTTAATAGATTGTAAACACAAAATCAACATTAAATTTAACAAATTGTCCTACAAATAAAACTATTTTTCATGACAATTAAAAATAAAAATGTCCCAATTTTTTTTTAGTAAAATGGATGTCACATGACAGGGATTTAAAAAAATATATTATCCTAACCTCAGGATTGCCATCAAAATAAAAACCTCAAATACGTGCAACATAATGATATAAATAAAAGTAAATAATAGAAATTGAAGTAAATGAAGATTTAATACGCTGTCTTGCAAATAGAACCATATATTCAAAGGAATTTGTGAAAATAGGAAATGGGGTGAAACAGGGGATAAAATAAAAGTCTATAATTTCAACAAAATGCATATCACATAACAGGAAACCTAGCAAAAGTTTATTATATTTACCTGGCATTTCTATGAATTTTCAAAACCCTAATTTAACGTGAGAGATATATACTACTTTTATGGGAATTTATAAGTGTGGAATATATATTGTAGAGTCTGAGCCACACCTTAAAATTTAGATGTGGTGATGAACTATTTGAAAAGGAAACATAATTTGGAGAAGAGTCATCTACATTTATATGACCTAAAAACATGAAATATTTTCTTTTCTTGTGAAATGCATTTTTTATAATTTCATTTATCGATTTTTGTGCGTAAAGCTAAGTAAATGAATATCATATTGGTTCAAAATTGAACCATCTATGAATTTTTCACCTTGTAAATAATTTCAGTAGCTTTTGCTAATATTTGGCCATTTTGAGGAATTGGTTTTCGACTGATAGAAATTATTTCACATGTCGTGAGAAATTTTTTGGTCTCTTTAATACATACACAGGATCTAAACAATAAGAATTCATAATCTTAAAGGTTAATGTTCCAAAAAATTATAATATATTATTGGGATTCATAGTCTGTTGATTCTTCCCATGGAAAGATTTAGAACATCAGTGAAAAATACAACACTATTGACCCGAAAAAACCACAATTCTAATAAAAATTACCTTTTCATTGAAAGTTGAGGGTCAACAATGACTCTGTAATAATGCTCTGGGGAGGTCAAAATGTTTTTCTGTTAAAAGCGTTTGTCTTCAAATTATGTTGTAAATTAACATGTAGAAAATATTTTAGTAAACCTAGCATGCCTAAGTGTTACTCCATGAAACATCATCCTCCATTTTAGCAGAGATTAATATTATGTAGTTACCATAGCTTCCCTTATCCTTGGCAGATCTGTACATCTGTATCAAATTAAACGAAACTGAATTAGGCTAAAAATAACACAAAAAATGGAAACTTCAGCCTCTACAATTTGAATTCAAAATAAAAATACAATAAACAAAAAAGGTAACGTTACACAAATGCAATCTAAAGATGGATTTTAACATAGGAGATTGGAAGTCCCTTGACATTCATTAGATCAAGGACCAACTTTGGAATCGCCTCTACATAATATTGAATTATATATCAAAGAGTTCCCAAAAGAAAAAAAATCTACAATAAATAAAAAACCATCATAAAACTTAATATCTCGGCCCCCAAGCTATTGTACTACATTCAAAAGACAATGATGGAGGTAGGAAGACCAGTGACATGCCTCAAAGATGCCCGCGTGTGAGATATAAAGCAGTGGGGCTCATAAATGGCCAATAAATAACCTAACTTTTCATTGCCAACGTAGAGTTGTTAAGTCAACGCCAAAACCAACGTTGTAGTATATGCATGCCATGTGCATTTATTTTGTGATTGTTTATAATGTCAACAACATTTATTGCTTTTTTCGATTAACGTGAAGGTGCCAATAACATGTAATGTTTTTTTAGCCAATCAAATGTTGAACAAATGTTTTTTTTCATATATTTTGTTAAATAAAATGCAACTTTTTCATAGAGAAGGGTCAAATATTTTAATACAACCAAATCTCTAAGATTTAATTGGTTGAAAGATTTTAATTTAATTACAAGTTAAACTAAACTGAAGGCATAAGTATCCCTCCGGGACTAATAACATAAAATTATTTTTTAAAGATTGTCACTATGACTAGCTATATTTTATTTTGTAAGGCTTTTATATAATAAAATGCACTTTTCAATCGAAAAAAAAAAAAAAACTATGATAGGAGCATCCACATTATCCAAATCCAAAAACTAAAGACACTTATTATATTAAAAAATATATATATGAGACTGATAGCTTGATATAACATCATCAAAGAAATGGTGGATTTATGTAGCATGTAAAAATGTTTCAAAACCATTTCATGATTGTAGAGATTTCTACAAGTCACAAATTTTTTCTAGGTCTTCGGTCGTTCCTCCCTCTTTTATCGACGCTTCTATACTTCATCATGATTCTTCTTCAAATTTATTTACACTGGGGATGTTCTTGTTGTGTTCTCGAAGGGTATTCTTGATTTGAATCTCCTTGAGTCTTTTGTTCAAGAGATGGAGTTTGAGGTTGGCTACGAATCTTTGTTTGAGAAGTGTATTTGGGCACTTTCCTCTCGGATTATGAGCTTTCTTCATGGGCTTCTATGGCTTGGAGCGGAATTACTTCTACCTCTTTTGTGTTGCTCAACTCAGGTTTTTTCCTAGTGGTGTTTTAGAGTCCCTCAAACAGAGATTTTGTTTGGCATTATAGGCCTTGGTTTTTTTTTTAAATGGGTTTTTTCCCACTTCTGGTCACCCTTTTTCAACCCATCTAAGGTGTTAATCTTAGTTGTTCCTATCTGGATTGGACTGTATAATTTGCCGCTAGTTCTTAAAAAAAAGGAAAACATCAAGTTTATGGTGAACATAGTGGGCTCCTTTGTGAAAGTTCATGACAACTCGTGGGGCATAGATATGTTAGATTTTATGATATCTTGGATATCTCAAAGCCTCTCTTCCACCTGCTGAATCTATTTTCCTCATACAGTGCGTGGATTTAGTTTTTCAATTATGAAGGCCTCCCTTTTTGTTGTTTCCACTGCAATCTTTCTAGGCATTGGATTGATAGGTGTCCTAAAAACCATGGGTTCTCTCCTTCTCATGGTCAACATGTTTGGAAAAAGAAAGATGGGACTCTGGACTTGGACTTCTTGTGGGGAAATCATGAATATTTTATCATCTTCCTTCCTCATTTCTAGTTTCTCAGCCTTGTGTGGGCCTTTTAGAGGAGGCCCCAAGGTTGCTTTAGGGCCTATTCTTTCTTCAAACCCTCCTCAATTGGTTGAGGAAGCTTCCTCCCTTCCTAGAACTATTTTTTCAAAAAAATATGTTGATGGGGGAGCTACTTCAAAAAAGAAAGGTCATGGAATTAAGGTAGAGTTGTCGAGAGCGGAAGTGGAGAATTCGGTGCATAATGGTGTGCAATAGACTATGGACAATCTTCTTTCTCGACGAGGAAGAAGAATGGTTGTAGTGTATGGATAATTGTTCAATATGTCCTTTATGCTCTTTCTCCTTTGATTAGCTTTTGGTGCTAAGTTATTTGTTAAGATTTGTTGGTTGGTAGCTGGGAGTTTACATTTAGTAGCTTTAGCTCTCTTGAGCCATACGGTTTTCCATTTGTATTGGTCTTCTCTACTGCCATGTTGTTTGTTTTGATTTTTATTTATTTGTTGTGAAGTTGTTGTTTGGTAGCTATTTCCGAGTTCCTCTTTATTTTGGAGGGATTTGTTATATTTTATTGCTTTGTTAGCCAAGTTTGAATGTGATTATAAAAGGCTCAAGTCCCTTAAAAAAAAACATTTACCAATATTAAAAAATATAAATCTTAAGATAACACAAAACATAAAAGCAATTATGTTCCATGATATTATTTTGTGCATTTTACATCAGAATGGGATCTCACACCATACCATTACCCACTTCATTACGGAAGTGGAGAATTTGGTGCATAATGGTGTGCAATAGACTATGGACAATCTTCTTTCTCGACGAGGAAGAAGAATGGTTGTAGTGTATGGATAATTTTTCAATATGTCTTTTATGCTCTTTCTCCTTTGATTGGCTTTTGGTGTTAAGTTCTTTGTTAAGATTCGTTAGTTGGTAGCTGGGAGTTTACATTTAGTAGCTTTAGCTCTCTTGAGCCATACGGTTTTCTATTTGTATTGGTCTTCTCTACTGCCATGTTGTTTGTTTTGATTTTTATTTATTTGTTGTGAAGTTGTTGTTTGGTAGCTATTTCCGAGTTCCTCTTTATTTTGGAGGGATTTGTTATATTTTATTGCTTTGTTAGCCAAGTTTGAATGTGATTATAAAAGGCTCAAGTCCCTTAAAAAAAAACATTTACCAATATTAAAAAATATAAATCTTAAGATAACACAAAACATAAAAGCAATTACGTTCCACGATATTATTTTATGCATTTTACATTAGAATGGGATCTCACACCATACCATTACCCACTTCATTATCTTATTTATTTTCTATGATCTGTCTAGAAGGAAAGATGTCCAATACTAAAAAAAGGGAGAGCCTTGCCCCACTTAGGTGCCATCCAACTCTTCAAAAAATAAAGAGGAACACTGCCCAATAGAGTGGCCATTGTTTATGCCAACTCTAAAATTAAAAATAAACATTCTTACTTGTTGAGAAGGGAGAGCCTTGTCCCACTTAAGTGCCACCCAACTCTTTAAGGAGTGAAGAAGGAGACCATCCAATAAAGTGACCATATTTTCCACCAACTCTAAAATCAAAAGAGACATTCTCATTTATTGCCTTTACCCTAACAATCTAAAAAATATTTATTAGACAAAGAACTCTATTCATTATGTATGGAACATTTCCCCAATAAAAAATACATTGTTTCAAATATGCAAATTTGGGAGCACCTTTTTTATTACATTTTCTATTATCTATAAATATGAAACATAACACTAGATAGTATTGTTGGATTGGTAAAGTGGAGGTATAGGACTAGTTTTTGTACCAGATTGAGTGTGAGCTCGATAATCCTATAATTAAATATATCAAAAAAATATTAGATATAATTGTTATTCTTTATAAGTATATATGCAAAAATAGAGTAAAAAATATCATTTACAAAATATAATAATATTCATATTTTTTTGTTTTTTTAGTGCTTCATAAATATAGAAAAATACTTTTAAATAAAGATAGCTATATTTTTTATTTTTATTTTTATTTTGTTACACAGGGGAATTGGTAGCATCTCTTCATTTTCTATATTAGTCAAGGGTTTGAATCTATGACATTGTCACTATAACCCCCACCTCTCCTCGGTAAACATGACGTGAAGTGAGGGAAACCTTCAATGGCTCAGTGTGGACATGTCATCATAAGGCTAAGCACTCAACGAAATTAGGTCAGTCTACTCTTGTTACCCCAGCAAGTTTTGCCTCCAAGGTTTTGACCATAGGTCTTGCCAAGAACTTACCAATCCAACCAACGCTTGAGACTAAAGACAACTATATTTTTGACTAAAATGACAGACACCCCAGAAAAGGGTTCCAAGTGACATCCAAAAAATAATGAATAAATTTGAAACCAAAAAAATTGAACTTTGAAAGAAGACGAAAAGAAATGCTTAATGATTTACATAACCCTAAAACAAAGTCAATTCGTTTTATTTATTAAAATAAAATTATTATTTTTTAATTTTTTTGGTTTTGGGGGAGGGGTATTAGAATATTCTTGGTATGCTCACTGTCATAGTGTGGTTATTTTTTAGGACTCTAAACATTCACATAGATAAATATTACTTATTGGTATTTGTTTTGTAGGTAATATTATAATCCTCTACAACTATTTATTCATATTGGAAAATGTGCAACCAATATAATTAAAGTATTTTTTCATATTCTTAAGTTTTAACATTAGTTTTGCATTATATATGTTATAATTTTTTAAAAATTGTGTATTTTCTTTCTATTTGTTAAATTCAAGGGATGTGACTAATTTTTTTGGGAAACTCCGTATTTATGGAATTCAAAAATATATGTTTTTCATCCTTAAATTATTTTTAATGTTATGTTGCAAAAATAATGAGCTTAATTTGATGGTTGTATGATTGTATTATTGTTGTTTTGTGCTCTCGCTCAAACTCTCTAAATCAAAAGACTCAATATCTTTGTTATTACTAATATCATCATTGTTGTCTTTTTCCGGAGTTGTTTCTTTTAGTTTTAGATCTTCTTAGAATTGTGATCAGATCCAACATAACTTTGAACCTTAAAGCTTAAAACTTTTTGATTATTTATCACTGAAAGATTACTTTCTTCAATGAGTTTGTTTTTTTTATTGAATTTTTCCTATCGGTAGAGCTAATTTTGAAGACCCAATTTGTCCAAAGTCATTAATGATCGATTTGCAGTGCAAACCGATTATACCCACATTGTCTCAGGGAGTCAAGATTCAAACACATGATGAAAACCTAGATCTAGGGTTTAAAATAGAAGCCCTAATCATAAGATTATAAGATCAAATTTTAAACATAAGATTACGACGATTTTCCTTTTGGTAAGAGAAATCTTTATTTTTTTTAATTTTTTGTGATTAATTTGTATCAAATTTAAGGTTTTTTTATTATCTAATATAATTTAGAATATACAATATAAATTACAAACAACTTATAATTATTATAGTGACCCTTGAAACTGTGTTTTTTTCCCTTTATTATTTGATCATTTTTTTATTTATTAATGTTTTTCAAAAAAAAAAATATATATATATATATATATATATATATATATATAAATAATATCATAGATCTCGAGAAGTATAATGTAATTTTATGGGTTTTCTTTCTCTTCCTACATTTTTTCTTTTCCTCCATAAATTCAAGGAAATCGGGTTTTTCCCTGAGTAATAGGAATCAATGTTTCTTTTCTTTTTTTGTCACATAGTTGGCATATGATTTCAGGGGTTTTTCTTATTATTTGGTAAAATTTTTACTATGATATCTATTTTTAAAATTAATCTCAAAATTATTAGAAAATATCTCGAGTACCAAATTTGAGGGTTTTTTTTCTTATTTGATATATATATATTTTATATGACAAACTTAATAGTGACTATTCATTGTTATTGTTTCTCTCTTTTTTCTAGTTGGTTGTTTCCAATTCAAAAAACTAGAGTTGTTTATTTCCTTGGGATTTCAAGGCACTATATAATGAACTTATAATATGAGCGAAGATTTGAATTTCTTTATTATGTAATTTGATTGAAAAAATTGTGTAATTTATTGATGTTATTTTTTCCATTAAGATTGAATGATGTAGTTATATTCTATATAATATTAGTATTTCTTGGCCAATTTAAGGTTATTTATGAGTAAATTTGGTATAATTTGTATCGAAATTGTCGAATGTAAGGATATATTCTTATTTAGATTAGTTATATATGGTTTTTAGGGAAAGAGTATATAAATAGATATATTTGAAGGGTTTTCTAAAATTAGGGTTCAATTTTAAAATTCAAAGTGAGTTTTATCATTTATTGCATTCATTTATATATTTTTGTTGCCACAACATTGAATTGTAATAGTTCAACCTCAAATTGTGATTTCAACTACAATAGATATATTTGGTGATCAAAATGTATGGCATGGATTATGTTTTTCTATTTGTATTCTATTTTGATTTGTCTATTGTTAACAAAAAAAATTTATAGATCTTAAATGTTAAAGGGACCCTCACCCATACAAAGATAAAGAGTTAAATAAAAAAATTTGGGTTAAGGATAGAAAAAAATCATTATATTCTTTCCTGTAAAATGGTAAAAGCTTATTCTAGGATAAGCCTAAAACTTAAAACATGGAAAAAAACCCCTATCTGACAAAACCAAAAGACCCAAAATAACTAGTATACTAGATTACGTTAGGACCCCTTACTAAAAGTTGTAAGAGAAATAAGAATAGAAACTACATATCAAAAATATAGACCAAAATTGATTATGGAGAATCTATCAAACCATGTCCCACTACAATAACAATATCATTAGCACCATCCCACTGCACCTTCAGATATGGAAGGTCTACAACTGATTCATCAACTACAACAATCATGTCATCATGCACCTGTGACCACAAAAGTTTCCCCCTGTTCCCAAGTTTTACCCCACAACCTTCTTTAACATTACCAACATTGGGAGAAGATGTCTCCCCTTCCTACCAAGTCATTTTAGTAGGCAAAAACACTCCACCCAACCCTACTGCATCCACCATAGCTTGTATTCTTCTTTACATGTGAACATACATGGTCCTACGAGTGATTGGTTTCTTGGAGAGGTCTATCAACCCTTCATTCTTGCCATCAAGATGTTTCATGGCCTCTAGAACCCCTTTTACCCACAAAAGTTCACAAAAAACCATGTATCCAAAACCACCACCTTAAACTCAAGCTTCCCTAGAATATAGTCGAGAGAAAGGAATAGCACCAAAAACTCATCCATAAAGAAAGCATGCCTTAAAACCCTAGCTAGACTATCAATTGCCTATAATAGAAGAGTCTTTATCTTTACAAATTGCTCCTCCAGCTCTTTGTAAACATAAAGGGGAATAAAACCCAAATGATTATTCCCAGATAATGGTAGGGAATGAATATCTTCACACTTGAGCCTATTCAACCAAAGATTCAGGCCACTCCAAAGACCCAACCACACAAGAGTTTCTACCACATAGCATGTCACTTTAGTGTCTTTCACAGTACGTAGTAAATTACTAGAAAAAAATATGGCCTTTTCTGAGCTAGTCTTGTTGTGCCAAACTACCTGCATGTATTCCTACCCCAATACCAAATTAATGGCTTCAAAGATATCCCCATTTGGAGCCCAAAAGATCAATCTCAATCTTCTATATGAGACACACTCCCTGAATGCCATTTCCCTCTTCTCTACCTTGAAGGAGAACATTGGAACTATCACAATGAAGTTATCCATGGTAGCATTCATTATTTCAACCATAACCTTGCACAAGACACCACACATCTAAGATAAAGTAAACAAAGAAACCCCACATGCACCCAATGCAAATAAATAAACTAGCAGAGCATACAATAATGAAATCAATGTGTAATGCAAAAAATTGCAAGAGTTTGCTTTGAATGCAAAAGTGAGTGAGGATTCATGATTGCAAGGATACAATTGCAATAATCATGAATAATGATGACCCCAAAAGGACAAGTCATGATTACATCTAGAATTATTCAATCAATCTGAAGCCTGGCCATACCTCCACATTATTATCAATGTTTTATTCAACTGAGTAATCCACTCAAACATTCACCAAAAAAATAGCATGAGAATTGGATTCATGGGATAAATGAGATATAGACCAAGATACCAATGACCATGCATTTGCCAATATGTTATTTAAATTCCAAACTGTAGACACCTAAATTTCATCTCGTATCAAAATGCACCTAATATATTTAATAATTCTTCTTAAATTAATAAATAAATATTTCCTCCTAAAAATTAAATAATTGAATAGTTTAACATATTGAATAAGTCAATTGTGCACCTTTAAATCTTTATTTTAAATAATAAAACTTGGATTTTCTACCTATTCAAACCTCTCCCACCTTTTTCTCCCTCATCCCAACCAAATCCACAAAGTTCTCCACCTCTTATGACTCCTCCCCTGAGTTGTCAATCAAATTGACTAAGTCTTGTTGAGTTAGCTAACCAACCCCACTCTTTTCTCAACCAGGTTGAAAAGGTCTCCATCCTTATGGATGAGGACTCATCCTCTACCATTGATCATTTAGAACATTGAAAAAATTCAAATGATCCTCCACCATTGGATCTTTTTCCAAGCTTCTATAAATAAGCTTGCAAATCTCTATTTTCAGGCATCACAATCACAATCATACTTATAATCGTAATCGTATCTTTTGGAATCACAAGTTCTTGAGCTCTTACACACAAAGCAAATCAAAAGCAAATCAAAGTATCTCATTTTGCACCAAAGCATTGCCCATTCTCTATTTGCATTGGAGGAGTGAGCACCACATACTTGAAAGAGCAAATCGGATATACATTGCAATGGAGAAGTATTGTATTAAAAGTGTGAAGTTTTGATTATTGTTTGATTAATGTGTTGCTCTAGATTAGTTGAATTTTAGCTTAGATTATGATTAGTTTAATTTCTTTTCAAATCTAAATATAGTTCATACATTTTTGACATGCTCGGTGGGACCTTCCCACATCATTTTAATCTTCTTTGTCATTTTCTTTTGCACTTAGATAGTATTTCTCTCTTAGTTTTGTTGTTTATGCTTGCATTTTGCATTTAACCTTGATTTTTTTAGTGCCGGTATGGATTACAAGTTGTTGTCATTGATTTTCTATTCGGCTATGTATATTTTCCTACATAACAATGAATTTGGAGGCTTTACCAGTGAAATTATTGGACTTAACAACAAAAGTGTTCTTTTTTCCTATGTTTCCTATGTTTTATGTTCTATTTTTAGGTTAGCAGTGATTTCATTTGAAAACAATGAATTTATCAGAGTCAACAGCATTTTCATCTCAAAATAGTGATATTATTCCGCCTCACAGTGAAATTGATATTTTTCATAGCAAAATCGTTAGAGTCTGCAATAAAATCACTTCTTTGTGCAATGATTTCATCTTTTCTCGTAGCGAATTCATTCCTATTAGTAGTGAATTCATCATTTCTCATAGTGAAATCATTACTCTATGCAATAAAATCATTTGGTAAGCATGAGTTTTTCTATTTTATATTTTTTGTTCTCTGTGTTTTTCCTGCGTTATCATTTTTTAATTTTGCTTTTCTAACTTGACTGTGTAAAAACACTTTCATAATAGAGACTAGTTTTTTACTTGTTTTTCATGGTTTTTCTCTTGTTCATTGTAGGTTATCTTATTTTTCAGCCACAACAAACATACTAACACCTTGTTTGTAGGATGCCTGTTAAAGAGGATTAGTAAAGAATCAATATAAAAAGTCAATTTTCCTTGTTGCTAACATTCTTGTTTTATTTTTTTTCAAAATTCTTAGTAATTACATCACTTTTATTTCAATATATTTATTTTTGGTTGTGAAATTCATGTATGCTCTTTCTTTGGCATCACATTGGTAATGATATCTAGAAATCAGAAACATTTTCATAATTATCTATGTTACCCAAGTGATATTTGTATATGTTCTTTCCTCAACATTACATTGGTGATGAAACATGGAAATAAAAAATGGGTATCTACTTTTTTTTTTCTCAAGGGCTCTATTGACCATAGATTTCACCACCACATGGTAGGTCAAACCTTGTTTACCGATAGAGTATATAAATCAATACCCAACTATTTTAATTGCCTACTCAGTTGTGTGTTTTAAGTACACCATGACGTGAGGGGATTTCATGCTCCAATATATAGGGTTTCAACAGCTGACTCAAGATCTGATATTGTCAATTGTCAACAGACTGAGACTCCTATGGCTATATTAGGCACTTTGGGACAAGACCCAATAGTGTGCATCCACTTTATCGATTTATTCCATAGTTTTCCCCCTAGATAAGCTCATATAAACCTTAAGCCTAAGATAACCTTTTTGTTGTTTGACTTTGGTGCATCGGTTAGCGATTAGCATTGAGAAGCAACTTTTCACATACCCTCAAAACTAGACTCAATGGGCCATAGGAATGGAAGGATCTTCCATGATTAATGCCTTGAAACATTAGGGCGTAGCTGAGAGCATGAATGAGTGATAATAGAAGGCCCAATAGTTGTTCACAACCTTCCTCCTAGTTTTCACCCTTTATGTGCAAATTTTGTTGATTGTTTAGAATAGAAATTTATTTGTTATTTCTTTGTGTCTACCACATATTAAAAAATATTTATTTGCAAACATTCTTTTGAGTTTAAATTTTATCCTAAAAATCATAACTTTCTCTCTAAAAGCTCAAAAGCATTCAGTTAACAATCAAACTTTTAGTCACTTTGGTATTTTGCTTTGCTAGAGTCTAATTACAAGTCTTTTTTGAGTCAAGTCTTTCTTTAGTAGTGTCATCCATTGAAATAAGCATGGCTATATGGAAAAAACTCTTGATTAATTCAATCAGAAATCCAAATCCAAATAATCCATGTTTTAAGTTAGGATTTTATCCAACCAATTTTGATTCAAACACATATTTGAATCAATATCAAATCAATCATCCAACAAATCCAAATCTGAGTTTGAATATGTATTCATCCTCATCCATCAATCAATCAAATACAAAATTGAATAATTTTTTAAATTTTCCAAATCAACCTTTATATAATAATGAAAATCAATCATTTGGTTTTGCATCTAATTTACCCTAACTCTCAAACCTAAGCTTCTTCACCAATCAACCTAGTTCTAACCTTAGCATCAATCTAAATAGAAATTTTGATTCACCTTCACCACCACTTTCAAATCTATATTTGAACCAAAATCTAGTCATAAATAAAACTCTCATTTAATCCAATCCAGCTACGTTCCATCCAAATCAACCTTTCAACTCCTACACCCTTCGAAACCAAACATTCCAAATTTATTACAATCAAGCATTTGGTTCTAGATCCAACCCATTCCCAAACTTGAACTAAACTACATTAAATTCACATTTATTCACAAACCCAATAGATTCAAGTCCATCAACCTTCACAAATCCACCAAATCTGACTACTTTCACCTTCAACACAAATCTAATAAATTCATCCTTCCAAGATCAAGCCACCTCTCTAGTCCACTTCATTACTAGGGAATCCCAAAACATTCCACATAAACATCATCCTATTTTCCAAAATCAACCAAGTCTCCCCTCCATTATTTATAGCCTTGATTCTAACATCCCCTATCACACTAACAAAAGGAATCCAATTCTAGCACCCCTTCCATCTAATGTCACTCCACCCCCAAAGTTAAAAAACTCCAAACTTGTCAAAAACATTACCGTGCATATTATGATAAAATTTACTCCTTTAGTGGAATCTTATGATGTATTCTTTTGAAAATTGGTTGCTAAAAACTTGGTCATATTTCCAAACACTAAATAATTTGAGCCAAATGTCCCAAAACCTGAGTGGTATAGACCTAATGAATATTGTGATTATCATAAAATTGAAGTTGATTCTATAAATCATTGTATGAGACTGAAGCATTATATCCAAGACTTGATTAACAAAGGGTACATCAAGGTAAATCCAAGTATATATACATCTAAAAATCATATCTTTGGGATATGCCAAGATGTCTTTCTAAGCCTAATCAAGCCACCCACTTCCATGTCAAGGTCATAACCTTCCATCTATTTCTTAAGATCCCAATTTTGACACATCCATTTTCAGCCAATCCATAGTTGATCAACCTAATTTTGACAACCATGGTTTACCATCCATTTTTGATGAAAAGCCCTTCTTTATTGAAGAGCCTATCTTTGACCAAAAACCTATCTTTGATCAAGATCCTATCTTTTATCAAGATCCCATTTTTGACAAAGATTTCATTTTTGACCAAGATCCTATCTTTGGCAAAACCTCATTCAACCAACATATCCTATTACCCATTGTCTAAACACCCAAATACTTATCACTTATTGAATATCCCATCATGCCACAACATGCACCCCAAGTGATAGAGGTAATTATAGATAAAACAATCAATGATCAAGGAATTATCGAACCTATCCATTTCAAAGTAAATGCTAGACCCTATAGCATAAGCTAAAAACCATTTGAAAGTCAATGTAAAGATGTTAGTGATAATTTCATGGTTTCTAAGGTAACTTCATCCATAATAAAAACATGATTCATTCATAGTTTCTACAAGGATTATGTTGCCATCACTCCTTTCCTCAACCTCACCAATCTTACCTTCCATCTTGTAAGACAATATCCTTCACCTTTTGATTGGGACAAATTATCTTACTTAAATGTAACTTCCTTCCATGATAATAAAATAATTTTAGACTTCCTAGCTGGTCTCCTGCCATAAGAGCATCAAGAAGCATCTACATATTTTGAGGATCAACAAGTGTACCTCAATCAAAATAAATACTACAATCTAAATATAAAATCCATACCCCTTAGTGAAAACCTTTTTGAGGCACTATTAGATGATCAAAATACAAAGTGTAGTTAAAATCCAAATCAAAATATAGAAAATAAAAAATATGAGTCCCTTAGTGAAAACCTCTTCAAGGTTTTATTCGACAATCCAAATCTAAATCCCAATCAAAATAATCTAGAAAAATCCTTTAGTGAAAACCTTTCTATGGCACCAATGGATGAGAAAATTAATACATCCTCTGCATTAACACAGTTATAGGATGGATCCCCATCACAAATTAAAAACATCATTAAAGAAGCATTGAATTCATAAATCATCCAACTTGCAGTTACTCCTAGTCTTGCTGAATGTGAGATTGTTGGTCTCATTCACCCTTTACATCATGAACCATATACTCATCCCCAATATAATTTAATCCATCCAAATCCTTCATGCACTCAACACACATCCTTCATCCAACATACTTTTTGCTTCACCCTATATGGTAGCACCCTCCATCGTAGGGGATATGACAATATCCTAGTAAATTTGGAAGAAGCCAACTTAGAAATCAATGAAGTTACTGAAAACATATTTGGAGTGCATACCTAAAATATCAATAGTGTTAAGCATCATGCATCATGAACCTTTTTATAATTGAGATGCCAAAAAGTAAAAAGAGAAAGATAAATAAATTCATCCAAAGGTGAAAACTATTTATATAGCCCTTTGGCCAAGTACCATGATGAAAACTGATTTTCAACATCATGCATAAAATAATCAGTTATCTACAAGTACCCTACACTTGGGGGCAAGCTCATTCCATTTAAATCCTATGCATTCTAAATTATTCCTCCATCCTTACCCATACTATAAGTTTATTAATCCCATCCTTTACCATCATGCGCTTACCCTAAACCATCCTTACTTATCCTACGTTATCCTAAAGCATACTTACCCATCCTATGCCTATCCAATCCATCCTAATCTCATCCTCAACCATAATAAACCATTCTTGACTACCCTTATCTATCCAAACCTATCCTTATCCATTTAACCCATAACCCATCGAAAATCATCCAATACTTGCCATCATAAAAGCATCGTTCTTCCCATTTTGATGATAATTCTTCTTTGGATTTATTTTAGCTAGAGATGTTCCTATTGTGTTTTTGAAGGGTATTCCTGATTTGAATCTCCCTGATTCTTTTATTCAAGAGATGGAGGTTGAGGTTGGCTACAAATATTTATTTGGAAAATGTGTGGGCACTTTCCTCTCAGCTTATTTGCTTTCTTCTTGGGCTTCTATGGCTTGAAAGGGAATTGCTTCTCCCTCTTTTATGCTACTCAACTCAGGGTTTTTCCTGGTGGTGTTTCAGAGCCCTTCAGATAGAGATTTTGCTTGGCATTATGGGCCTTGTTTTTTCAAAAAAATGGGTTTTTTTTCCCACCCTTGGTCACCATTTTTCAACCCATCCAAAGAGTTAATCTTGGTTGTTCCTATGTGGATTTGATTGTATAATTTGCTACCAATTACATCAAGCTTATGGTGAATAGAGTGGGATCCTTTGTGAAAGTTGAAGATAACTCGTGTGTCATTAGATTTGTCAGATTTTGTGCTATCTTGGATATCTCAAAGCCTCTTTTCTAGATGGTGAATTTGCTCTCCTAGTATGACATGTGGATGTAGTTTCTTAACTATGAAGGCATCCCTTTTTCATTACTTCTACTATAATCTTCATGGGCATCAGATTGCTAGGTGTCCTAAAAAACATGGGTTCTCACCTTTCTATTATTAACAGTGTTGGGTGTGAAGTCACTATTCATAGTCACTATTCACATACACTATGCATAAACACTCTTCATAATCACTATTCATGGTGATGTGGTATGCAGGTTATATGGTATGCACGTAATGTGGCATGTAGGTGATGTGGCATGCTAGGATGACATCTTGGTGATATGGCATACAAGTGATATGATATGAAAGTGATGTGGCATGTGGTATATAGGTGATGTGACATGCTAGTGATATAGAAGGTAAGTGATGTGGCATGGCCCATGGAGGGTCTTGGATGTGATTAGGTTGATGTGAAAGGAGTGGGCATATCACTCCACTAAGAAACATGATTTTATCCTTGGTGAGTCACATGAGTTTGTCCTTTAGTGTAAATGATAAGGATTAGTAATGGGGTGTATTTATATGGAGGCTCCATGATTCACATGTTTGGGAATAGTCAAAATATGATTGCAACACCTTTTGGATTTTATGTATACATGTGAAGAATACAAGATTCCACTATTGTTATTTAGCCTCACACGTGGGGTGCCATATTTAAAAGCATGTGGAGGTGGATGAGATCTTGTCTAAAGTCCATGATCCAATTTGTTAACCCTTGCATATGAAGACAAACCATCCATTATTGATCACTATTGAGCCCACTAGAGTGGGGTGTATTTTTTAGGTCCTTAATGAATTTTCTCTCTCCCTCTCTCATCTCCTTTGTAATGCTATATAATCATGGGTTCTTCTTTATATTTTTTATCCTCATTGTAATCCATTTGTGGATCTATGCAAGCTTAATCTTGCATGATTAGAGGTTGGACCTTGGAGGCTATATCAACTTGGCTCACCTAGATGCTTTGTTTCTAAACATTAGATACTTTGTATGTAAGCACTGGGATGGAGTTGCTTGTTGTAGCTCGGAGGTTGGAGCCTGGAGGCTTTTGTAATCTTGGCTCACCTTAGTACTTTATTTGTAAGCATTGAAAAGGAATTACTGGAGGAAGTTATTTGTAAAAGAGTCTTTACTAAAGTAATTGAAGTCTGGAATATATCATTGCCTCATGGTTTTTCCCTTACTGCATTTGCATGGGTTTTCATATAATCTCTTGTGTTATTTGGTTATTCTTGTTCATTGTTTTAGTGGCTTGAATATTTTGCAATTATTTTCTTGCATTGTAGGATATTTTTTCCTAACATCTAGTATCAGAGCTAGGCTCTTTGAAAAACTCTATTTGTGAGTGTTTTCTATTACAAAGGAGCTTTATGAAAGTGGGAGCTACTACAATGATAGGAGGAGTGACCAAGTTTAAGATAGAGATTTAAAAAAAAATTATGGCAAGATTATTTCTCTGTGGATCAAAATGGAGGATCTCTTGGTGAAGATTGTGTTCTCTTCAATGTTGTTAAGGAAAAAATCACAAGAGAGTTATTGGAGAAGATGAACAAGATTTTCCAGACAGTTAGCACCAATTACAATGTTCCTAAAGAAGCAACTATAAAACTTGAGGAACAAGTTGGTCTCCATCTATGTGAAGATGGAGGATGATGACAAGGCATTAACTTGTTGTGTTTCTCGATTATGGTGAAAAAGTGAAGGGGTATAAGTTATGTTATCCTACCAACCACATGATTGTTAGCCAGAGATGTTGAAAACATCCATAAAAAAGGAGGTACAAAAAAACCCTAAAATTATACATATTGAAGTAGTTCAAGAAGATGAAGAAGAACAAGTGTGACCTAACATTTTGTGGAATAAGAAGGTTGGTGTTAAACCATATAACTCAGAGATGCTTGAGTGGTGTGCATGCAGTTAGTTATAATGTAGTAGAAGTGAGTAGCCAAGAGGGTTGTGGTGTATATGAAGTGAGTAGCCAAGTAGATTGATACATGGAATAGGTCTGGAGGCATATGAGTTGGGGCATTTGGTAGAGCAAGATGAATTTTGAATGTGGTCTTGAAAATTCATCAGGTGTAATGATGCAATGAGTAATGTGATGACTTCCCAAGAACTGTTGATAGGTCTGGTGAATTTGTGCCATGTTGAGCATGGTTGATAGCTAAAGGGCTATGTGTATAAGTTAGGTCTTGACTTCTATGAGATCTTGTTTCTTGATGTTAACTACTATCAAGAGTTCTACTTGCACTTGTAGTTATTCAAAATGTAGAATTAGAGCAACTTGATTCCTACATGGTGATCTCAAGATGAGATGGAATAGCCTGAAGGTTATGAGTATGAGGTAAATATTTGATGGTTTGAAAATTAAATAAATCACTGTATAGGTTGATGTAAAAATCACATATGTAGTATAATAATTTCAATACCTTCATGGAGAGCCAATGTTTTAGCAAAAGTAAAGTAGATCATTGTGGGTTCAAAGATGGGAGCTTTGTTATATTACTATTATGTGTTGATGACATGTTAGTTGCATGCCCCAACATGATGAAGATCAATGGTGTGATGTCTTAGTTAGCTAGGATAGTTGAGATGAAGGTGGTAGGATCAAACTAAGGATGAATAAGCACATGGATAACAAAGAAAGGAAGTACCACACTTCTTGCACATTTTGAGTTGTATTTTGAGTAGTGTCCTAGAATAAAGGAGAAGGCATGGTTATCGTGTGTATTATATTCATCAAGATTAAGAAGTGTCATGTATGCCATGGTGTGCACTAGATCAAATATTCCCAAGTAGTGGGAGTTATGAACCAATTCATGGTAGAATCTTAGAATGGAGGATTGGTCTATGGTGAAGTGTTTAAGAGGAACTTTAGATGCTAAAATTTGCTATAGAGGAGTAGATGTTGATAAATATAGCTAGGATAGAGAAGTTTGAGTAGTGAAACAAAACTTATATTAGACTCGTTGTGATAGGGCAGCAGTGGGCATGGATGGTAGCTAGATGGAAGAATACTTAGGTGTTGTAAATATTGAATATTGATTTCAAGTGGGAGAATATTGGGTGTGATGTCACTATTCACAAACACTATTCATATACACTATTCATGATCACTATTCATGGTGATGTGGCATGTGGTATACATGTGATGCAAATGATGTGGCATGTAGGTGATGTGGTAGGTAGGTGATGCGGCATAGCCCATGGAGGGTCTTGGATGTGATCATGTTGATGTGAAAGAAGTGGGACATTTTATCCTTGGTGAGTCACATGATTTTGTCCTTTGGTGTAAATGACAAGGGTTGGTAATGGGGCACATTTTTATTGAGGCTCCATGATTCACATGTCCAGGAAAAGTTAAAATGTGATTGCAACACCTTTTGGATTTTGTGTGCACATGTGAAGAAGAATACATAAGTCCACTATTATTTCTTGGCCTCACATGTGGGGTGTCATATTTGGAAGCACATGGAGGTGGATGAGATCTTTTTTAAAGTGGATGATCCACTTTGTTGACCCTTGCATATGAATAGAAACTGCCTATTGTTAATCACTGTTGAGCCCACTAGAGTGGGGTGCATTGTTTGGGTCCTTCATGAAGTTTCTTTCTCCCTCTCTCTTTTATCTTGTAATGCTATATATGCATGGGTTCTCCTTTTTATTTTTTATCCTCATTGTAATCCCTTTGTGGATCCATGCAAGCTTGGGCTTGCGTGATTGGAGGTTGGAGCCTACAGGTTGTGTCAGCTTGGCTTACCTGGATGCTTTGTTTGTAAGCATTGGATGGTTTGTATGTAAGCATTAAGATGGAGTTGCTTGTTAAATCTTGGGGGTTGGAGCCTAGAGGATTTTTTAAGCTTGGCTCACTTGAGTGCTTTTTTTGTAAGCACTAGAAAGGAGTTGTTGGAGGAAGCTATTTGTAGAGGAGTCTTTGTTAAAGTAATTGAAGTCTAGAAGCTGCCATTGCCCCATGGTTTTTCCCTTGCTACATTTGCTGGGGTTTTCATGTAATCTCTTGTGTTATCTGGATATTCTTGTTCATTATTTTAGTGGCTTGTTTATTCCATAATTATTTTCTTGCACTATAGGATATTTTTTTCCTAACAAATAGGTTTGGAAAAAGAAAGATGGGATTCCAGACTTGGACTTCTTGTGGTGTAATCATGAAAGAGTTTATCATCTTCCTTTTTAGTTTCTCAACCTCATGTGTGTATTTTAGAGGAGGACCCCAAGGTTGATTCAGGCCTTGTTCTTTCTTCAACCCCTCCTTAGCTGATTGAGGAAGCTTCCTCCCCTCCTAGAACTATGTTTTGAAAAAAATTTGTTGATGTGGGAGCTAATTCCAAAAAGAAAGGTCAAAGGACTAAGGTGGAGTTGTTAATAGTGGAATCAAAGAATTCAATGCGTAATGGTGTGTAATGGACTATGGATGATCTTCTTTCTTGATGAGGAAAAAAAATGGTTGTGGCCTATGGATAATTTCTCAAGATGTCCTTTGGGATCTTTCTCCTTTGGTTAGTTTTTGGTGTTAAGTTCTTTGTTAAGATTTGTTGGTTGGTAGCTAGGAGTTTACATTTAGTAGTTTTGTCTCTCTTGGGCCATAGTGTTTTCTATTTGTATTAGTCTTATCTACTTCCATGTTGCTTGTTTTGATTTTTGTTTATTTGTTGTCAAGTTGTTATTTTCTAGTTATTTCCAAGTTCCTCTTTATTTTAGAGGGATTTATTGTATTTTATTATTTTATTGGCCAAGTTTGATTTTAATTGTAAAATGGTTAGGTCCCTTCCCAAAAAAAAAACCTTTGCCTATATATATATATATATATATATATATATATATCCTGAGATAACATAAAACATAAAAGCAATTAAGTTCCATGACATTATTTTGTGCATATTATATCAGAATGGTATGGTATGAGAACCCATTCCGATATAAGATGCACAAAATAATGTCATGGAACTTAATTGCTTTTATGTTTTATGTTATCTCAGGACACACACACACACACACACACACACACACACACACACACACACACACACACACACACATATCCTGAGATAACATAAAACATAAAAGCAATTAAGTTCCATGACATTATTTTGTGCATCATATATATATCCTGAAATAACATAAAACATAAAAGCAATTAAGTTCCATGACATTATTTTGTGCATCATATATATATCCTAAGATTACATAAAACATAAAAGCAATTAAGTTCCATGACATTATTTTGTGCATCTTATATCGGAATGGGTTCTCATACCATACCATTGCCCACTTCCTTATCTTATTTATTTTTTATGGTTGGTCTAGAAGGAAAGATGGCCAACACTAGAGAAGGGAGATCCTTGCCCCACTTAGGTGCCACCCAACTCTTCAAGGAGTGAAGAGGGATATTACCTAATAGAATGGCCATCATTTCCAACAACTCTAAAATTGAAAAAAACATTCTCATTTATTGAGAAGGGAGAGCCTTACCCAATTTAGGTGCGATTGAACTCTTTAAGGAGCGAAGAGGGAGACCATCTAATAAATTGGTTGTGTTTTCCACCAACTCTAAAATAAAAAAAGACAATCTCATTTGTTGCCTTTTCCCTGACAATCTAAAAAAGTCCTATTAGATAAAGAATTATATTCATTATACATGGAGCATTTCCCCAATAAAAAATACATTGTTTCAAATGTGCAAATTTTGGAGTGCCCTTTCTAGAACTTTTTCTACTATCTATAAATATGGAACATAACATAGATAGTATTGGTGGATTGGCAAAGTGGAGGTATGAGGACTAATTTTTATACCAGATCAGGTGTGGACTTGTTAATCCCAAAATTAAACATACAAAAAAAATATATATATATTATTATTTATAAGTATATATCTAAAAATAGGGTAAAAAATATCATTTACAAAATATAATAATAGGGGAAGGGGACCAGTTTTTGGGACCCCTAACTTTGGGATCCCATATCTTCCATATTACGGTACCTCGCACTCAGTAATTTTGGATTAAATAGTTTAATGTTTTTTTAGTTTGAAAAGGTGATTTTATAGGAAAATTATATTTTGAGAAGTCATATGATGAATCTTACAACATGTCAAATTATATTTCAATTAATAGAATGCATGGATGAAAACATTCACATAAGTGTGTTGCCTATAACTAAACCTTCAATATCATTTTGTGTGTTTTCACTTGGCTATTATTGTTATTGTGCCTTATTTGTTCATGTTTTTTGCTACATGCCTTCTTTCTTCATGTTTTTTGCTTCCTGCCTTCTATGTTCCTCAATTTTTTTGGGTCTTCATCACTTTATGTTTTTTTTTGATGCAATTTCACATATGAGTAAACAATTACTGGTATGTTAATGAATTGGCATAGCTATTATTCACATGTTTTCCATTCACTCTACTATGTTATTTATATATGTGACATATTTATGTTGGTTTGAGCTTGGGATGGAAGATGCATGGATCATTATTGTGGAATCCACCACCATTTTACACATGGCTTTATGGGCTTTTCTCCGTTAATGTGGAAATTTAATGCCACCTTATGTGCCATAAGCAATCATTCTTAGTTTTTATTTTTTTACATGGATATTATGATTATTGTGCCTTGTATGTTCATGTTTTCTGTTGCATGCCTTATACATTCCTAGGTTTCTTAGCGTGCTTTCTTTGTTCATGCTTTTTTTATATGCCTTCACATATGAGTAAATGTTTATTGGTATGTTAGTGAAGTGATGGAACATTACACCAACAAATGTCTCTCCCTACCCTTTTCATATACCTCCTCCCCTCAAACAACCATGGAACCTACCTGAAAGTTCTTGACCATGCAACATTTCATAGAGGAATGTCAGTCAATAGAATGGAGGTATGAAAATTATTGTTATTATGCCTTCTATGTTCATGGTTTTTTTCAATCAACAAAAACATTTTATAAAGGTGTGCTTCCTGTTAATGAACCCATAGTTGTGTTATTTTTATTTTCACGTACCTATTATTGTTATTGTGCCTTTAATGCCCTTGTTGGAAGATGCTTGTTGGAGGCATGAAATGTTACCCAATTTTGAACCCACATTATTCACATGTTTTCATTCACATCTTACTCTAAATTTGTTGGTAATTAATGAAAGCCTTGGATATTTTTTTTATCATGCTTTATTTATTCATGTTTTTTTTGCCTGCATTCACATATGAGTAAACATTTACTGGTATGTGAATGGACTGTTGTAGTTATTTTCCATATGTTTTCCATTTACTCTATTATGTTATTTATTCAATTTAAACTCATGATGGAAAATGTATGGCTCATTAATGTGGAATCCAATGCCCTTCTCCACATGGCTAGACAAATTTTTCTCCATTACCATGGCAAGTTAGAGGGATTATACCTAAATTTTCAATTGGCATAATGGAGGGATGAAAGCATTCACATATGTATGTTTCCTGCAACTGAACCCACAATAATATTTTATTTTATTTTTTGCATGGTTGTTATTGTTATTGTACCATTAGTAAATGTCTCTCCCTACTTTTTGTTTACCTTCTTCCCCAAATTGATAACCAATTTTGAGTCAGATGCAAATGAAAGCTATGGGTAACTTTTCCAATACCACATGGCTCCTCCCCCAACATCTGATTTTTTTTTTCATCCCTTCACTTCTGAGTAAATGTTTAGTGGTATGTCAATAGAGTTATGAAATGTTAAACATAGGTATGTTGCCTATAACTAAGCCCACTACTATGTTTTTTTCCTTTTCACCTGCCTGTTACTAAAAATTTTCATTCTATGCGCATGTCATTCTTATTTAATGTGAAGGTATTTATTCACATAACAATAAATGTTATTATTTTTATATCAACCAATTTAGTTTTTTGAATTATATGGCCATGTTAGAAGATGCTTATGTCATTATTATGAAAGGAAGTTCCATGTTGGAGGGATGAAATGTTACACATAGTTGAACCCACATCGTTAGCCTATTCTCATTCCCATCTCACTCCAAATTTATTATTATTTTAATGGAAGGCCTAGATGTTTTCTGAATTCATATGATAATGTGGCTCATATATGTGTGCATTTAATACAAATCAAGCTACCATGTGATTTGTATTTATTTCTATTCCCCTACACAACATGGCTTGGAAGAGATACCATTTACTGGTATGTGGATGGAAGCCTTGAAGGTTTTCATTCACATAATAGTGAAAGTTATTGTCTTTGTATCAAAATTAAGGATCTTATTCACATATCATGGAATGTAATTGTTTTTGTATCATTATATTATAATGTTGACAAGTAAGGTATGGATCGAAATATATACAGGTCATTAATATAAAATGAAAGGTCATGTTAAAAGACAAGTGTGTCGGTAACACTAAATATTTATTATTATATGGATGGAAGCCATGAATGTTTCCATTTGCATACTAGTAAATGTTACAATCATTTTATCAAAAGTAAAAATTTCATTAACATACTAGTAAACATAGACTGAGATGTATCAAACAAAATCCTTGAGTGAAATCATGTCACAGTGCTTTCTGTATGTTGTTGTTATTAAATTACTGAACATTTATTACTATGTGGATGGAAACCATGAAAGTTAATTATATGTTATTGTGAATTATTGTTGTTGTGTTATTCATTAACATGATCAAAATTATGAATATTATTTTCCTTAAGTGTTGTTCATATGTTTTTCATATGTTGATGTGACATGTTGTCAATAGTTTTCCCATTATACTGTCATTGTTGCTGATAGTTTTTCCATTTTAATGATAATTATTATATTCATGCATTCTTGTTTTTTTATGGATATTGAATTGTTATAGAGGGTGAATGTTTCATGGAATACTCAAGTTGGGAATTTTTTACATGCATTGTGTTTCTTGACACTTGTTATGTTTGCAGAGTTTTGATTTCTTCCCATTGTGTTTCTTAACACAATATATGTTTTTGAAGTTTAGAATGCTCGTATAGTTTGTTTTTTCTAAACTTTACAAAATTTTCAATGCACAACTCTATATTGCTTCTATTATTTATATATGTTGTTGATGTTTGTTTTCTGTGGGTAATGATGACATATATCAAAGTCAAATGTAGAGAACAATAATGGGGTGTTCACTTCTAGGTGAAAGTTTTTTAACTTTCATGAAGTTAATGATCCATTTTTAGGATGGATGGTAGATATAAAATTAAAATTAATTACATTAAATAATGAAATTGAATAGATTTATTTTTATTACATTTATTGATATAGTTCAGTACAATGTATATCAAACTAAATATATTTTATTCTATTTACAATTTTGTGATGTTCCTTTTTGATTGAGGTTCCCTCCCTCACCCATTCTAATTGGCTTTCTTGCATAGATAGACTTGAACCATCTTGGTTGAATCTTAATGTTGTATTTGTAGCATATTGAACCATTTGCTGAATTTGCATTTACATTTATTGTTACACCTTCAACATTTATAGTGGTTTCTCTTCTTCGCTAATGTCTCCATCAACAACTTTAGGGATTTTGACTCCTCTATTTCTCATTCTTACATACAAGGTGCTACAAATGGTATGATCCCTTAATTCCCATTCCATTCTTGAATTCTGTATCCCTTTTATCACACTCTTTATTTTTATCATTTTATCTATCTTCTCTATATATTGTACTTCACCTTTGGTTTTTGAATCCCTTTATGATTTGCTGATGTCCCCTTTTGATTAAGGCCAAGATTTGGTACTCCCTCCCTTAGCCATTCTACTTGGCTATCTTTTATAATTACAGTGGGTTGCCCCTCTTCAGTAATGACTTCAGTAAATTTAACTTCTATTATCCTCATTATTCCACGTGGTCTTCTTCTTATTTTCATTCCTTGTTATGAACTACAAAAATGAAAAAATTATATAAGCGATCGATAAAATAATGAAAAACATATCAAAATTAGGTATGGGAAAAAATAATTGTAATGTTGAACATATGAATGAATAAGATAACAACATGATATCACAAGCATGTATGTGAATATAGTGGAAAAATTAACCACAAAATTGATAATATAATGGGTAAACTATCAATAATAACAACATACAAAAAACACAATGACATGATTTCACACAAGGAAGTTATTTGATACATTTGAGTCTATGTTTATGTGTATGTTAATGAAATTATTATTTTTGATAGAATGACTGTAACATTTAATGGTATGTGAATGAAAACATTCATGGCTTCCATCTACATACAAGTAAATATTTAGTATTGCTGACACACCTATCTTTCAACATGAAACTTCATTTTATATTAATGACTCATATATATTTTGATTCATGCCTTACTTGTCAACATTATAAGCTAATGATTAAATAGAAATTCTTTTAAGGGCTTGTATAATGTACTGGTGAGAACATTTTATTATTCACTATAAGGAGCAATCAAAGTCACCCTATAATAAATGAGTTTGTAAATAATATCAACTATCATATATTGGCTTTGAATTCTCTTGGTAGTGAATGAAAACCTTCAGGGCTTCCATCAACATTGTGGGATTAGTTGTGGGTAATGTTTCATCCCTACAACATGGAACTTCCTTGCATATTAATGACACAAGCATCTTCTAACATGGCCATAGAATTCAAAAAATTATATTGGTTGATATGAATAATAGTTATCGCCCTATCATTGAAAATAAAATAAAACACTATTATGGGTTCAATTATAGGCAACACATCTATGCAAATGCTTTGATGCCCCATTTTGTCAATTGAAAATCATGTGTAACGTGGCATGATCAATAAATTTTGGGTAGGTTTCACCCATTTTGGGGGAGGAGGAACACAAAAAGTTAGGGAAAGATGTTTGTTGGCATAATATTCCATCACTCCATTAACATACCAATAAATATTTACTCAGATGTGAAGGCATGCAAAAAAAATGAAGAAATGAATCATGCCAAAAAAAAAAAACATTTGTAATGCACAGTGAAGTATTAACTTGCCATATTAATGGAGAAAATCTTGCCTAATCATGTGTAAAATGGTGGTGGATTCCATAGTAATTATCCACACATCTTCCATCCTGAGCTCAACCCAATAGAAATGTGTTGCATTTATAAATAACATAGCATAGTGAAAGGAAAACATGTAAATAATAGCTATGTCAATTCATTAACATATCATTAAATTTTTACTTAGATGGAAAGCATGCCAAAAAAACCATCAAGTAATGAAGATCCAAAAAATTCAAGGAACATAGAAGACATGCAACAAAAAACATGAATAGATAAGACATGCAACAAAAAACATGAATAGATAAGACATGCAACAAAAAACATGAATAAAAAAGGCACAATAACAATAACAACAAAGTGAAAATGAATAAAACATTATTGTAATTTTAGTTACAAACAACACACCTACACATACACTTTCATCCTTGCATTATGCTGACTAAAATTCCTCTGCATAATGCAACATAGTTGAGAAATTTTGGGTAAGTTCTATCCATTTTAGGGGAAGAGGTATGTGAAAAGGTAGGGAGATAATGTGGTAAGTGTTATGCAGGGTGGAATTAAATTTCCACATTAATAGAGAATATCCCGTTGAGCCAGGCAAAAAACCATAAAAACCATGAATGTATAAGGAATGCTGAAGAAAAGAGGAACATAGAGGGCACAAAAACCATAATATCCATGCCAAAATGTTAATAACCAGGAACACTTATGGTGTGTAGGATGACATTAACTTACCATGGTAATGGAGAAAAACTTGTATATCCATGTGGAAAATAACGTTAACTTCCACATTAATGAGCCATAGGTTTTCCATCTCGAGTTCAAATTGAATAAATAATATAACAAAGTGAATGGAAAATATATGAATAACAACTATGTCAATCTAATCACATACCAATAAATATTTACTCAAATGTGAATGCACACTAAAAAACCATGAACAATGAAGGCACACAACAAATTCATCCCTCTATCCCTTTCATCCCTCCATTATTTCATCCATTTTTTCGATTGAAATTCATCTATGTAACTCAACATGCTGGAGAACTTTGTTTGTCATCATTTTTTTGTCATTTGTAGACACATTGTATGTCAACAACATAATTGAATTTTGAATGGTTTGCGAATGGTGAGGCTTGTGTTTTCATTATTTTTTATAGGAGATGCATATTAAAGGAGGTAGGTGGAGTCAGAAGTTGGAGCTAAATGTTTGAATTTTAAATAAGATATGATATAATACAATGTAAGTGGACTAATTACAATAATATAAATCCCTAGATGTTTTATAATTTGTCTTGTGTAACATACAATAAGGAATCCTAAAGTGAAGTTGTGGGACTCAATTTATTTTTTGAAGTTGGTGTTTTAAAAATGTTTACACCTTCAAATGCTTAGTAAAGTATGTAACCTTTTAAAAGTTATATTCTAATTTGAATATGATATTTGTATTATAAGATATTTGTATTAATGAATATCATATTCAATTTATTTAATATGATATTTATTTTGTTGAATATGATGTATATTTTATTTTTAATTAAAATCCACATTTATTATAGAAGGGGATTGTTAATTGTATAGAATGGTTCCTATTTTTAATATTAATTATTTAAAAAATGAATGGTCCAAAACTAAAATGTTTAAGTAAATTTTATGATAACTATACAACCTGTAACATTGTATGCACCTAAATCCACTCGTTTCTTTCTTCATCACTAATATTACTATCAATCAACCCTAATTCTGCCCATCTCATTTAATTCCACCCCTTCTATTCATTTGTCTAATATCCCCCTTCATTATTCATCATTTATTAACCTTATTCTTATCCCCACCAATCATTAATTATTATAAATTCTCATTATCCCATCCTAATCCCACTTTTCTATTATTTGAGAATTTTAAATTCCCACAACCCACCTACCTACCTACACTAGCCTACTCCTAGGCTTTCCTACAAGACTACTCCCCTATTCATGACCTAATCACCTTCTAATCCCACCTAATACTCATCTAATCCTCTACCTAATCCTAATTAACCCCTAAAAAGATTCTAGAATTCTCCAATTTTAGAATCCTCTATTCTCACCCTTCCTCTCTAGAAGCCTTTAAATCTAGAGGCTTCCAAAGAATTTTAAATTCCTTGGATAATCCTCAACCATGGATTCCAGTGGCCCAAGATTGAATTTTAGCCATTAATCCTTCTCTCCACATTCTATTTAAACAACCCATTCCTCCATGGAAAACTAATTAGCAACTAACTTGAAGTCTTCATGTATATATGATCAAGAATCTTTGAATCCAAACATCATCCAACATCCATGATCAAGTAGTCATAATGTCAAAATTATGAGTCCATAACAATCAACCATCTGCTTGAACATCTTGGAAGGAGGCTCGCTAAAACAAGGAATTGGTAAGGTTTTGTCTTATGATTTTGATTTGTTTTCATAATCCTTCCTAATCGGTAGTTTGATGTTTTGAGTTTGAATTACATAGTTTAATCCATATTTTCTCAAAATTCATACTACATTTTGGCGACCATGGTGGGACAAGCTCCCAATTTAACAATTTTGCATCCTAGAAGTGTTTTTGAAAGCTTGTAGGTCTGATTGGACAAAAAAAGTGCTAGATTTTGAAGAAATTTACACACATAGGTGAAATTCATGGTATCGCTTTGTAACTTATGACATTGCAGTCACAGTTTTGCCTTGAGAGTTGTGATTTTGTGTTAACCATCTAATTTAATCACTAATGGTCTCTTTTTGGTAGGTTTTTACTCATCTACAATACCATGAATTTGTGAATTGTGATATTGCACTAGTGGTAATGGTTTTGAATGCCAAATTAGTGATTTTGCGTCTAATAGTTTTTTGACTATAATAAGTTTTCAACTATCGATAAAATTATGACTTCATGACTTGCGATATCACCCTGTGAATCATGGTATTGCATACCAAGTTGTGATATTGTAATTTTTCCAAATTTGCTAACAGTTATGTTTTGACACCTTACCTGTAGGTTTAATCTTATAATTTTATGTTTTATAGGAGATCAATAATCATCTAATCCATCATATAAACCCTTTTTTGTAATCTTATTTAAGTGATTTGGATTTTAGGATATATGTTTACTAATCACATTTTTTTTTGAAAAAGGTTTTATCTGTGCAAATTTATTATGTGATTGACTGATTGGTAGGGTTAGGAAGAAATAGGTAAGGCAAGGAAGTCATCTAAAGTCAAAACAAACACAATATTTATCTTTTTTCCTACCCTCTACAAAATTAAAAATTCACTAAGTCACGATTTTTATCTGAGAATCATGGTATTGCATCTACATTAGTGATATTATAATTATGCCATTTTAAAACTAATTTTATCTCCTAGTTTGTTATATTTGAAGTATATAGGGTAGACTTAGGATAAAATATAATTGAAAACACTTTCTATTCGTCAAATTGTTTAAGACTTTGTCTATATCTTAATATCCTTTTATACAGTTTTGATATATTGTAACAACTTTTAAATCTGCCATGATTGATTGTAAATAGGCACTTTAAGGCATCTAGTTTGATCTATCATAATTAGTTAAAGATTTATCTTAATCAAAAATCAAAATTTTGAGTTTTTATACTTTATCATAATATCGCTAGTCTAGAAATCATAGTTTTGCCCTGTGAGTTGCGATATCACACTAATAGTCATGGTTTTGTCTAACTATCATGGTTAACTACCTATGGAAAAATCAAAACTCATAAATCATTATATTTTACTAGTAGTTGTGATATTGTAGTTTTCAATTATGATTTTATACTCAATTTGCCTTTAAAATTGTCCTTTTTGAGTGCAGTTTTAGGAGTCATTTTTGATGAATTTTGAGTCATTATGAGCCTCTCATAAAGCCTAATTTGAGGGAGTGCTCTCGTAAAGCATAATTTGAGGGAGTGCACCCAAGGCATTACCATTGAACCCCACAAGGGGAATTTACCCTTGACCCTGTTGGGGGATGCCACCTCCAGACCCCCACATTGTGCCCTGCATACCTAAAGAAGTTATAGAGCCAAAACATAATTTTTTAAGGGTGTTTTTCTTAAGGCCTATTTGAATAACATTTTTTTTCTTACAGGGGTGAACCTAGAGGGTATTTTATATTAATAACATCATCTTTTGTAGGTCATATTTTGGTATAACATCTTGTCTTATAGGTTTTCCCTCAAGATTATCAATCAAACTACTAACCCTTGTCTTTCAAGTTGCCTCTTTAAAAGTGCTAATCAAACTACTAATTGTTTTATTTTAGGCCACCTATCAAAGACATTTGGCATATTAAAAATTATTTTGGCTTAGACTTTTAATCATCTTGATCACTTTGTTTACATTGTTTTGTATATTCTTGTACATTCTTTCAATATTATATATATCTCACATTTAAATTAACTGGTTAATTAATCTCCTTTTGGTTTACTTTTTTGTCACCCGAGGGCTATGGTGGTGTATGCTCTCCTCCTTGCATCCTTGTAACAATTCTTGGAGGATAAAAAACCACCAATAAACCCTTCCCATTTTTATTTTTCTTGGGGTCAATGACATGGATTTCATCACCATGCACTAGACCAAACTCCATATTTGGATGGAGTATAAATATCAAGAGAGTTATAATTAGGTGTTAAAATAGAATTTCCCATAAAGGGTTTCATGGAGTGAGGGATGTTTAAGCTCCAATACATAAAGTGGTTAGATAACATCCTATAAAGACTTAGTCCCCACTATACCTTCACATATATCAGGGACTCCCTTAGACACCTTGTGCAAACCTCGCTTAGGACCTTTAAGTCATAATACACATTTTACTACCAGAGTCAAGATTAAATCCTAAGAAGTTGTAAAATATAGATGGGGTTGAGAGGGTTTGGGTGATTTCATAATAGGTAACTAACCTACAACCTCACCCATAAATTTGTTTGATGGTGCAAGAATTGAGTTACACACCCTTGAATTTACTAATCATAGGTTTGTGGTTTACTTGTTTGGGTGTGTGTTATGCTAAACCAATGTTGTTTTTGAGTCAAGTCAGCCTTTTACCCAAACCTATACATGCTTATCTATGTCTTTTACACACATCATCTTGTATATCTTACCTCATAATTTTATCATTTTTATACATCCTTATCCCATCATCCTTTTTTACATATCATCTTATATATCCTTACCTCACTCTCATTTTGTACATCCTTGTCATCATACCATTGTACATATTGTCTTTGTATATCATTTTCATTTAGCTTATCGCATCTCTTGTCTTGTCTTCATACCCCCATCACCTAGATACACCTACATCACATATTATCATCCACTCTATCCTTTATCTTGGCCTTACCCACATCTCCCATCTAATATAACCTCATACTATCTTATCCTAGTTGTCTCTTTAGGTCACACACTTGTCGAAAGCATCCCCATCCCATTTGCATCACCCCTTACCATTTCATCATCACCTATTTATACTTGTCCTAGTCCCATCATCCTATCACCTTCATCACATAATACTATCCCATCCCATCTTGAGAAAATTAGTCCAAGGCTTGAGTTAGTCCTCTTATTACCCATCCATATCATCCTATCATCCTATTCCATTATTGTTCATCATTTGGTTAGATCTCATACCTAGTCGGTATCTTGCTAGCATCTTATCACTTTGTCAAATTTAATCTAGAAATCCAATCATCATCAATATAATATTTATCCTCTAGTCATCTTACCTACTCATAAATATCACCCATCAAATCATCATCTTATTAGTTTTAATCTAGGAACCCATCAAACCCCCAATACTTTTTCTAGTTCGAAAACTAGGCATTGTTGATAAATCACGAGCCTTTATTGTGTTATTGGTCTAAAATTTGATCCTAGTCCTACATCTTCTTCACATATTCACCCATCATATTATCATGGTCCTTCATACCTAATTTTTTTAAGAGACCATATCTAATCCTTAGTCTACCTCTGCATCGCCCCCCTTCATCATCCATCACCATGAAGCTAAACCCCATTCTCATAAACCAATACATATTTTACAACAATGATGTGATCATATTATGGTTTCTTAAGATGGGTATCCCACTCTGCAAAGGTGCTGATCCCATTCAACTCATTTCACCTCAAGTCCAAACCCATTCATGTGGGCCCTATTCCAATTCTCCATCCACTAGTCATTCTTACACTAGCAAAGGGAATTCAATCGTGACCACCTCATCTATTGCCAGTCCATCCACCCAATCATGTCAACAACCATATGATCTCAAGTCCAATTATTCTACATCTAAGTCATAAAGTGAAGATAGTCCTTATACTCCCCTTCATATGTCCTTGGAATCCCTTTTCCAATAACTTATCACTACTAACATGATGGTCTATCCACCTATATGACATTTTGACCCTACCAAGCATATGCCATTTGGGTATAAAGCTAATCAATATTATGCATATCACTAAACTTAGGGGCATACCATTAATCAATGTCAAAATTTCCAAGACTATGTCCAAGACCTCATCAACTGTGATGACATAGAAATCAAGGATGAACCAAATGAGTCTATATCCTTGGGTAAATAAAAAGAGGAAAACCAAAATTCCATTCTTGATCATGATCAAGCCCTTCCCCTCCCAAGTTGAGGTCAAGACACCACATCCATCTTTTACTATCCACCCATCTTCAACAAATCCTCCATCAAGAATGAATCTATTTCCCATACACCTTTCATGGGCCTATCTTTATCAAATCCATTATTCCTCTATCATCTCCCCCTCATCCATCATATCATAAACCCCACATTGAGATGTCACTTGCAGACAGTCATTCTTCTACTAGTAACATCACATCTTATACATTAGAGTTAGCATCTGAACCAATATAAGTTTTATTTGTATCAAGATCATGTTCAACACCAGTATTTGAATTAGATTCCTCATCAAGAAAATAATCCCTCATAGATTTTGTAGTAGCTGATGATAATGCCTTCTCTTTTAAAAATACACATATTTTGGATGATAATCAATCACTAGGCATATTTTCTTATCCCAATCAGGATGATGAAGTCATAACCAAGTTTTTATAAGCTTAATATGTCAAATATTGTCAGAGAAAATCTACTCATACTTTGGATGCACATACTACAACTATTCTTAGTAATCCTTTTAAGATCCTTGAGGACACTTTATCTGACATTGAGGCTAGGACTCCTAGTGACCTTTATGAGGACTATGCTACCCATTATCCCTTTAATCTACCACACAACATTAATCATCCACTTATCCTTCATAATCCCTACAACCCACCCCATGAAGGGAATGAATAGGGACATGCATAATTGGATTCCCCTCTGCATTCAACATCATGTGCCATAAACATAATAGTCCAAGACCATATTCCAAAAGTCATCAATCATGATCAAATCATCTTTGATCCCATTAATAAAAGTGAGGATAAGTCTTATAATCAGTCAAGACATAAATAATCATCCCCTAGTATAGATATCCTTGAGGTACTAAGGGACCATCTAAATCAAAATCATTCATCCATTTGAAAGTTAATCTCCTCTAGTGAAGCCCATAATCAGGAACCAGGAGGTAGTCAAAGTCAAACCCCATTAATAAATCACAAGAATATCAATATTATGGCCAACCATCCTCTTAATACTTGGATAAAATAATCAATAAACCAAAAGGTCTTGGATCCCTTAATCTCATGGCACTAATATAAAGAATCCCCTCCACCATATCCAATGGTGTATGTAATTGTTGAACCCCATTTTTTCTCCCCATCTCATCATATCATTCATCATGATCATATCCCTCATTCACATCCTATACCCCATCCTCATAATCATGACATGCTCCCATCCATACCATATCTCAAATCCTTAGGTAGCATTGTCTCTTGTAGGGGTTACAAAAACACCTATTTAAAATATCTAGAGGATGATAAATCAAGAGTCAATAAAGGCCACCAAGACTTTAATACATCTAACAATAGTGACATGGTCCCAGTAGAACATATCTATAGAACAGGGATTAGTTGAGGATCCAGATAGTAATGGCAATCCCACATCTTGCCCTTCTCTAATAATTTGAGATGCCCAAGAAAAATTAGAAAAAAAATAAAATAAAAAAAAATAAAATTAAAAAAAAATAAAAAAATCATGTCCAATGGTGAAAACTAGTCTCCTAGTGCCTTGGGCAAGTACCATGATAAAAATTTATTTCTGATGTTATGGTAAAAATAATATATTATTCACATTATACCTCAACACTTGGGGGAAAAATCCATCCTACTTGTCATATAGCTTGTCCACCTTATCTATATCACCCATTCTTATCCATCTTATCCCTTGGTCCATTATTTCTACCCACCATTTGCCATCCTATTGTTCATCATATTTCTCATTCCTTCCTATCTTGACCTTCGTAAAGAAGTATAAGATGTCTTGAGAAATGTTATAAAATCATCTTGGCATATCCTACAATGGACACTTAGGCAAATAAACATTTGGTTCCTTCACGACGTGGTCATTGGCAATCTTTAATCCCTTCTTCCTTGGTCCTCAACCCCTTTTCTACATCACCATCACCCTTTTGTCATCCCATCTATTATTTCATCCATCCATTCTTATCTTAGATTTCTAGGTTTGGTATTCCCTTTGCTAGTAACCCCATTTGTATAGTGTATATAGATATTCTATAAATACCCCCAAAAAAATTGAAATATTTCAAAAAACCCTAAAAATCATAAAACTTTGAAAAAGCCAAAAATAGTCCATGGTGTCTTGTCTAAATGCCTAATCCCGTAGTCTCATCCATCTCTATGCCTTTCATCTTTCACAATCACATCATTCATCCTCCTATTCTAAACCAAGGGAAAATCTAGTCTATATTAAAATAACATTGACCTAGTCTCACTTTCACTTGATTAGTCTTATGTCTCTTATCTAAACCTTTAACTCCTTATCCTAATCCAAATCCAAGTCCACATATCAAAATCCTCATCCAAGTCCCTCATCTAGTTTAAAACCCATATCCACATCCATATCCTTACCTAAGTCCTAATAATGACCATGATCATCTTATACAAATACAAATTTATTTAAAATCCAAGTCTACCTACATCCATAATCACATCATGATCATCCTCGTACAACCTAATCACTCATCCTATTACTAAACAAGACATTCTGACATTACATGTAGATATTTGTGTGTGTTACTTGTCTGTTCTATTTGGATTATTTTAATGTCTTTGCATCATGTATATATATTGTTTGTTTTATGTTTGCATCATGTATTTTTATCTATTAGGTAATTAACAGGGATGCTGTGAGGTCACCCAAGGCTACAATAATGCTTATAAGTGCCCATGATGATGTAGAGTTCACTATTTTTCCATGCACTTTGGCATAATGTCCTCTTGATCATAATTATATCATGGGACATATTGCCAAGTTCCATATCTATTTTATTGCTTAGACTATGATGAGACTTATGACCATTGTGATGGCTTGATCATCTACACCCTCATTATTTATCTAATCATCTAATCCTCCTTCTTCCCATCACTAATCTAAACCTCTTGACCCATTCTACTAAATTCCAATATTTTATCCTCATCTCATCATCTGAATCACATCTTATGATCACTAACATCATCCTATAATTGCTAATCATCATCATCATCATCTTCTACTCCCTCATCATCATCCTCTATCCCCTAATCAGAACTAAATTAGCCTAAGGTCTCTTAAGACTATGTAGGTAATGCTTAGTCACATAACATGTCTAAGGTCAGCTCGACCACTTTTTCCTCATCATCCATCATCATGTCTATCATGTCCCTCATTATACTCATGTATTGCACCAGTCAGATCCTTAAGTTATAATATCAATTATTCATCAATCAATATATTGATAAATCACCATCCTCACAATCATCTCGTTACTCTTTTCATCAATCACCTACACCTGTCGATTGGGCCTGAAAAGTCACAACATTCATATTTATTTCATCCATCATCCATCATTATTAATTGGTCAAATTATCATCTATCACTCCTTTATATGTGTCTTTGCTAGGGGTATTATCAATATCAATCACATTAATGCTAAGTAATTTGATGCATCACACTAACTAATTCTTCCCCTTCATCTTTGGTTCGATCATATAATTTCTTATTTTTCATCTCCCTCATCATATTACTCAAATTTAACTTTGATCTACACTCATCATTAATCCTATCAAATCATCATCTCATCCTGGCTAATAGCTCTCCCTTGTAAGCATCCTTGATTGGGATATGTCTAAAAGCTTGTAACCTTTTTAATATTATCATCATCATGTTACGGTTGATTCCCCTTTAGGATGTGTTGATAATTGTGACATAGTTGTCTCTACTCCCTGTTCATGTATCCTTTCTATGGGCATCATCAATCTGTAGCTCATTGCTCAAGTTGATTTTATCTTCCTCATCTATCTCAACATCTCACATCCCATCCCCTCATCTATTATCACATCCCACCCCTCATTTATTATTTTGAGTGGCCATCCATCTCATTCTTCCCTGCATGTTCCTTGAAGGGGCATCATATCCACTAACATCATATTTACTAACATTCATCCGTGAAATGGTTTTTATTTGAAAGACCATTACTCCTACTTTTTCCACTCGTAATGCCCTTTCAAAGAGGGGTAAAATGTATGCATCTAAATCCATTCACTTCCTTCATTGTCCCTAATATTACTATTAGTCAAAACTAATTCTGCCCATCTCATTTAATTCCACCCCTTATATTAATTTGTCTAATATCCCCCTTCATTATTCCTCATTTATTAACCTTATTCTTATCCCCATTATCCCATCCTAATCCCACTTATCCATTATTTGAAAATTTTAAACTCCAATGACCCACCTACCCACCTACACTAGCCTACTCCTAGGCTTTCATACAAGCCTACTCCCCTAGTTATGACCTAATCACCTTCTAATCCCACCTAACACTTATCTAATCCTTTAACTAATCTTAATTAATCTCTAAGAGGATTCTAGAATTCTCTAATTCTAGAATACTCTCTATTCTCACCCTTCCTCTCTAGAAGCCTCTAAATCTAGAGGCCTCCAAGGAATTTTAAATTCCTTGGATAATCCTCAACCATGGAGTCCAATGGCCCAAGATTGAATTCCAACCATTGATCCTTCCCTTCACATTCTATTTAAATAACCCATTCCTCCATGGAAAACTAACTAGCAACTAATTTGAAGTCTTCATGTCCATATGATCAAGAATGTTTGGATCCAAACATCATCCAACATCCATGATCAAGTAGTCATAATATTAAAATTATAAGTCCATAGTAATCAACCATCTGCTTGAACATCTTGGAAGGAGGCTAGCTAAAATAAGAAATTGGTGACATTTTATCTTATGATTCTAATTTGTTTCCATAATCCTTCCTAATAGGTAGTTTGATGTTTTGAGTTTGAATTACATAATTTAATCCATATTTTCTCAAAATTTATACTACAAACACATAATTAAATAAATCTTAATAACTCATGACCAAGGAAAGGGGTCGTAATTACAATAAGAACTATTAGACCCCCCTCAATTACTGGTCCCCTTACCCTATTCCTATTTTTAAAATTTTATGTTTTCCCAATGCTTCATAAATATAGAAGAATACATTTAAATAAAGATCACTATATTTTTGACTAAAATGATAGAAACCCTGAAAAAGGGTTTTGAGTGACACAAAAAAATAATGAATAAATTTGAAACCAATAATTTTTAATTTTGAAAGAAGATGAAAAGAAATGCTTAATGATTTCCATAACCCTAAAACAAAGACAATTCATTTTATTTATTAAAAATCAAATTATTATTTTTTTATTTTTATTTTTGGTTTGGGGGAGGGGTACTAGAATATCCTCGCTATGCTCGTCGTCTTCAAGTGGTTATTCATTAGGGATCTAAACATTCACATAGATAAATATTACTTGTATTTTTTTTAGGTAATATTATAATCCCCTAAAACTGAAAATTTACAACCAATGTAAATAAAGTATTTTTTCATATTTTTAATTTTTAACATTAGTTTATATATATATATATATATATATATATATATAACTATGTATTTTATTTTTATTTGTTAAACTCAAGGGATGTGACTAATTTTCTTGGTAAATTCAGTATTTATGGAACTAATATATATATATATATATATATATATATATATATATATATATATATATATATATATATTCATCCTTAAATTATTTCTAATGTTAAGTTGCAGAAATGATGGGCTTAATTTGATTGTTGTATGATTCTATTATTGTTTTTTTGTGCTCTCACTCAAAATATCTAATTCAAAAGACTTAGACTTAATATCTTTGTTATTACTAGTATCATTATTGTTGTCTTTTTCTTGGTTATTTATTTCAATATTAGCTCTCCCTAAAATTGCGTTCAGATCCAACATAACTATGAACCTTGAAGCTCAATTTTTTTTGGTTATTTATGGATGCATAATTAATTTCTTAAATGAATTTGTTTCTTTCATTGATCTTTCCTGTCAGTAGAGCTAGTTTTGAAGACCCAATTCACCCAAAGTCATTAATGATCAATTTGTAGTACAAACCCATTATGCCCACATTGTCTCAAGAAGTAGAGATTCAAATGTGTGATGAAAACCTTAGATCTAGGGTTTCAAATAGAAGCCCTAATCATAGGGCTTTAAGATCAAATTTTAGGTGTAGGGTTTCGATAATTTTTCTTTTAGTAAGATAAATATTTATTTCTTTTACTATTTTATGATTAATTCAAAGAAAATATGAGTTTTTTTTTGTTATATAGTCTAATTTACAATACATGATGTAAATTGCAAGCGGCTTATAGTTATTATAGTTACCACTAGAACTATACCTTTTTATCCCTATTATTCGATTAATTTTTTTTATTTCTTAAGATTTTTCCAAAAAAAATAATTTATTTAGTGGTAATTACATAGATTGGGAAAATAAGTATAATATAGTTTTATGGGTTTTCTTTCTCTTCTTGCATTTTTTCTTTTCCTCCTTAAATTTAAGGAAATATGGTTTTTGCCTTTAAGAAATAATAATCAATGCCTCTTTTCTTTTTAGTCACATAGTTTGCATATGATTTCAAGTGTTTTTCTTGTTATCTGGTAAAAAATTTAGTATGATATTTGCTCTTAAAGTTAATATAGTAACTACAAAAAAAGATCTCGAGTACCAAATTTATTTATTTATTTATTTTGCCTTATTTGATATAGTTTCTTCTATAAGGGGTTCTTTACAAAAAATGAAATAATTTGATGGTATTGACGAAAACCTAATAGCAAATATTCATTGTTATTACTTTGTTCTCTCTCTCTCTTTTCTAGTTGGTTATTTCTTATTCAATAAATTAGAGTTGTTTATTTCCTTGGGGTTTTGAAGCATTAAATAATGAACTTATAATTTGAGCGAAGATTTGAATTTTTTACTATGTAATTTGATTCAAAAAATTGTGTAATTTATAGATGTTTTTTTTTTCATTAGGATTGAATGATGTAGTTATATTATATATAATATCAATATTTCTTAGCTTGTTCAAGGCTATTTATGAGTAGATTTGGTATAATTTGTGTCAAAATTGATGGATGTAAGGATATATTCTTATTTAGATTAGTTATAGAGGGTTTATAGGGAAAGAGTACACAAATTGATATATATGAAGGGTTTTTTTGTAAAATTAGGGTTCAATTTTGAAATTCACGTGAGTTTTATCATTTATTGCATTCATCCATATGTTTTTTCACCATGATGTTGAATTTCAATAGTTCTACCTCAAATTGTGATTTCAGCTATAGTAGATGTATTTGGCGATCAAAACATATGGTGTGGATTATGTTTTTCTATTTGTATTCTATTTTAATTTGTTTATTATTAACATACATACATATACATATACATATACATATACATATACATATACATATACATATACATATACATACATACATACATATTTACATACATACATACATATATCTTAAAGGTTAAAGGGACCCTCACCAATACAAAGATAAAGAGTGAAATATAAAAAATAGGTTAAGGATAGGAAAAAAACCACTATATCCTTTCCCATAAAATAGTAAAAGCCCAAGTCTAGGATAAATTTGAAACTTAAAATATGGAAAAAACCCCCTATCTGATAAAACCAAAAGACCCAAAACATCTAGTCTATCAGATTACATCAGGATCCCTTACTAAAAATTGTAAGAGAAACACAAATAGAAACTACATTGTAAAAAGATAAATAAAAATTGATTATGAAGAATTTGCCAAACCAAGTCCTCTTACAAGAAGAATATCATCAACACCATCGCACTGCACCTTTAGATGTGGAAGGTCCATAGTGGAGTTAGCAACTTCAACAATCTTGTAGCCATGTGCCTAAGACCAAAAAAGTTGCCCTCATTCCTATGTTTCACCCCACAACCTTCATAAACATTACCAACATTGGGAAAAGATGACTGCCCCTCCTCCCAGGGCCTTTTATTAGGAAAAAACACTCCACCTCGCCCTATTATATCCAACATAAATTGCATTCTTCTTTCCATGTGAAAATTCATGGTTATGTTGTTAGAATATGGTCATTGATGTCAAAGGGAAACATCAATGGAAATGTCTAATAGGAATGAAAGTATCAAAGGAAACTATTACAAAAGTGTTTTTGAAGGTAAACAAAATTCTTGATGGAAGTGATTAGATCCGTCAAAAAGTAACGAACATATTGGATGGAAATTTTTCATAACAAAGTTGTCATTTTCAAAATCTAAAGCTGACCCATATGAGGATAAAATACATATATTATAGTGCTCAAATTTTGAAGGGACCAACATTCATGAAAGGATAATTTTTTAAAAGGCACATATACAATTGCATTTTTTAATTAAAGACCATCATTAATGAAAAACTCATGGTAGCCCATGTAAAAAGGTGCCTTTTGAGGAAGGACACTCCCTTTAGAAAGTTTTTAAGGCTAAAATAGTCCCCAACCTTGGCCAACATATTGGGAGGAGTTATGACTATTAAAATGGACCTTTTCATTTGAAGATTCATGACTTTAATTTGTGGCTTTCCATGGGTTATAAATAATTGCATAACGAGTGGAAAATTTGAAGATTCAAAAGTGGAAGATATAAAAGAAGAGCAAAAATATTTGAAGGTAGATTTTTGTGAGAATATTGAAAGGAAAAACCAACAAGAATAAGGCAGAGCATAGTAACAAAAACACTCAAGTGTAGATTGAATTGAAAGGAAATAAATTAGTGTTCTATCATCCATTGTGTTAGCAAAAAATCAGAGAGAGAAGAGTGATTCTTGTGAGAAGTTTGGTGCCCTCATTTTGAAGACATTGGTGTCTCTTGCTGAGTTGGTGCTCGATAAAAGGGGTTGGTGCTCTTGTAGGTTCGTGCTAAAGAAAATTATATTTGGGGTTGGTGCTCTAGTAAGTTTGTGCCTACAAATATTTATATTGAGAAAATTTCTCTATGGTTTTATCCCTAAAGGGTTTCCATGTCTATCTGGTGTCATTTTACATTGTGTTATCTTGTGTTATGATTTGATTGCTTTGAGTATCTTAATTAGAATAAGTGATTATATTAGAAAAGAAAAGAATATATAATACTAATTCACCCCCCCTCAGTATTAGCCTGTGCTCAACATATGTGAGTGAATAGTTTCCTAGAGAGGTTTGATATCCCTTTATTCTTACCATCAAGATGATCCATGGCCTCTACAACCCCCTTTACCCCATAGAATTTCACCAAAAATTGTGTAGCCAAAACCACCACCTTAAATTCAAACCTTAGTAGAATACAATCGAAAGAAGGGAATGATGCTAGAAGATCATTTATAGATAAAGTAGGCATTAAAACCATAGTTGGACTATTAATTACTTGCAATAAAAGAGCCATTATCTTCACAAATTGCTCCTCTAGTTCTCTATAAATAAAAAGGGAATAAAACCCAAATGAATCTTCCCAGAGAATGACATGGAATGAATGACCTCATACTTGAGCCTATTCAACCAAATATTTAGGCCACTCAAAATACCTAACCACACAAGAGTTTATACCATATGGCATGTTACTTTAGTATCTTTCACAATGCATAGTAAATTGTTAGAAAAATTTATAGCCATTTTTGAATTAGTCTTGTTATGCCAAACTACCTACATGTATTCCTGCCCCAAGACTAACTTAATAGCTTCAAATACATCCCCATTCAGATCTTACAATATTAATCTCAATCTTCTATCAAAAGTGCACTCCCTGAATGCCATTTCCCTCTTCTCTGCTCTAAGGGAGAGCACTAGAACTATCATAATGAAGTTATCCATGACAACATTCATTATTGAAATCAAAACCTTTCATGGACACCACACAACCAACAAAAATAAAACAAAGAAACCCAACATGTACCTAATGCAAATAAAGAAACTAGATAGAGCATACAATAATGAAATTGGTGTGTAATGTGAAAAACTGCAAGAGTCTACTTTGAATGCAAAAATGAGTGAGGATTCATGATCGAAAGGATACAATTGAAAAAATCATGAATAATGATGACCCCAAAGGGATAAGTCATGATTACACCTAGAATTATTCAATCAATTCAAAGCCTAGCCATGCCTTCATATCATTATCAATGTTTTTTCAATCGAGTGATCCACTCCAACATTTGCCAAAAAAATAGCATGAGAATTTACTTCATAAGAGCAATGAGATATATAACAAGATGCCAAAAAATCTAATAATGGCCATGAATTTTCCAATATGTTATTCAAAATCCAAGTATTAGCATGTTTATTGTGCAAAGCTAACATAATGACCATAGAATCCCATTTACTAAGTAGATGTTCAATTCTACACTCGAGTGACATCTCAATACCTATAACTAATACTTGGGATTTGACCTCATTATTATTTCCATCATATAATTTTTTGGATATTACCATCATCAAATATCTAGAATAATCTCTCAAAATACATCCTGCTCTCGAGGCACTAAGATTCCCCCTAATAACATCATCAAAGTTAATATTAAAGGACCTCATAGGAGGGGGATCTAGGTTGCATTCTTACACTTCAATGCTATGATCTTAATTAATTTTGACCCATTAATAGGGGGGAAATGAACAATCATCAAATTTTTCTTTACTAGCATGCCCCAAGAAGAAAGATTGGCTGAAACCCTTTTCACATGAATAGAAACCACCTTAGAAATTAAAATGTCCATCTTTGTCAAAAAATATGACAAAGATAGGATGTGATCCCAAAATATACAGATATTTCATTCTTTCCACAACATCCAAATAAGTATTGTTGGGATAGTAGTTTAGAGGGTGCCCAAAGTGTTACCAACCCACCGAAGATGCCACAAGGAGAAATCATGGAAAATTGAGGGGGCATGCACCCACTGTCAACTCAATTTTTTTCACAACCAATCCCAACATGATGTAGCATAGGGAAAAAGAAAAAACATATGATCCAAACTTTCCTCCTCTTTAAGGCACAAGTAATATCTAGAAGGCCTACACCATCCCATATTTAGTAATTTTTCATGGGTTAATTTTTTCAAGTTGTCAGCCAAACAGACACAACTACCTTAGCAAGCTCCTTATACTCCAACATAAATGATTAACTTGAATGAAGATCATCTCTTCACCATCAACCACTTGATATCCCAAATTGACCTATATTAACCTATTCTAGATCTTATTCTTCAGATAGAGTCTTTTTTAGTGTTTAAAAACACTTTGTGTTTAGCCAAAATGTTACCAAGAAGTTCCTTCTACTCATGAGGAATGGGAACATTATATAAAATATTCCATATACAAACATCCAAAACACCTCTCTTGCCTTTGTATATGCCATCCCTTAATCTATTACCAAAAATAATGGTGAGATCACCGTACCCTCATCCAAATCTCTGCAATCTTGGATACGTTTGTGTCCATTCTAAGAGTCATCCTAGAAGTCTGCCAATATACCATTATTGATAACCCAAGAGATGTGATTGGAGATAAAAAAACTACAATGAATAATAAATTTCCATAAATGAGAACTCGAAGGGGGATATGCAATGGAAAGGATCCCCATCAAATCTAAATCCCACAAATAATTTAGCTAAAGGATTTTGCTCTAGAGAGATGAGAGATTTATATGCACATCCTAGTCCAATTTTATTCCTAACACTAAATTATGAAAGTCCAAATTTTTTATCATAATGACACCTACTCATTTAACATTTTAAACCCACTCCCAACATAGTAATGCCACCCTTTTGGTAGGCTTGCTAACTTGCCATAAAAAAATCTTACAAATTTGTTAAAATACAAGCCACCATTTTAGTAGGGGGATGAAGAATTGATAAAAGGTAGATTTGAATAACACTTAAAACATAATTGATAAGGGTGATCCTCCTAGAAAAAGACAAGAATATTCCATTCCAATAATTTAACCTATCTTTTAGAGAGTCCAAAATATTATCCCATAAATCTTCTTTTTGTCCCCACATTAAAAGAGGGACACCAAGATACTTCGTAGGCAACTTACCAATTTTGAAATTTAGATAATGAGACAAACCCAATTGATCTTGTCTATAAATATTTATGAAATAAATCTTCGATTTGGTTTCATTCACCAACTAACCTGAAGCCATCGAATAGTTATCTAATAGTGATTTAAACTGAAGAGCTTCTCTGATAGAGGCCTTTCTGGACAATAAAGTATCATCTATAAATTATTGGTGAGAAAGATTTTTGAGACCTTACATAGAACTTAGACCCTAAATAAATCCTCTACCCTTATATTTCTAAATTAATTTTCTAAGAGTTTCAACCATTAGTATAAAAAGGAAGGGAGAGACTAGATCACCTTGCCTTAGACCTCAACAAGCTTCAAAAAATCTTGTGGGACTGCCATTGATAAAAATAGAAAATTTTAAGCTTTAAATTTAGCCAAAGATCCATTCACACAAATTATTATCAATATAAATTTATATAAGAAATTCATGATAAACCTCCAGATAACTTGATCATAAGCCTTGATAATGTCAAGTTAAATTTACATCTATTTTTGTCACGTAGTATCCAGGGAATGCAATAATTCATGGACCACTATGATGCCATCCTAAATATGATGACACAATACAAACCTACCTTGTTTCTATGAAATCAACAAAGAGATAAATGATTTTAGCCTGAAGGAAATGGATTTGTAAATGATCTTGTAAATAGTATTGCATAAGGAAATTGGTTGAAAATCTTAGAAAGTAGATTGAGAGGCCCCTATAGGAATTTGAAAGAGAAGCAAATAATTGATATCAGAACCAACCTTTTTTTGTTATCTATAAAATTCAACCAAAACCATCACCTAATCCCTAATAATTAGCCAAAATGTTGGTATAAAGTGGTAGGGAAACCATCCGGTCTTGAAGCCTCAACCTTGTTTATTGCAAAGACAACCTTCATGAGAAAAAGGTGACAAAAAATATAATTTTGATGATCTAAAACCAATTGAGGAATGAAAATTAATAGGTCATTTTTAGTACCTAGAACCAAAACATCTAGATATGCTAAGAGGGATTCAAAAAACCCAACTACTTCAACCCGTACATCAAAAAATTTCTTGAGCACCTTTCCATCCCTATTCATGATTTTTTAAATTCTATTACAGATCCTCTCAGCCCAAGTCAAATTGTGGAATTTTTTAATGTTATGATCTCCTTATTTGAGTGAACACTCCCTTGATTTATGTTTCTAGTGAATATATTCTCTTAATTGAATCTCCTTAAGCTCAACAAGTAAAGAGTGCTCTTTTTCATACATATCTGAGTTCATCTCATGATTCATGACCACATCATTTAGAGCTTAGAGCTTAGTTTCCACTCTTTTGGTTTCCTCAAAGATATTATTAAAATGGGTCTTATTCCAATTCCTAAGACATTTCTTAATGAAAATAATATTTATAGAAAAAATATACATACCTTTAACCTAAGGATCATTCTTCCACCAATAGTTGACTAGATTGGTAATGTAGGAACTGCATGTAATCTTAAATGCATCATGTCTATAAATCATTCCTAACTTAGAGAAGATAGATCATATCGTACACTTCCGATTGGGGGTACATTTTTTAAGTGAGAACATGACCAATATGTAGATCCGCTAGACCCAATTAGGAGATATCTTACCACAATACACCATGCTATGGAGCCTTTTAAAGCCTCTAGTCTAACATAATCATGCAATAACCTTAAGGGGGTCCTGAGTTTTGATATTTCAGCTAAACTAATAACAAGTAAAGTAAATCTAATATAGTGCTCACTAATGCTTGTGGCACAATATGAGGGGTTAGTAAACAATCAAAACATGTATAGGAGAATCCTAATTAAGATATGTATGAGTTAGACCCTAATACATGGAATATGAAGAGTAATATTATTCAAAGCCAATACTTATGCTACTTCTATCTAATAAAGAGAGGAATAAATTTAGAGAATACTTACCTGAATGTGAACCCATCAAGACTCAATCTCTCCCTTGGACAATGGTGATTTGTAAAAGGTTGTTATGGTTTGTAAGGATCAATAAGAAAGGCCAAAGCATCCAAGACTTATCTACAAGATTATATTCTCGAAGTAGAAACCCTAAGCTAAGACTCCTTAAGTAGAATAGTGGAAAATTAGATTGTAAAAAAACATGAGTGAATAATAAATCTTGATTGCATATTGAAATAATGATGAAATGATCTTGTATATGTAGGTAGATTTGACCCTAAACCCTTCTAAAAATCTTGACCGATAGGGTCAACCCAGTTGACATAGCACAATTTCAGATAATTTTTCACTAGGTCATGAGCTAGGTCTGCCAAAGGCCAAACTAGTTCCTAAGTGAAAATAACCCAAAAATTTAAAGGGTCAACCTAGTCGACCTATCACAATTGACTGAAAAAAAGGGATTAAGGTGAGGGAAAGAGGGATAGAAAGTGGAAAAAGATTGGAAGAATGTGCAAAGGAGGAGTAATAGCTTAGGGAATGGTTTTTAGGAGCTGGATGGATTGGTAATAAGTGGAAATAAGGGACAAAAATAATGTGAAGCATGAATGGTCTTCTCACCCCTTTCCCAATGCACCTCTTAGGGAGTGCACTCAGAGAGATTGAATCTTGACAGGTTCTTACAAGATGTAAAGTATTAGTATTTGATAAAAGTTTGAAAACATTATGTGTATAAAGGAGCATTATGATTTAGTTGTTATTTTTTGAAAATTTTGGTCTAAAATAGGTGTTAGGAGTCATATGTTATCTATTTTAAGCTTTTCCATGCTTCATTTTGCATTGTAATGATCATTTTAGCTTATTTTAAATTAGTTTTGGGTGTTTCAAGAGCTTTTCTCAAATTTTAAGGCTTATTTTTGTCAATATACATAATAGAGGGGTAAATTAATTTCCTTGGTATGATTTATAATAATCCAAATGTCTTAAATCATGTATGTCTATGCCAAACTCACTTAAGGTTAAGTCCTAAGTTGGGTTACTAAGATTGGTTAGATAGTTTGAGAAAGTTTAGGAGTTTTGGATCAAAGGAGAGAGGAGGAAGATAGGAGTACATGTGGATAAGGAGAAAATAATAAAATATATCAAGAATCCAAGATTTTACAAGATTTTAAAGAAAATAAGAAAAGTTTAGGAAAACAAGGCTATAATAGGATTGTGTAATGTTTGCACTCCAAAAATAATAGAAACAATGTTTTATCGAGATATATAATACAAATTCAATATTGTATTTCATTTAAGTTAATTTTATTATTGTTTTTAACCATATTTATTTCTTTGTAATGGTGTTTTAGCATGTTGCTGGCTTAAAATGTCAATACATGTTGCTACAGTCAAGAAAAACTGTTATAATAGTCAAGGAAAAGTTGTTTTTCACCTATTTTAAGATTGTTTAAGTGATAAGAATAATTGACAGTGTCAGATAAACATGTGAAGAGAATAATAAAATATTTTTTTTTCAAAAATAGATCATAATATTTTAATTTCACTCAAATATTATATCTCAGCCTTTGTACAGTCCTAAATACCATAAACTAGGGTTTTGAAGACAAAAATCCTTCTAAAATGAAAATAAACTAGTTAACAACTATGAAAATTTGTGGAATGTTGTATTAGGGTACCCGTGGATTGTTAAAGTTGGTTTCAAAGTGATTTTATATCTTGAAGAAAAGTTATTCTAAATTTTCAATTTGAGCCTAATTAGAAAGGCGAGAAACCTTATTTTGTGTTTTCTTACATTTTCAAGGTTAGATAAAGGAATAGATCATTGTGATAAGTTGAGACAACATAAAATGAATGTAGAAAATGATTTTATATAATAAATACCCTTTGTTTAGTTAATATCAAGGTGACCTAAGGAAAAAAATTTCATTAAAAATATTGAAGATTAGGTTTTGAAAAATAAATTTTAAGAAAGTGCAAGAATGACACTTAGAAGAGCAACCAGAGGTGATAATAGAGTAGATACAAGAATAAAACCAAAATATATATTTTAATATGAGTTAATAAACTTTAAATCACATTTTGAGGCAATATAAATCACTTAAAGAAGAGGTGTTGTGATAAGTGATGTGTGTGAAGGAGAGGAAGAACCACACGAAGAAGTTGCAAAATAAGAAGAGAAAGAAAAAATCTTGAAATCAATAATAGGAATAGGATACAAGCCCAAATTGGAAGTTTCAATATATGGAGGCAGCCTAAATGTTGAAGAATTAGTAGATTTGATAGATGTAATGGATAAATATTTTGACTTTGAAGAAATAGCTGAAGACAAGAAGGTCAAGTTTACTTGTACAAGGTTGAAGGCACATGCATCTGTTTGGTAGGATAGTGCCCAAGAGGAAAAAAAAGAAAAGGGGTAAAGAGAAGATTAAGTCATGGGACAAAATTTTATAAAAAATCAAATCAAAATTCATGCTTGTAGACTATTAGACAAACTTGTTCAAGAAACTTAAAAACTTGAAATAGAAAGATATGAGTGTAAAGGACTACACTGAAGAATTATACAAGCTTACAATCAAAACTAGTCATGTAGAAGAAGATTTTGAGAAAATAACAAGGTACATGTTGATGTAGAAGATTGCACCCTTAGTACGAGGCTGAGCCCCTGCCTTCTTCACACAACAATAGAAACTCCCCTCTCACCTGTGGGACCGGTGAAGCTGGAGGGGAGAGTCTCTAAATAAGGGCTAGCTCCCTCTGATGTATCATTTAGGCCCTGGTTTCTCCTACTGCTAACAAAAAAAATGAAAAAAGTGGGGGGAGATGAAAAGGGAGAGAGAGATGCTGAAAACAAAGCCTAAGCCTAAAAAGTAAAAGGTGATACACCAAAAAATGTGACCCACCCAGCCTGAACATACGCTTTTCACCAAAAGGAAGTGCCTATACACTTCATCTAACATGAGAGAACCTTCTGCATCAGTGGGTCAGGGGTCCATGGAGATACATGGAGGAAAATAACCACTAGAAGTGTCCTGAGACACACTGCAGTATCCTATCCACTTCACCTATACTCCTCTAGGGACACTTCTAACAGACATGTAAAAGGAAACTCAAAGATGCACTAGACATGCTGAATTCATTCTGCAAAAGTATTAAGAAAATGACTTAATAAAGAATCAAATGCATAGACACATACTAAAGATGCAAAACTCAGAATGGAGGTAAAAGTGCTAAGTTTTGATTGAAGGTAAAAATCTAGCAGTTCTGCCTTACAATCTCGAGAGATTTTTGGGCAGAGTTTTGCCTTAAGGCTGAGAGCAGATTTCTTCTCAAAAGAGAAGTTTACAATATATAAGAAGAGGAAGAGAACTTGGCACTTTTTGGGAAAGATTTTGGCACCCCTTTCTACAAGTGGCCCATGTGCATTTTGAATCTTAGGAAGAGGAAACCACTGTTCCTGATGTCATTTCTTAGAAAAGGCCTATTAGAATCATGCTGCACAATCACCAAAATTGACTTTGGCATTTAAACATTAATGTAAGGACATGGTCGCACCTCTTTTCTGTAAATAGACTGCTTTTTGTCCCCTCATCAATGCCAACTATAGAAAAATAGGTCACGCTGCTCGTCTGACAATGACTCACCATCCCTTTGCCACTTAGACGCTTTGTCTTTTCTGCTCCTTGTCTTCTTCCTGCTCTTTCAGTCCTCGAGGTGATCTTTTGGCGGGTCGCTGCATTCCTTGGGATCTTTCCATGATTTGGTGCTAAGGTAGTTCAAAAACAACAGCTACTTCACTACATTAAATTTGATGTTCACGCGGCTGTCACCCAACAGCTAGTTCATCTGCTTAAATTTGTCAGCTTTCAAGATGTCACCATCCTCGGCAAAAGTCATCGGGTCTTTTGTTTCAAACTTTTTTCTCACAGGTTTTCTGTTTTGGGTTTTTTCCCACAGATAAAAAGTCCTCGGGAATTGGCCACTCTTTCTCTTCTCTATCAAGCCTTTGATTTGAAGTGCTTGCCCTCCACAAGGGCTCTTAAACTTTGAACTACCCTCCACAAGGGCACTTGAACCTAGTGCTGCCCTTCGGCTGTAGGGCACACCCTTGAACCAAGCCGTTGAGCCGACCCATTGAACCAAAATTGGTTCAACAGTTCGATCAGTTCAATGGTTCAATCACTGCATGCCGATGCTGTTGAACTAAGCCTTTGAACTGATTCGTTGAACCTCCTTATTGAATCACCTTGTTGAACCATCTATTGAACTAAAGCATTGAACTAAATGATTGAACCAATCCATTGAACTAGTTCAATGGTTCAATGAAGCACACCGATGCCAAGTGAACCAAGTGTCTCAACTTACCGATGAACCAAGGCCTTAAACCAGTTCAATGGTTCAAAGATGCCAATTTTTATGTGATTTCCTTCAAACCAGAGCCCGAAGAAGCCTTGTAAAAACCAAAACTCTCTAAATTGATCTTTCATGCGCCAAAGGACTAACCTGCTGAGTTCGTAGAAATCCAAAACTTGTAGAGTCGACAAAAATTCTGTAGAGTCCATATAAATCACTAGATTCATGCAAAATCAAAAAATGAAAATGGCCTAACACAGTAGGGGCAGAGGGGGACTAATTTTTGGCCTATTGGGAAAAAAATGGTTAACAAATTGGCAACTCCCAAGGGAAGCATGCTTGCTATGCTTAAAGACCAATTGCTTTGCAGTCCATTAGGTGTAGAGTCAGATGTAGCTTGAACAAAGTTAACAACAGCCCCAAAAGATCCAAGAATCAAACACAGAGCCTCTTACCACACACATAAAGGGAACACACAAGGCTAAAAAACACTACTTGTGCAAACTGCACTTAGGGAAAACATGAAAGACAACTGAAAGCAAACTACTATATACAGCTAACCAGGAATATTTGCCTCCCTCTGAGATCAAAGGGAAAACTTCTTAAGTCCCCTTCCTGGTAAGAAGACTTATGGTGCCAGGCAAGTGGCTGAATGAAAAGGAGATTTGGTGACTTGCTCCTCTTGCCTATCACTCAGATTGGCTGGTATCCAAGTGGATCAGATTCGAACATGCTTCCGACATATATCTACTCTACTTGTCCTTGGAAGCTTGTTGAATGCTGGTCCCTCATACTAGTGCTCTTCACCCAAAAATCTATGGCTGTTGGCTCATCACCATAAGCCCTTTGACATGTATTGCTGCCTTGCAGTGCATCATGGTCTGACCTGTTTCCTTCTACTTCATTGCAGACTCTGTCAGACTCATCTTCTGCTTCCTTGTGGCTTTCTTGAAGAAGGGTGAATGTGGTGATGTCTGTAATGGACTCACAAAATGATTGCTCATCCCACAAAACATCACCTCTTTGTTCAAAGCTTTCTTCTTCAAGGCCTTCCTCCAGGAAGACAGACCTCTCCTTTTCCTCCTCAAATATCAGGACCTCTAGATGTTCAAAGGTATCCTCCTGATCCTCCTCTAACTCAGGCTCTTCAGCATATTCATCCTCCTCATTGAAGCAACAAGGAAGTTCATTGAACAAGGGGGAAGAGAGCTCACCATGCTTTTGTTCTTCCTCATATTGCTGGAACATCTGCATATATGCATGACCTGAGTCTTCTCCATTGTTGATGATGCCTTCACAAAAAACCTCAATGATGATTTCTTCTTCATTTTTGCTCATGATAGCCTCTTGGATGTCATGGGAATCATGGGTAGGATCAGCTTTATCTTTTTTAAGGTTTTGAGCAAAACCTTTCTTCTCCTCTTTCCTGCCCCATGATTCCACTATTTCCCCCTAGGTCAGGAGGTTGCCATTAGGATCAGTGACCTGAGGGGGTTGAGGAAGACTAGGAAAGCTGCTTGGGGGGATTACATGAAAACCCTGAGCTTGATTAAAACCATAAGAAGGAACACAAGGTCCATGATTTTGTGTAAAGGAATTACACATATAGAAAGTGATTTTTGATGGCACCAGGCTGCTTAACTAGCTGATTCAACTTAGAGTTGCCATTGGTGTTTGATGCAAAGCCTCCAAAGGCTGGTCAGTTGAAGAACACACCAAAAATTCTTCAACTCTTTGGACAAAACCTGTCCTACTTGGTCCCATCGGGCATGCCAGAAACTATTGATGCAGAAGATTGCACCCTTAGCAGGAGGCTGAGCCCCTACCTTCTTCACACAACAATAGAAACTCCCCTCTCACCTGTGGGACCGGTGAAGCTAGAGGGGAGAGTCTCTAGATAAGGGCTAACTCCCTTTGATGTATCATTTAGGCCCTAGTTTCTCTTACTGCTAACAAATAAAATGAAAAAAGGGGGGGGATGAAAAGGGAGAGAGAGATGCTGAAAATAAAGCCTAAGCCTAAAAAGTAAAAGGTGATAGACCAGAAAATGTGACCCACCCAGCTTGAACATACGCTTTTCACTAAAAGGAAGTGCCTATACACTTCATCTGACATGAGAGAACCTTTTGCATCAGTGGGTCAGGGGTTTGTGGAGATACAAGGAGGAAAATAACCACTAGAGGCATCCTAAGACACACTGCAATAGCCTATCCACTTCACCTATACTCCTCTAGGGACACTTCTGATAGACCTGTAAAATGAAACTCGAAGATGCACCAGACATGCTAAATTCATTCTGCAAAAGCATTAAGAAAATGACTTAATACAGAATCAAATGCATAAACAGATACTAAAGATGCAAAACTTAGAATGGAGGTAAAAATGCTAAGTTTTTATTGAAGGTAAAAATTTGGCAGTTCTGCCTTACAATCTCGAGAGAATTTTGGGCAGAGTTTTGCCTTAAGGTTGAGAGTGGATTTCTTCTCAAAAGAGAAGTTTACAATATATAGGAAGAGGAAGAGAACTTGGCACTTCCTGGGAAATATTTTGGCACCCCTTTCTATAAGTGGCCCATGTGTGTTCTAAATCTTGGGAAGAGGAAACCACTGTTATTGATGTCATTTCTCAGAAAAGGCCTACTGGAACCATGCTACACAATTGCCAAAATTAACTTTGGTGTTTAAACATTAATGTAAGGACATGGCCACACCTGTTTTCTACAAATAGACTGCTGTTTGTCCCCTCATCAATGCCAACTATAGAAAAATAGGTCGCGCCACTCGTCTGACAATGACTCACCTTCCCTTTGCCACTTGGACGCTTTGTCTTTTCTACTCCTTGTCTTCTTCCTACTCTTCCAGTCCTTAGGGTGATCTTCTGACGGGTCACTACATTCCTTGGGCTCTTTCCATGATTTGGTGCTAAGGTAGTTAAAAAACAATGGCTACTTCATTGCATTAAATTTGATGTTCATGCGGTCATCACCCAACAGCTAGTTCATCTGCTTAAATTTGATGGATTTCAGGACGTCACCATCCTCGACAAAAGTCATCGGGTCTTTTGTTTCAGGCTTTTTTCTCGTGGGTTTTTTGTTTCGGGGTTTTTCCTGCAGACAAAAAGTCTGCAGGAATTGGCCGCTCTTTGTCTTCTCTGTCAGGCCTTTGCTTTGAAGTGCTTTCCCTCCGCAAGGGCTCTTAGACTTTGAACTGCCCTCCAAAAGGGCACTTGAACCCAACACTACCCTTCGGCTGTAGGGCACACCCTTGAACCAAGCTGTTGAACTGACCCATTGAACCAAAATTGGTTCAACGATTCAATTGGTTTAACGATTCAATCACTGCGTGTCGATGCCGTTGAACTGAGACTTTGAACCGACTCGTTGAACCTCCTTGTTGAATCACCTTGTTGAACCATCTATTGAACCAAAGCATCAAACTTAAGCATTGAACCAAATGATTGAACCAATCCGTTGAACCGGTTCAACGGATCATTGAAGCGCGCTGATGCCAAGTGAACCAAGTGTCTGAGCTTGCCAATGAACCAAACATTGAACCAAGGCCTTGAGCCGGTTCAATGGTTCAAAGATACCAATTTTTTTGTGATTTCCTTCAAACTAGAGCCCGAAGAAGCTTTGTAAAACTTGGAACTCTCTAAACTGATCCTTCATGCGCTAAAGGACTAACCTACTGAGTCTGTAGAAATCCAAAACTTGCAGAGTCCGTATAAATTCTGCAGAGTCTATAGAAATCACCAGATTCATGCAAAATCAAAAAATGAAAATGGCCTAGCACAGTAGGGGCAGAGGGGGACCGGTTTTTGGCTTGTTGGGAAAAAAATGGTCAACAATACACCAATGGTATGATGCTTAATATTCATGATGAGATTAGTTTATTTTCACCAAAATCAGTTGAAGAATCTTATTAGTTTGCTCTCAAAGTAGAAGAGAAGTTGTCAAGAAAACAAACTCATCAATCTAGAGGAAGAGGCATAAATTTTAGAGTTAGAGGACAACAAGGTGGTATAAGTTAGTTACAGGTTCATAATGAATAAGTAAGCTTCTCTCAAGGTCAATCTAACTTTCAAAAAGAGTCTACTCATGTTAGGTTGTGGAGCTAAAAGCTTCACTGATGCAAACATGGAGAAGGCCATTGGAGGAGTTGCTAAAGTGTCACAGACACCGGCGTCAGTCAGGCCAACTGATGTCGGCAGGTAGGAGACAAGAAGCAACTGATGTCGGTCAGAGATTGACCGGCATCGGTGACCCGCAGGCAGACAGGGACCGACGTCGATCACCTGTGTGGTTTGACTGCGAGTATATTACGGGTAATTAGTTGACGAACCAAGTGTTTGCATTATGAGAGCTAATTTTAGACTGAGAGCTGTAGATCTAATTATTGTATTAGGTGCCTAATTATTGTTTGGATGAGATCTATATAATAGACTCATGGTTGTATTGTAAACTTGTGCTAGAGAGTAAGAGAACATTATTATAAGCTCCTTCTGTGTGTGAGGTGAGCAATGGTGTGTTCCTCCTAGTGCCACAGTACTAAGGTGGGTGCTAGATTGGAGAATCAACAGGGTTCTTCAAGAGTGTATGATCTTGGTCATCAGGGGTGCATGGCTACGATAGGAGATCTACATGGTAAGTAAGATCATTGATATGCAGGTGTATGTGTGTGCAAGGTCAAGGTTCACAGGTGTGCAAAACCAGGTTGATTTGCAGGTGTGCAAAGTTAGAGAAGACAACAACACAACAGGGAGCAGTATCAGGAGAGATCTACTTGGAGTACAGGTGTGTACTCAGAGCATAGAGGAAGGCAAGGAAGATCCTTCCATAAGTAAGGTCTATTGAGGTACAGGTTGATACAGGTTCAGGGGAGATCTACTTGAAGTACATTTGTGTACTTGTGGAGTGCGTGGAGCACTTGTGGTGTGCGTGGAGCACAGGTATAAGGTGAACACCAACTCAGTGGTTGAGTTGGGTGTTGGGACCTAAGAGAGAGAGCTTTGAGGAAAGAAGTACTGTTCACTTGAGGTGTGGGAAGCCTCTGAAGAGGTGGTGGAGAAGAAGTGGCATCTTCTTTATTGTATTCTTTTATGTATGAGTATTAATACAAGTTGTGTATTGTCTCTCATATCATGTGTTATTTCTAGATTCTAGTTACTTGTTGATTCTGGTTATTTCCGCATATTAAGTTGCTTGTATTTTGGTAATCAATTGTGTGCTTCCGATGTTTCATATTCCCAACACATGTGCATAAATTTTAGAGTTAGAGGACAACAAGGTGGTATAAGTTAGTTACAGGTTCATAATGAATAAGTAAGCTTCTCTCAAGGTCAATCTAACTTTCAAAAGGAGTCTACTCATATAGATTAAAAAGACCATACACAAGAGACAAAAGAAGAGGCTTTTGGGGAAATACTTCAAGTGTAATAGATATGTTGGTCATAAGTCATATGAATGCCCTAAGAATCCACAAGTAATCCATCCAAGAACCAAAGGTAATAATCAAGTTGTTCAAGCTGAAGAATAAAGTGTAGGATCACCATAACATGTTGAAGAACCTAAAGTGGGAGAGTCCTTATTGATGAAGAGAGTACTACTAAAGCCAAAAAAGAATTGAAGGAATCAACCCAAAGGAATACCTTATTTGGAACTACATTCAAATCAAAAGGTAAGTGTTGTAAAGTTATCATTAATAGTGATAGCATAGATAACTTGGTTTCTTTAGACATGGTTGAAAAAGTAGGATTGAAAAGATTGACACATCCTACACCATACAAAGTATCTTGGATAAAAAAAGGGCCTCAAGTACTAGTCAATGAACAATGTAAGGTTGATTTTCATCTTGGTAGCTATAAGGATGAGGTATTTCGTGACATTATGCTTATGGATATTTTCCATGTGTTTTTGGGTAGACCTTGGCAGTTTTATAGGAGGGATATACATGATGGAAGAAGTAACACATAAATTTGAGAAGGATGGAAATAAGAATACCTTGACACCATTTAAGGATGGAAATGAACAACTAAAAATAATAATAAAGTGTTGATAGTAGGTGGAAAAGAATTATTGCATTTGATAAAAAATAGGAGATTGGTCATGCATTGGTTGCCAAACCCAAAACAGTCATTACAACCATTAAGTTGATTGATTTGCCATTGGAAATTTAGAATTTTATAGTGGTTTTTTAGTTTCCTAATGAGTTTCCACCAATGAGGAGCATAAGCCATCATATGGATCTCATTCCAAGATCTAGTTTTCCAATCAAGATAGCTTATATAATGACACCTAAAGAGAATGAAGAGATCAAAAGGCAAGTATATGAGCTATTAGACAAAGATTTTATTAGAGAGAGTCTTAGTCCATGTGCTGTACCAATAGTATTAACTCCTAAGAAAGGTGAAGAATGGAGAATGTATATAGAATCTAGAGCCATCAACAAGATAACTATCAAGTACAAGTTTCCCTTACCAAGAATAGATGATCTCATAGATTTTTTGAGTGGAGCACAATACTTCTCAAAGATAGATTTGAAGAGTGGTTACCATCAAATTAGAATTAGAGAGGGTGATGAGTGGAAATCAACCTTTAAGGCTAGTGATGGATTATATGAATGGCTTGTTATGCCATTTGGTTTGACCAATGCTCCTAGTACCTTCATGAGGTTAATAAATGAGGTGTTAAAGCCATTTATGATTTTTTTTTTTGGATGACATTTTGAGTTTTAGCCAATCAAAGAAGGAACACATCAAGCATCTTAGGATGGTGTTGAACAAGGTACAAGAATAAAAATTATTAATTAACCTCAAGAAGTGTACCTTCATGTAAATTGAGTTGGTTTACTTGGAATTTGTAATTTATAAAGATAGTTTGAAGATGGATAAAAAAAGGTAAGAGCAATAATGGAATAGCCTACTCTGGTAACTATTTTTTAGGTAAGAAGCTTTCATGGATTAGCTAGTTTTTATAGAAAATTCATTATAAACTTTAGTGTTATTTGTGCACCAATTATTGAAACTATAGAGGGTGAAAAGAATAAATTCCACTAGACTGAATCAACTTAGAAGAGATTTCATATTTTTAAGAAAATGATAATTGAGCAGCCTATCTTATCCTTACCTAATATTAACAAACTCTTTCAAGTTGAATGTGATACTAGTGGATTAGCTATTGGATCTATTTTGAGTCAAGAAGCAATGCTTATTGCTTACTTTAGTGAAAATATAAATGAATCTAAGACAAAGTATTCAACTTATGATCAATAATTCTATGCCATCATCCAAGAATTGGAGGCACTACTTGTTGCCTAAGGAGTTTGTGATATATACAAAAAATCATGCATTGAAATTCATCAATATCCAAACTAAGTTGAGTCAAATACACATGAAATGGATAGAGTTATTAAAAAATTTATCTTATATTCTCAAGCATAAGAGTGGGCAGTCCAATAAGGTTGCTGATGCATTGAGTATGAGATGTATGATTATACATGAGTCTCAAGTGAGTAGTTTGGGATTTGAGTCATTAAAAGAATTGTATGAGGAAGATCCAAATTTCAAGGAAGCATATGAGGATTTTAATAATTCAAAAATCATGTATAGGAGTACATGGATGGATTACATGATACAAGAAGGATAATTATTTAAAGGCAAACAACTATGCATACCTAGAGGGTTTATGAGAGACAATTTGCTAAAAGAGAAGCATAGTGGCAGCTTAGCAAGGCATTTTGGACAAATAAATACCTTTGCTCAACTAAATGCATACTATTATTGGAAAATAATGTAATATTATGTTATGAAATTTGTGGAAAGATGAAATATTTGTCAACATGTTAAAGGAAGGAGTCAAAATGTAGGTCTATGTCAGCCACTACCTATTCCAATCAGGCCATGGGATGCAATCAATATGGATTTTATACTAGGATTGCCAAGAACACAATGAGGTAATGATTCCATTTTTTTTTGTTGTTGTTAGATTTTCAAAAATGGAACTCTTCATAGCATGTAATAAGATAAATGGTGCTACTCACTTTGCTAATTTATTCTTCAAAGAAGTGGTAAGGTTACATGGAATTCTTAGAAGCATTGTTTTTGATAGGAATACAGAGTTTGTTGGACATTTTTGGAGAACACTTTGGAAAAATTTGGGAACAACATTGAGTTTCAATTCAACCTACCATCCCCAAATTGATGGTCAGATTTAAGTTGTCAATAGAATCTTAATGAATCTACTAATATTTTTGGTAAATAACAATCTAAAATAATGGGATTAGATGTTAGTTTAAGCTGAGTTTCCATATAATAATTCACCTATTAAAAGTACAAGTTTTGATCCATTTTAGATTGTCTATAGGATAAATCCAATAGGATTTTATGATATTATAGATTTTGGTAAGCATAAGAAGAGGAGTATTGAAGGTGAAGAATTTGCTACAACCATGCAAGAGGTAAATGAGCAAGTCAAGAAGTAGTTGGAGTTGAGTGCTAATAAGTACAAAAAATATGTTCATAAGATAAGGAGGGAAGAGAAATTTTAGGGAGGTGATTTGATGTTATCACACCTTAGGAAAGAGAGATTTCCTAAAGGAGAGTATAATAAACTCAAATTGAAGAAGATATGACCTTGTAAGGTCTAGAATTTTTTTTTGATAATGCCTATGAACTATAAATCCTATCTGATATTGGGATCTCACCCATTTTTAATGTAGAAGACCTATATCCTTATATATTAAGATATGACACAATAAAGGCATATAAAGATGACAATGAATAGGTCATTCATTGGGAACAATAGTTACCAAAGGCACATAAAGATGAGTTAGAAGCCAATTTGGCAAAACAGATTTTCAAGAGAACCAAAGTTAGAGAGTACTTCAAATATTTAGTCAAGTGGAAGAATAGTACACTTGAAGATGCTTCTTAGTTTACTCCATCAAAAATACTTCAATATGGAGCCACCGTTGAAGATTTTGAGCAAGAACTCATGAATGCTTTTGTACTTAGGGAGCCTGATGCAGGAGAATTAGGATTTAGTTGTTAAGTTTTGAAAATTTTAGTTTTACATAGGTGTTATGGGTCATATATTGTCTATTTTAAGTTTTTTCATACTTTACTTTGCATTTTAATGTTCATTTTGGATTTTTTTCCATTTTCCTACCAAAACCAAATAATTTTAATTTTGAAACTAATTTTGGCTATCTCAAGAGCTTTTGTCACTTTATGAGGCTTGTTTTTGTCAAGATAATTCATGGAAGGGTCAAGTAATGTCATAGGCATGATTTAGAATAATCTAAATGTCTTAAACCATATATGTCTATGACAAACTCACTTAAGGTCAAGTCTTAAGTTGGGTTACTAAGATTGGTTGGACAGTTTGAGAAAGTTTAGGTGTTTTGGATCGAAGGAAAGAGGAGGAGGAAGAGAGGAGTATGTGCGTAGAAAGAGAAAACAAGAAAATAGATCAAGACTCCAAGATTTGACAAGATTTTAAAGAAAAGGAGAAGATAAGTTCAAGAAATCAAGGCTCTAACAAGACTATGTAACATTTGCACTCCAAAAATAATAGAAAGAATGTTTTATTGAGATCTATATTACAAATTTAATATTGTATTTCATGTAAGTTAATTTTATTATTGTTTTGAACCATTTTTATTTATTTGGAATGGTATTTTATCATGTTTTAGGCTTAAAATAATAATATAGGTTGCTACAATCAAGAAAGACTATTATAACAGTCAAGGAAAAGTTGTTTTTCACCTATTTGAGATTGTTCAAGTGCTAAAAATAGTTGAAAGAGTAGGATAAAGATGTGAGGAGTCTCATAAAATAAAAAATATCTTAAGCATGAAATATACTGAGGGGGGGGTGAATTAGTATATTAAATATCTTATAAATATTTTACTTAATCAAACTCCACTTAACCTTTCATTCAAGATATGAAATAAATCTAAAATAATAACATGCACCACGAGAGAGAGAGAGAGAGAGAGAGAGAGAGAGAGAGAGAGAGAGAGAGAGAGAGAGAGAGAGAGAGAGAGAGAGAGAGAGAGAGAGAGTAATCTCAAGTATAAGAATGAGCACCAACTCAAATTACAAAGTTTTCAAGCACCAACTTGTAGGAGCACCAACCCCTTTGCCAAGCACCAACATAAAAACTATTTGTGAGAATTAACCCATATGATCACCAACCCCTCTTGTGTATAAAACACAACTATATCTCAATTTTGCTTTCTCAACAAATGATATAACTCTACAATATCTCTTTATATTGTCTCCTTTTTTATTAAATAAAACAATTATAAACCATGCACTCTCTTGCATATTACAAATGGCTTCTCAAGCCTTTATTTATAGCTTTCCAAATGACCTTTGGCATTCACCCTTTGTGACTCTTCACTCATGGAAAATGGTGCTAAACTTGCATGACCCTTAGAATCCTTGTATTTGAAAAGTCATATGGTGACCCTTCATAATCAAATGTGTCCTTTCCTCTTTTGTCTTTATCTTGGTGACCTTTTAAATTCCTTAAGGTGACTCTTCATGGAAAAATGTGCTATACCTTCTTTTGTCTTCACTTGGTGACTTTTGGAATTCCTCAAGATGACTCTTCATGGGAAAATTCATCCCATTCATCTTTTTTATTTATCCCATGACTCTTTGACTTCTCCATGGGCCCTCTTTTGACTTTTATGCAACCAAAAATATATTTGTTAATATTAAATAAATATTAATACATTTTAGCCAAAATATGAACATTAAAAACACCTTTAGACAATAAATGCTATGGGGCCTTTATTACCAATGCTAGACCTTTGACATTAATGACAATATTTCCAATAAAATATTCAAAAATATATCATAAAATTTGAATTTCACTCAAATATTAGCTCTTGGCCTATGTACAATCCCGAATAGCCTAAACTATAGTTTTGAAGACAAAATCCATATGAAATGAAAATGAGCAAGTCAAAATTTATGAAACTTTTTGAAATGGTGTATTAGGGTTTTTTTGAAGTGTTTAAAGTATTTTAAAAGTGATTTGACATTTTTAATAAAATTTATTTTGATTTTTCAATTTGCAAGCCTAATTACAAAGGCTAGAAACCATGTTTTGTGTTTTCTTGCATTTTCAAGGTTGGATAAAGAAATAAATCATTATGATGAGTTGAGATAAAATTAAATGAATGTGGATAAGGATTTTATAGAATAAATATATCTTTTTTAGTTAATACTGATAGGCAAGGAGGTTTTAGGCCTAATCTCTCTCTTATAAACAAAATTACAAGTTAATTCTTCCTTAACCCCTTCACCATTAATCAAAGAGAACAGGATCTATCAACCACATTAGCTTGAATTTGAATATGCACAATAGAGAAGCCTCATCCATAATAATTTCAAAATATATTGGAGTGTGATTAGAGTTAGATAGCAGAAGGATCTTACTTTTTGAGATTTAGTTTAAGTGCAGCCAAGAGGGGTCCAATAAAAATCTATCAAGGCATTCAACAATGTTGTTGAATCCTTTTCTTATGTTCATCCATGTGAATAAACCCATATTAGGGACAACATTAAAGAGATTGAAATTCAAAATGAAAGAAGTAAATCCCAAGTTCAAAGGCATAGGTCTCCCCACACCACCTCTTTTATCAATTGAATATAGAATGGCATTAAAGTCACCACTCAATGCAAACTTTTCATCTAGATGTTGAGAAAGAATTTGTGAAATATCTACCCATCATCTATACTCAATTTAAAAACTATTTGGACCATAAACATTGAAGAAGTAGAAAGAGGTATTTGAGGATAAATCTTTGATTTTTCACCATTATCAGCTAGTGCCACTACCCATAGTTCCACTTCCACTTTATAAATATTCCAAAGCATGGCCGGACTACATGATGCTCCCACCAAATATAAAAATAAACATTTCAAAATTTTCCAATTATGGCTAAGACACCACTCAACCTACTCCATATCTAATTTTGTTTCTTGAAAAATGATGATATCAGGAAGAAGAGATAACAATTAACGCTTGACCAAGTATTACTTGTTAGGGTCATTAAGGTCCCTAACATTCCAAGAGATTAACTTCATAATATTTATGAGGGTCATTCCACTCCTCACACTTTAGAATAAATTTTTTGATGGACTCATGCTTGTCCAACATCCCTTGCTCAACTAATTTTTTTTAATTATATTTATGCCCTTTTTTGATTCTCTTGCCATAATTTGGCTCCGAAATGAGGCCATATTTTTGAAAGATAGAAAAATTACCCTAGAACATAAATCATCCCTAGAGTCACTTTCCATATTTGAAGCCACTATCCACTCAATGTATTGAACCTTTTATTCAACCTCCTTGAAATGATCATCCAAAATTTGAGATGATCTAATGAAATCCACTAACTCTATCAATTGTTTCATCCTTTTTTCAATAGCCTCCAACACTCCTAGAGCATAAGACAATTCCAAGACTTCTAGTGAAGCTTGTTCATAACATTATTGAATAATAGGTGATATAAGAAAATTTATAAACCATATAAAACTATTTCACTTTAAAAAAATATTAGAAGGTTGAGATAGTTTCACTTTATAAACTTTCTTTAGCACTCTAGATTGGAGTAGACATTCCACCCTTAGGTAATTTCTCTTGATATGTCCCACTTTATGACATATAAAGCATCTAAAAGGAAGTTTTTTAATGTTAATATTTTGAATCCACACTCTTCCAAAGGATTTTAAAATGATAGATTTTGGAATATCAACATCCAGGTCTAATTTCACACATCTTTTTAAACATAGCTAACGATCCATCCAAGGTGATGAGATCAATTGAAATAAAATATCCCAAAATATTGCCAATAGATTTAAGTCTCTCTTCACCCTGATATTTAATTGGCATGGCATACATTCAAATCTAGATGGGGACATTATTTTGTAAACATCCATGCAGATCAAAATTAGGGCACCAGGCAAGAGTCAACACTCCCACCCATTCAACAACCATAAACTAGAAGAAATAATTTTATCCCTTTTATCCATATCCAAACATTTGAACAAAAAAACTCTTAGGAGTAATTTTATAGGGAAATTCAACCCCAAATGTTCCTTGACCCATTATTCAACTTTACCTATAGCTAGCCATTGAGAAACTACCTTACCAATTATGCCTCGCCCTTCCAAGCCCTAATATTCACATCCATATTAGAAGCCTCAATACTAGCTCATGACTAGGGTCAATGGCCATAGATGTCCTACCAATTTTGCCTAAAAGTGGAGGTGCCTTCCCATCTTACCCTTCCTCTTTTTACCATTATGCTTATCAATATTCTTCAAATCATCCTCATCACTTGGCTCCTCATTATAGGAACCATCAAGGGTTTTCTCATCAAATAAAATAACCACTCCAACACCCTTCAAAACTTCCTAATTTTCTCTTTCCCATCTACTCTAGTCCCACTCTGACTCTCTATGTTGCTCCTCTCAGTCTGCATACCTCTTCATGTTACCCTTCTTAGACTTTTTATGTTACTTTCCCCACATGCTTGCATCATTGCTTCACTTATTATACCATGCCATCTAAGTCTTATTATTTTTCAAAGAGAATTTTCCTATTAATATTAGGGCACATATGAATTTTAAATGGAAAATTTCTTATTAAAGGGTTTTAAACAACATGTATTTTTGGTTGTTTTTTTATGTATAACTATTTATGACATTTGATATATACATCCCTATGGTGACCTTTGATCTAAAGCATAAATTGACTTTAGTTATTACTAGAGGTTGTAAAATAGTTTTAAGGACCTAATTATAACAATGGTTTAGGTTTTAATTTTATGTTTTTCTAAGTATTTATTGTAAAATTTGTAGAATCAAGGAGGTTATGGACATTTTTGTGCAACCATAAATGAATTTTTTTAAATATAACATTAAACTCATGAAGAGATGTCAAAACTAGATCAAAAAGGTAAAAACATAGATTTACTATAAATTTTTTTGTTCCTTATTGTAGACATCCAATTCCTAACACCATTTGTGTTAAAATTGTCAATCTTACTTGAATTGCACTCAAATACCCAATTTAGGTCAAAATCACTAAAAACATGCTTAATAGTTTGAACTTGTCATTTATAAGTGCTGATTTAGGCCAAAGTATCCCTAAATAGAGCAATACATTTTATGTGATACCTAACTTTAATCAATTCATTTCGAGTCAAAATAATGTTTTCACCTTTTTATACCATATATCACTCTTTTCTTCTAATTCATTAGTACATAACATGGACATTTGTTATTTTGTGTTGGTAACATCCTAAATGGGAATACGGTTCTAATGCATCTAACATCACCTTCCAATTCTTCTTGATTCAAGTTACAACCCAATAATATGACTTTTTGATCATTTTGATTAATTAAGGGCTAATTTCCAAAGAATTGCACTAAAATAGATTAATCATGTTTAAAGCTAATTAATTCAAATCAAGAGCTTAAGTGGATTTTCCATGGAGGTTATTGATTATTTATTTATTGGAAATAAACTCTAAATATCTGCATCACCTAAATGACATCATCTATGGGGTGGCATCCAAAAGCCATAATTACTACAAGTATCATGATTATGGTCTCCCATGCCTCTTTAATGCCTCCCATGCCTTGTTTTCACCTTTTTATACCCTATATCACTCTTTTCTTCTAATTCATTAGTACACATCATGGACATTTGTTATTTTGTGTTGGTAACATCCTAAATGGGAATACGGTTCTAATGCATCTAACATCACCTTCCAATTCTTCTCAATTCAAGTTACAACCCAATAATATGACTTTTTGATCATTTTGATTAATTGAAGTCTAATTTCCAAAGAATTGCACTAAAATAGATTAATCATGTTTTAAACCTAATTAATTCAAATCAAGAGCTTAAGTGGATTTTCCATGGAGGTTATTGATTATTTATTTATTGGAAATAAACTCTAAATATCTACATCACCTAAATGACATCATCTATGGGGTGGCATCCAAAAGCCATAATTACTACAAATATCATGATTATGGTCTCCCATGCCTCTTTAATGCCTCCCATGCCTCATTAATGCCCTTTATTCCAAAATCATGATGAGGATATTTATGGATTTAATTACATATATTAGATTAATTCATGGTCACACATCTCAATCTTGAGATGGATGGTCAAGGTTAATCCTAACCAATTCCAAAAATCTATAAATAGAAGGCCTTACACTACCATTTTTAAGCTAAAAATTGTGTAAACTTATAATGCTAAAATTTCTCCATAATTCCTTTGTGTTTTGATTATTGTGTTATTTGCATTTGGATTAGCTTCATTTGATAGGCAATTAGATAGTTCTTATCATGAGCCTAGGTTTTAGAAAGTGTTCTTGAGACATTAGAGGAGTTTTGCCACCATCATTGACAAAGATAAGAATTCTTGATCAAGGGGATAAGATGATTTTGAGTAATGGAGTCATTTGGGAAGGTAATGGTTGATTGCTTTCTTTCATATCTTTTTATTATTATCAAACCCCACATGAATAGGTTGGCTTTATTTGTTGAGTTCTTTATGCATTTTTTGATTTATTGACTAATGCTTGATTAAAAACCATTGTAATCCAACTCTACACTTGTATATATGCATATTTTTATTATGACATAATCATTACTGGGTTTGGAATGCTTTTTGTTGTGCAGAGTTTAGTAAGGTGGCATTTAAGAGGCTATTAATTTAATTATGATGGGCTTTATTGGGCTCTTTATGAAATCAAATTTCATTCTGATTAACAATATCATTATTGGATCTAGATAGGTAAGAGGGAAAATTTGTTTTTTTGATATTTGTGATCTTATATTTTGGTCCATATAGGATAATGTAAAAAATTAAATTTGTTATGTTTTTTTGTAAGGATGATTGACTTCATTTTCTTAGACTTAACTCTTCCTTTTATTTAAATTCCATTTGGGTGAGGAAATCCCCAATTAGAACATAATCTTGGTGGGAGTTATGAGACCTTGTTGAGATTTTTAGTGAACCATAGTTCTCCTTGATGGAATTTATTTATTTTTTGCCATTCACCTACAAAATTAAGTCATTGTGTGTTAGATACATAGAAATTGGCCTATTATTTAGAGAAAATATTTTTTTAATATATATATATATATATATATATATATATATATATATATATATATATATATATTAATTAGTTTTTTTTAAAAAAATTTATAGGAAATTATTTAGGGATGAGGTGAGGTTTCATCCTAATTTATAAATTTAGAAAAGATGGCTTAAGAGTAAAAATGCAACTATGGCAGCTCAAAATCTCTTGAATGCCAATTTACTGAACTTTGCACAACAAAAACATTCCAAACCCAATAAATTTTTTTTCATAATAAAAATATGCAGAAATACTATAGGCAACAAAAAATTTATAGTAGGTCCATATCTTTTTACCTTTTTGATATGGTTCGTGACATATTAAGACCCAGATGTTACCTTTGGCAAACTCCTTCAACAGTTGAAAAACAGTGTCCAAAACGTCCATAATTATACAAATTTTATACAAAATTCTCTAAAAAATATAAAACTAAAACCCAAACCATTACTAGAATTTGGTCCCCAAAATTATTTTTTAGTCCATACTATGTTAACATGATACTTATTTAGTTGATTTTTCTAAATTTTTAGCATTCGAAACTGTGGTAGTTAAAATATAATTATAATCCAAAGTTTTAACATTAAGTTTTGATATATATTGTATTTATAACAAGAAAAATATAAAAACAATTAAAAAAATGTTTTCAATTGGCTAGAGGACAATGACTTGACTATTTTCCTACATAAAATAACTTATTTGTTAGAAAATAATTTTGATGACCAAATTCTAGTAATGGTTTGGGTTTTAGTTTTATATTTTTTTAGACTATTTATTTTAGAATTTACAAAATCATGGGGGCCTATGGATATTTTTATGTAACCATTGAAGGAATCTTCCAAAGATAGCATTGGACTCATGAAGTGATGTCACAAGCTAGATCAGAAAGGTAAGAAGACATGGACATGTAAAGAGAATTGTTGCTTGTATATATGCATATTTATATTGTATATGTAATAGAGGAAATTTATGTTTTGATATTTGTGACCTTGTATTTTGGCTCATTTAGGTTAATTAAAAACATTAGATTTGTGATGTTTTTTTATTGAGATGATTTACATCAATTTTCTCAAACTTTAGTCTTCCTTTTATTCAAATTCCATTTGGGTGAGGCAAGCCTCAACTAGAATTAAATCTTGATGGGAATTATGAGAACCTAATGAGCTTTTCAATGAACCATAGTTCCCCTAGATAGTTTTTTTTGACATTCACCTACAAGATTAAGTCATTATGTGGTAGATACATACAAATTGGCTAGTTAAAAACTATTCTTATTTTTATTTTAGTTGTCTTTTTAAACTATAGAGAAACTATTTAGGGATGGAGGAAGGTTTCATCCCAATTTATAAATTTATAAAATATAGCTTAAAATGAAAAAGGTTGCTATGCTAGCTCAAAAACTTTAAATCAACCAAAACTAGTAATCAATTATAGATTTACAAAATGCCTTTTGAAAAGATGATAAACTATTGGAAAAATCACGAGATTTAATAATAGGTCTAGATCATAACAATGACCAAACTAAAATTGTTTCTATTCATTTATAACTAAATAAAACATAAAAGCATACATTATGAATTATTGACAAAGAATATTAGATCTTTTATAAAGTCTTAATTATTTGGTTTGATGTAGATGCTTGCCATCTACTACCACGATCACTTCCCTATAGATGGTAATTATATTTAGAACACTTAAACCACATATTGAAATTAAGCATGTAAGCCTTTCAAAGTCTTTAATTTTACGTAAAACTCATTAATCAATGAGTATGGGTCTATATTTTTGCAAATAAGGTCTTCAAATCCATGAGTAGCAACTAATTCCTTTGAGTGGCTAACTACATGCACTTGAGAAAAACGCATAACTCTTTCTCACGCTTCCCTTGAGTTCCCTTTTGATGACAAGTAGAAGTTAAGCTTTAGGGATCCATGAGGGGGGAATCCAAGTTTCTTGAATGGTGTGGAGCCTAGACCTTTTCTCTTTATACCCCTATAATGAGGGAGACACTAATTTTTTTTAACATTATCTAACTTTTTGTATTTTATCCACATGTTTTAAATGGTCTTCTTGGAGGCAGTGTATAAAATCCCTTTCATCTTATGGTCATATGATGAGATGATGGATTATACAATGTAAATTGTATTTTTCGTAAAAAAATTGGGCTTTCTACATGTTAAACCTTTGATACAATATAATTTTTTGATATTAAATATAATATGTTGTTTGATATAAAAAATGGTTTTCTTGGAGGTAGAGTAGAAATTAAAACCCTTTCATCTTGTGATTGTAGGATGAGATGATGGATTATACAATACAAAATATTTTATTCATCGAAAACTTGGGCTTTTTGCATGTTAAACCTTTGATATATATATTTTTTGATCTTACATATAGTATGCTATTTTATAGGTTATTAAAATTGCATTATTTGGTTCTATTTTGATTAGTACAATGTTAAAGTTTCCATAAGTAAGGTTGCAAGATTAAAAAATGATGCATAAATTATAGTGTTCTATATGGTCATTTCACTTGTTTGAATTGAAATTTCCTTTGATTTGGATGAAGTTGAAGTTGTAAGTAACATGGATTTACTTCCATGATAGAAGTTAAATTTTTGATGGACGAGTGTATGGAAATGATGGGCCAAAAAGGGGTCTTAAGTGGGCTTTTTTTTTTTTTGAAAAATGAGAAATCATAACTTTTATAGATTATTTGAGATGGATACACTCAAAATTTGAAAATGATATAAGAACTTGAATTGCAACATTTCAAGTCTAGTTTATAAACTACTAATTTTTATTGAAAATGGTCAAGTACAAGTACGTAAAACATATAAAATTTGAAGAGTAACTCATATTTAAAAAAAGAGAGTAGATAGTCGGTCGTGCAACTCCTCATTTTTTGAGTGTCATTTAGTATTGTTTGAAACTATTTTTTGGAAAGTTAGATAAGATCATATAGTTTGAAACCTATATTTAAAATAATAATAATAATGATTTTTATTTATTGATTTTATAAGTAAATAAACCCTAAAAACTGATAAAAATGGATAGCTGATCGTGTGCCCCCCTAACTACTTGGAAAAAAATGAAAATTAGTTTTATTTTGTGTGTATAGAATTAGGCCTAGTTTTCAACCATATAATTTTTTTTACATTTGATGAACGAAAAAAAGACACATAAACAAATATAAACATGTATAGTTTTAACATATAGTGGCATAAAAAGACATACTTAGAAATCAATATAGATGGAAACCTTAAAATAGTTAAAAAATTAAAAAAAAAATCAAATATTTGGAAAGATGAGATTGTGCTCAATGTCGTAGTAGTAATTTTAGGAATTGTTGTGTTGAAATTTTTAGTTTTTATGATTGTGGAAGTTGAATTTTGTTAGTTTCACTCAAAAACACACATTTTGTTTTTTGTGTGTAGGTCCAGGCCTTAAGCTTGGGAATCCAAGCCATTTATGAGCCTAAAGTCATGTTTTTAAAATTATACAAAGCAAAATCATGTACACGTTCCTAAGAGTATGTAATTTTGAAGTCTTAGAAATCAAAGAAGTGAGAAATTGAAAGGTAGGGGGGTTGTTTAATAAAATAAATATTAAGTATAAGTTGACATTTACATTGTTAAATGTCAACTTATAATTTAAATTTATTTTAGTAATTACAAAAAATTAAGGTCACTCTACATCTTTTAGATTTGGTCTCATAAATTCACAACTGATGATTTGGAAATACTTTCTCAAAATCTAATTTGGTCAGTACTTAGTCATTTTTAGGATTTCAGTATTGAACCTAGAGATTTCAAGGTATAAATTTTATAATTAATGTCTATTTTGGTTAACCATATAGTCAATTTTTAGGTTTTGAGGCCTTCCATATTATGTAATGATATTTCTAGGAGTTTTAGGTTTGTCAAAATGAAAGTTTACAAACCAATGCACACCCAACCACTCTTTTATGCTAATCTTACTTATAATTAGGTCCCTTAAGGCCAAAAGTTACACAACAACACCATAATAATTTGTGAGTAAAGTAAATGAGGAAAATCTGGGGTAAATTTGTGTGTTGTCACCTTAATTAAATTTGAATTCATGCCAAAGTGGTGTGCATAGGGAAACATATATCACATTGGTGACCCGTGCACACCCAACCACCCCTTCATGCTAATTTTACTTGTAATTAGATCCCTTATAGGCCGAAAATGACATAAAAACAATGTATCCACTTATGAGAAAGGTAAATGCAAATAATTTTAGGCACACTTGTGTATGAACACCCCATTTATCTTCAAATTTAACAAAAATGTGTGATTGTGGAAAATTAAGTCATATTGTGACCCTTGCACATCCAATCACCAATTTATGTTAATTTTACTCATGATTAGTTCTACTATATGCCAAAAGTGACACAACACCACCATATCCTCTTATTACCATGAAAATGTGAACAATTTTTGGCACATGTATGTGTGATCACCTTAATTCACTTTGAATTCAAGCTAAAGTGGTGTGATCAGGGAAACATAGGTTGTATTGATGACCCACACACATCAAACCACTTTATATCATTTTTAATTATAATTTTAGGGTTTATAGGCCAAAATAAACATAATAAAACCATATCCACTTGTGATGAGGGAAAACACAAATAATTTAGGACACATTCATGCATGATTAACTCAATTCACTTTGGATTGAGGTCAAAATAGTGTGTTTGGGATAATGTAGGTTTTATTGGTAATCGACACACACTCAACCACTCCTTTATGTTGATTTTACTTATAATTAGGTCTCTTACAAGCTAAAATTGGCATAATAACACCATATCCATGTGGCCAAGGCACATGTAGATAATTTGTACATGATCACCCAAACCCATTTTGAATTGAGGTCAACATGGTGTAATTGAGGAAATGTAGGCTTCATTACTAACCTTTTCACATGTAACCACCCTTATATGTTATTTTTACTTTTGATTGTCCCAAGTGACTTAATAATAATATATCAACTTATGACTAGGGAAAATGGGGAAATTTTTGGACACATTTGTGCATGATCACCCTAATTTAATTCAAATTTAGGTCAAATTAGTGTGAATAAGGTAACTTAGGTTTTGGTTTTGTGTGTGCAGGTCACCAATACAATTAAGTATCTCATATGCCAAATCCACACAACATCACCATATCCATTTGTGAGCAGGACAAATGTAGATGGTTTGGGGCACATATGTGAAAACACCCAAATTCACTTTAAAATCAAGCAAAAGTGGTATGATTGGGGCAACATGGGTCACATTAATGACCCACACATATCCAACCACCCATTTATGTCATTTTTACTTGATATTATGGGATCATAGGCTAAAATCAACACAACACTATATTGATGATTCTTATATTAATTATGGGGACGTGATATTTCCAAAGTGCTCTTCAAAAATTGGAAGGAGACACTGAACCCCCTATATTTATATGGTACTACACTATAGGTATTATACCTCTATCATGTCATGTGTTTATATAATATACACACACATGAGATGAGTTGTCTATGAGTCACGAGCCATGATTATTATATCGATACAGGATAAGGGCTAGGTTTTATATTTCTAGCTAATGACATCAAAATATTTAATGGACCCACCACAAAAATGTAACCCATACATGATGAACCCCATTTAATAAATTCAAGTAATCGAAACCAAATATCATATCAATAGGGCAAGCATTATCCATCACATCATGTTACCCACACCCATTCCATTATCTATCACATCAACATCATGTTACATATAGATATGACATAGGCCTATTATATGATATGAATATATAGTGCATCATACATATCATTCATGCCATGCTAAGAATCATGAATATTAGGCCACTTTGGTCACACCATATTTATTATGTATGTAATGTAGTAACATTGATAATTGATAGACTTTTAATCATTGATAGAATCATTCAATCAAAAGAGTGAACTAGATATATATGATAACATTGATAGAACTTGGCCCTTATCTCTATTCACTCTAAATGTATATCTAAATCTATAGGTGGGGTGGTGGTGACAATATATATTATGCCAATTAAACTATATAATGTGCCAATGCCAATGAAACTCTATATTTATATAGTGGGGGGTGGTCATGATCATTTTGTTGTTCATTAATGAAAGGTGGAACCACCATATCATTCATTCCTATTTGTTAAATTGAATGATCCAATCATATAACCCATGTAATATGATTCACATTTTTTTATTATCTTGGTGGGGACATATTTATGCATGGATAATTATCAGTGATTTAGTGATATCAAATATATAGCATCAATAATCAGTGACTAAGGTATAGATAAATTTATACACAAACCATTATCGATGATTTATGTATATCAAATATATAACTCAATCATTAGTGATTGATGCATGAGTAGATCCCATTATTCCATTTTATCTATTTAGGATATGGATATGACATATATAATATAATGGGCACACTGGTGGATGGTGGCTATCCCCTATATATATGGGACACCCCTATAAGTACCGACCATATATAGTTGAGGCTGAGAGAGAGGTCCCATAATAAAAAAGGGGCTCTCAATTGATGCTTAACTCTATATATCTATCTAGTGAAGCCCTCACATATAGATTGGGGGGATTGATTGACATATTATACATAGTAGAAATCAAGTGACCTACATTATAGTGAGTGATGTGGAAAATTACCCTTCTATTTATATAATGCATAGATAATATATTGATGAATTGAGGGATGTGATGACACTTGATTAATAGCCTAAATTAAGGGATGAAAATCGATAGAGAAGGGTGACTATGTGATTGAGAAATGATTTATGGGCACCCATACCCATCTTGAGGAGTTAAGGATATGCTAGGGTATATTGTATTATATTACATAAATTTAGTAGAGTATATCAATCACTCTATTCTATTTTGAAATAACACCAATGATTACCATGAAGAATAAGGAGTGGTGCATAGACCAATCATTAAATATGGTGTGCATAGATTGCACTCAAGCTTCTCCCTACCTCTATACAAATAAGGTAGGGGTTTGATTGATCTAAATTGAAAGTTAAATTGAAAGGAGGGGTGTCATGGTAAAATAATCAAGTTCAAAATAGTCAAGCTCTAAGAATAATGCACAAACCATACCATCAATGTCCTTAGAAACAATTGACATGAGATTTATGTAAGTTATAGAGATAATGTTGTTGATATACTATCTTAATTAAAAATGGATGAATGCGCCTATGTAACCAAGGAGAGTCTTTGAATGTGCATATGCATGATTTTTTTGTCAAAAATGGATATAGTCTCATTGTGTTAGTTTTAGCCTATAATCACAAGTAAAATTAACTTAAAGGGGTGGTTGAATATGCACAAGTCACCACTATGATCCATATTGCCCCAATCATACCACTTTGGGTTGATTTTAAAGTGAATATGGATGATCACACACACATATATGCCCCAAATTATCTACATTTATCCTAGTCACAAGTGGATATGGTGTTGTTGTGTGGATTTTAGAATATGAGGGACTTAATTTCAAGATAAATCAATATAAAATGGTGGTTGGGTGAGTGTGGATCACCAATGCAAATTATGTTACCCTAATCACACCACTTCTGATTGAATTTGAAGTGAATTGAGGTGATCATGCAAAAATGTGCCAAAAATTGTTTTCATTTCCATGGTCGCAAGTAGATATGGTGTTGTTGTCTCACTTTTGGCCAATAATGGAGCTAATTTTAAGTAAATCAACATAAATTGGTGGTTGGATGCGTAAAGGTCATAATGCTACTTAAATTGTAATAATCACTCATTTTTTCTTGAATTTAAAGACAAATGGGCTGATTATGCATAAATTTTCCTAAAATTATTTGCATTTACCTTGGTTTTCAATGGATATAATGTTTTTGTGTCACTTTTAGCCTATAAGGGGCCTAATCATAAGTAAAATTAGCATATTGGGGTGGTTAGGTGTGCATAGGTTACCAATGTGACCTATGTTTCCCCATGCACACCACTTTGGCATGAATTTAAATTGAATTGAAGTGACCACACATAAATGTGCCATAAATTTTCCCATTTACCATGAGCACAAATGATTATGGTGTTTTTGTATCACTTTTGGCCAATAAGGTATCTAACTATAAGTAAAATCAACATAAAGGAGAGGTTGGGTGTGCACTGGTTCATAAACTTTAATTTTGACAAACCTAGAACTCCTAAAAATATTATCAAGCAATTTGAAAGGACCCAAAACCTAAAAAATGACTATGTTTACACAAAACAAACATCAATTATATAAATGACTAAGTACTAACAAAATTAGATTTTGAAAAACTATCTTTCAAATCGTAACTTGTGGAGCTATGAGACTAATTCTAGAAGATGCAGAGTGATCCTAATTTATTATAATTACTAAAATAAATTTAGAGTATAAGTTGACATAAAAATGTAAATTTAAACTTATACTTAACATTTATTTTAGTAAACAACCTACTTGCCTTTCCTTTTCTCACTTATTTACTTTTTGAGACTCTAAACTTGCATATTTTTAGGATATAACACATATGCATTCCTAATATTACATAATTTTAGGAACATGTACATGTTAGAAATTTGGTGATTACCAAGCCTAAATATAAAAATAAATACACATTTTTTGTAATACTACGTATGCATTTACAATTAAATCATGAAATTGTCCACAAATTATCCCATCAATTTTTTTCACTTGCCCTGATATATTATGTTACTTATAGAAATAAAAAATAATGATGAAGGGGATTGGCATATTTATGCATGATAGGATAATATTGATTCATGCTATGTTTATAATTCTAGATATCTTTTATCTTCTCAATTTATTATATGAATACAAAGATGTTTTTGAGTTATTATAAGGGTATCTTCATATGGATTTTGGAAATATTTACTTCTTATGGATATTTTGGAATTATTCATTGGTATAGCAAGAAAAGTCATATTTTATGTGAAGGAGTTTTTGCATCAAGAATTTGAGTTTCTTGAATGCATAAAAATTGCATTTTTTGGATGTTCACTAGAGAATTTTGATGTTTGGAAATGTAGGGATTAGTAATGTTTTGAGTTTTTACTTATTTTTTGATTTATGCATAATGAAGTTAATTTTTCTTGAGGTCTATGTTTATTTCATTTCCAATATAAGTTTAAATTTCCCAAATACTTCTATTTTCTTAGATTGATTTATGTTGAAAACTTTATCCACATTCTGATATTTAAGGATTACTCATATGATTAAAATATAATATACCGAGGTATTTTTTTTTAATTAAGTATCATGAATAATGATTATTATATTTATATGATTTTTTTCATTCATTATACTTGGTTATTATACCATATCTTATAATGAGATGCATACTATATACACCTAATATTTTTCACTTTTATCACTTTACTAACAATTTCTCTTATAGGGGATTGTTGACACATCAATATCCTGGGTGCACACCTTAAAGGGTGAACCATGAATGGGGTGGGATTGGATCAAGGTACATTATGAGATATGTTGACATACTATTTTTTCACACCATCATTACTATCAGTCTAACCTCCTCTGAGTCTTTATTCATCTTTCCTCTCTATCTAAATTTGGTAACTTCCTTATATCCTACTCCATTGGTTAGATAATATAGTTTATTACATGTTTAATCCTTCCCTATACTATATTGACTAACATAATATATTTATGAGTCTATATTCTAACATTTTTAATGCATCAACTTGGATGATATTGTACTATGTTAGCTAACATCTTCCAACTATATTAACTTGTTACCTATCTGATATCATTGGCCTAGAGTTTAGGGTTAGTTTTGGGTATTAGATCCATATATATAGGGGTTATATTTCATTCTTAAAATAATATATCATATTTATACACTATTTTCACTCACATTTAAACTATAAATAAGTATTTGGGAGAGTTAGTGGTTTATAACCATATCTTGGAGGTCTTGTCTTGTGGTGTCATTGAAGCTCAATAAAATAGGTATTTAGGAGTTCATAACTAAGGATATCTAGGAATTCATCCAAAAACTTGAGGTCTTCAACCTAAAATATCTCTGAAAAAAACCATTTAAGCCAAATGGAGAGATAAAAGCATTGACAGGTCCACCCCAAAGTAAGGATTTCTATCCCTACACTCTTTTTTTTACTTATTTAGTAGATTAGATATTGTCTATTGCTTTGTCAATGTATGTGTGTATCATTTCTAAGGATCTTCCTTATACTAAATAAGATGGTATAGATATAGGGTTGCTAAGGCTTGCCATTTATCATTTTAGGTTGCATATGCCCCTATTCAGTTTACCATTTCAACTTACATTCTTTACAATCATTTACCCATCATTTAATTTATTTATACCCTTATGATCATTTAATTTACTTACACCTTCATAGTCATTCAATTTGCTTACACCTTTATAATCATTATTTTAACCATTATCTTCATTGATCCCTAGTGAGAGTTATATCCCTTTCCTCTTAAAAATTGAGTGTAGATTACCATCTTCTAGGTCTATGGATATCGTAGATCTTTACCCACTCATCTAAGTATACAAAAAACCTATTTAACTGACCTTATTCAATTCATATTCTATTGAGAGAAATAGGATAGTTGTAAGTCATTATAACCTATGCATACATTTAGGTGAACCTCAAATGAATCTTACCCCACCTTTGATTGGATTACTTTCATGTTTTTCCTTTTATATTATTAGCAACATCTTCAAAACCATCATCTATATTCTAGGCTAACTATATTAATTAGCCTAATACAATTTATTAGTCTTAGAAACTATATTGGCTAGCTTGATACAGTTCCCTATTTTATATAACTATATCGACCAACATGATATGGTTATCTTTCTTTTGCCAACTACATTGGCACAATTGTTAAATTTTGAGTCTTTTTCTATTTGTATCATCCATCATGATGCAATTATGTATTTTATGTCAACTGTATTAGTGAGCCCAATACAATTTTATTTGTTATGTTTTTGCTTTCAACTATATCAGCCAACCCAATACTATTTTGAGTGTTTATTTATTTCATTGCATATTACTACTTTAATCTTTAAATTTGAATCATCTATATTGATATTCTCTTTTTTCAATATATAACCTTGTTCTGACAGTTGTAAAACTCATATGAGTTATCATTATAGGCAAAGAGGTCATCAATTTTACCTAATACATGGTGTGAGGGGTATTGCCTTAATACTCAATCCATTAGACAACACTATATACAAAATTTAACTTCCACGTACCTCAAAAAATATTAAAACCTCCTAAGGTTTTATTTTTCAACCAATAGGAAACCTTTTAGCCATTTGGTTTTGTAGTACACTAATAAGTGGTTATCCATTAGAAGTTACTCTTAACAACCTAAGATATGGGATAGTGCAATTATGAGATAATGGAATCCTCTGTAGTAAATAACTTTTGGAATTTATTTAATACTTGCACCTGAGATCGTTATACCTAAGAGCCTATAAATCAAACACACTTAATTTAGTTATACCTTCTTGTGTTGTTCATTTTCTATTATTTGGCCAATTTATCAAATTTTAATCATACTATATCAACCAACCTGGTATAGTTTTCTTTCATTACAAACTGTATTAGCCAAAAAATTACTATTCTATGCCTTTTTCTAATTTCATCGATGAGCCTGATAATGTTTTGAGTTTCCTTCCAACTACATTGACCAACTTGATACATGTTTTATGATCATACTATATCAGCTAGATTGATGTAAATTAATTTCCACTGCATCAGCTAGCCCAATATAATCCTTTCCTTTAGCCACTAGTTGTACTAAATTTTTAGTAAACTATATCAACCAACTTTATATAGTCATCATTTATTCATTTTATTTCTAATTGTATCAAACAACCTGATACACTCTATTTTTATGAATTTAGTAACTAATTATATGAGTTTTCCCAATTCTGCATGTTTCTTTTGATCCACCTTTTTACACATCTAATTTTTATATTTCCATCATGATGTCCCCTCTTAGGGTATTTTTTAGTGAGCATAAACCCACCTGACATGGGTCACTTATTTCTACCTTAAATATCCACCATTGAAGGCAACTACTTGTGGTGTAATTATTCTATTCCATTTCCTATGATCAAAGATCCTACAGATGATGATATTCCCACTCATGACAATCTTTACTATGGGGGTGAAGATCCCAATGATGAAACTTATATTTGAAGCATACATTATCAATATGGTTCTCCCATTTATGATGATCCTTGTGAGAATCCAAATGATCCCATCTTTGCCACTTCTCACATGGTTGAAAATTAATACCATAATTTTCCCATCTATGATGATGATTCGGATAGAGGTGAAGACCCTAGCATGTTATAAGACATCCCCATTGATGAATTTTATGATATTGATGATTATTTTCCCATTTCTCACATGATTTTTGGTAATCTTTCCCCCTATGGTCTTGAAAATCCTTATTACCAAGGTGAAGATCTTAATGATGACACTTATTGTGGGACTAAATATTATTAGTATGGTCCTCCAAGTTCTGATGATCCCTTCAAGGATCCTAATGATCCTACCTTTGCAAATTCTCACATGATTAAAAATTAATACCATAATTTTTTGATCTATTATGATTGTTTCAATGGAGGTGAAGACCCTAACATGATAGCGTATGTTTGTATTGATAGTTATTATTACATGGACGACAATTTTGTTATGCCTATTTTTAGTACCTTATTCTTTTTTATGAAAATATTGACATGATTAGTCTTGCCATATGGTGACTTTTCTCATAATGTTTAATTTATTGGTAGGGACCAAATTATTTGCATTAGTTTGAATGATCATTTTTTATGTGTATGTGAATATGAGATATTGCTATATTGAAATGAATTTATTACTCATAACATTGATTTAAGGTATTGTATAGCATAATATGGAGCATTTAAATATATTTTCCAATTATAAATCACTATGGTTGCACCTATTTGTTGTTCAATATTTGTGCACTTTTGATTCTTATAACCTTGAATTTAATCATTATTTAAAAATAATCAAAATGATAGTTATAACGAGATTTGATAGATAAAAAAATTGACCTATGTTGAAAATGAGGCAATGATTGCACATATCTACATTGAATTCATTTTTGTAGTAGTCCTCATTGCATTCATGATATGAATGGTTGATCATTTAGTATGTGATCCAATGATAGTTGCATTTATTCCTCAATCAAAAGATTTTGTTTTACTTGACCATATTAATTCATGAGGAAGTAAGAGTAGGTACAAATTTTCATATCATTCTACTTCTATAGTTAGAATGTGTTGTAAAACAAATGCATTAATATTCATCACATTTTCTCTGACATCATCAAAATATATCATGCATCCTAAAGATAATAGGTTTTGTTGACAAGAAATGTGGTGGTTTCTATACTCATCTTGTTTCCTTTGGTTGTGATTATTCAATATTATTTGATAGGCCTTGAAATAAACTATAAAACATTTGGTATATTAAATTTATAGCTATTGATAATATATTGTATGCATATTTTGTAAAGTTGAGGCTTTGTTACATGGTTATAAAGTTGATGAAAATATATGCCTTGTTACATAATTCAAAAGGTTTTGATTCATTTAAAATGTTTAATATGTGTTTGGATATGGGTCCTCGAACCCAAGATTTGTTTCATGTAAGATATAATACAATATTCAATGATAATATAGATCAAAGTGGTAATATTAGATTTTTCAACAATCTTGATTAGCAGTGAGTTTATGGCTAATCCTTGTCTTGAGTTTGGAGTTTTTGTGGTAAAGTTGGAATCATTCCAAAGAGCTTGCTAAGTATATTTTTATTTTGGTTAATTTGGTGAACCTCTATTTTTTTTTAGTGATATAACTATTTGATAAGACAGTGGCACATCACATAAGTTAATTTAATCCATAGTTATGGTAACTGCCTCATAATAAAAAGTCTTTGTTTTGGTTTTTCTTGCATCATTTGGCAAGCTAGTTGGTGAAATTGGAGCTCTTCAAAAAATTTAGTGACTTGGTGAGGACATTTGATTGTGTTAGTTTCCTATCTTAAGGAATCTTGAAATTTGTTAAGGTATGTTATATTTTTTAGTCAAAAAATATACATTTATGTTGCTCCATTATCTAACTTTTGTGGAATGAAATCTCTACATACTTTTTAAATGGACTTTGAAAGGAATAACATGAAAGTTTCACATTAGTTTTAAAATAAATAAAGAGATTGTGGGTGTTTTGTTTTGGTTGGTAGTATACATAATTTATTGTTGATTTTTTCCTTTGATAGACTTGTCCATGTGCATGGAAGGTTATATGGAAGAAATATTCATAGATTTTGGATGCAGTTATTTGTTAATTTATTGGAAATATTAGAAATGGTTTTGCAAACATTTTTATTGATGTAGTTTTTTGAAGGTTATATTGAAGAAATATATCATATATAGTTGCATGTACTTGTTTTGTAAATCTTTGAAATGGTCTTGCAAAGCCTTATCAATGCATTTTTATGTTATGGCTCATACATTTTATTTCATATTCACATGTATCTTTATTACAAAGATTCAATGTCTGAGTATTTCATGTTTTTTGTTTGAAACATTTTGGTTTGTTGTGAAAAATTGAATATAACCATTCTATTGTGTATTGTTGATAATTTTGAGCCTATTCATTCTTTCTCATTTTCAAAATAAATGTGGTTGTTGAATCTTTTCTTGGTTCATTTTAAGGAGTATGTAGAAAAGGGTTTTAAGATGAGATTTTTATTTATTGCATGAAATGGATGAATGCATGCATTTGTTGTTTGATAAAGGAATATGGCACATTTGCATGAATTTTTTTACCATTCAATATAAGGCTTCTCTATTGTTTTGTTTTCATGAATAATAGTTCTGTGGACCTAAAGGTTTTAAATTTTTAGTAAGATATGAGATTTATATTTGCATACACTTGAATATGGAACATTTAGGTATTAAATATAATACATTTTTAAAATTTAAGGGTGTAAATATGTTGTTGAACATGTTGAAAATAATTTAGGTATACAATATTCTGCATGCATTTTTCAAAGATGGCAGCTTGCATACATCTGAGTCCAATATGTTATCATTTGGCATGAAAATATTTAGGTGTTTGTTCATATAAGTTTTACAGACTTTAGGGTTAATCATTTTGAAAGTCAAATGAAATAAACTTGTATATATTGAAGATTAGACATATAACCATTTAATACAATGAACATGAAAGATGTTTACTTCTACAAAATTTATTACTTTCTATACAATAGTTTTTAGAATTAGTCATATTGGTAAAGATTGTAGAAGCTTTCAATTTTTGAGTGAAAATAGAGTTTAGGTGTGTAGTCTATGACATAAGTTTTGGTCACAAATAATTCTCATGAATTCATGTAGTGATACAAGGAATTGATCATTTCACTATGACTCATATGATTTGCATAGGAGTCTTGGTTCCAAATTTAGGTAGTGTTTTATGCATTCAAGCTATTGAAGTTATATGCAAAATTTATAAGTATGATTTTCTTAACATTTTTAGTGGCTAAAGTTTTGTCTACTATGATGAATATATTCAGTTTTTTTTTTTTTAATATTATATGAACATTTACTTGATAATGGAAATCATAGTATAGTTTGATGATTTAAACATTTTCATTTGGAAAATAACATATTGCACTTAGATTAGTTGCATAAAGTTATTTTTTTGAAACATGCATTTAAAGGTAGTATTTAGATGACTTGGTAGTATTAAGATGTTTTGATAGTTTTCAATTGATTGTGAATGAATGAATAAGACAAAATGTTGACATTTTCAAACATATTACTATATAAGTTTGAGTTTTGAGTTCTTATTATAAAATTATTTAAAAAAATATGTCTAAGTGGACCTTAGACTCATATGATTTAGGAATAAATATATGGGGAAGAAATAGTGATAGATAGAGTGAAGGTACTCTTTCATGAGGTAGCTCTCATGGGAGGACTTTTCATGGTTGTATGGTTTCTAACACAATTTTTTGACCTTTCAATCATGTAACTCATGTTTAAGTTCACTTTGATGTATCTAATTCTATTTTTTAGAATTTGATTGATAATATTATTTTATCCTCATTAAATTTTTGTGGTACATCTAGAGGTTTTAGGAGATCTCCTTGGATATATCATCCTTATGGATGAGATAATCCAAGTGAATATTCCCAATAGATGCACACTACCATTGAATCCATTCCACATGATGTTCCTTTGCCTCCTCAACCTAAAAATATTCTTGGAATAAATCCTAAATTTGTTGATCCGTATCCTTCTTTAGAATTGATTTCTAGGCCTTCTTCACCTATACTTGAGAAGCCTACCTCTTCAAATAGGAAATGTGTTAGCAACCCTAATAATCAGCCCTTGGTGACTTGTGTGCTAAAGAAAGTCAAGCTAGAGATTGATGACAACTAGGGAAGAATGAATTTGATTGAGTTACCAAATGCTTCAATGGAATACACTGAGTACCAAACAAATACGGGTGATCCATTGACATATTTGGTTTCTAATAGTGATTCTGAGTGACTTGGTTTTCATTTGATGGATTTTCTATAACTTTTTTGTTATTCTATTGATACAATAGTGCATTTTCATAGTGGTAATTTATATTTTTGATTTTGTGGATAAATAATTTTATAAATGTATAATTTTTTAAAGTAAACTAATTGACCTTTAAAGGTTAATTAAATTTAACTACAACTAACTAAAAATTTAGTTGTTACTTGATCCATAACTTCCTCAAGGAGAGTTAATTTATAAGGAGATTGAAGACACATAATAAAAAGAGAAACACATAGGTATCAAGAACTCTTCTAAGTTTGAAAGTTTTCCATATTTCCTTCTTCTTTTATGCAAGCATCTTTGAGATCAAATAATCAATTGTAGGTAGACCAAAAAAAAAATTCTCTGATGATGAAGTAATAAACTTGAATAACATATGTATATCTAAGTTTCTTGATTTATTCATAACTTATTATCTAAATATTATCATACATTAATATCATTTTATAATTGCATATATACAATCATATGCATAAAACTTTCTGTACTTGAGACAAATAATGATGAATACCTCATATTTTAAGATAAATTATTGATCTACAGATTGTACTTTAATTTTCACTTGAATATCATTTTTTAATCATAATCATTCATGATTTCTTAATAAAATCATCTTTATCTACTTAAAGTCGATCCTTGTTCCAAGTCTCGCACATTTTTTTTATTTTAGCTATATTATTTGATCTTATTTTTGTTATTTATTTAGTTTTATTCTTTAATTACATTTTGTTTCTTAAATTAGTTGTCTTATTTATGTTTCAAAGTTATTTATTTTCTGTATCTGTTATTTCTTCATTTATTTTTAGGTAAATTTTTATTTCTTAATTAGATAATTTATTTTATAGTATAAGTTATTTTCTATTTTTATTTATTGTTTTGTCTTAAATTAGATCTTGTTTTTTTTTTAGTTTTGGTTACTTGCTTATTTATGCATGTGTTTATCTTTCTATTGTTATAGTTCATTTACTTCTTTACTGTTTTTTAACTATTTATTATCTTTTATTGTTGTTTTATTTATTGCTTATTATATTTTATTTATTTAATTAGTATTTAAAAGTACTTCATTAATTTTTTAAAATTATTTACTTGTTCTAATTATCTTATTTTAAGTACAATGAAAGTTTATTGATTTTTGTAAATAGTTTATTTTCTTAGCTTTAGTTTAGTCTGTCTTTAGTTGATCGTGTTAATGGAGTATGATAGTTTTAATTTTCATTTCTTTGTTTGATTTTTGCTTTCATTTCTTGTATTTGTAATTTAATTTATTTCATTTCATTTCATTTAGTTTGTGTTAGTATTGTGGAATTAAGTTATTGATAAAATAAATATGACAGTTAAAAGTTATACATATCAGATATTTTTTCTTCAAGATATCACTTCTTTCATAAGATTTACATTTTTGGATATGTTTAATTGTATCTTTCTAATCTAATTCTGATTTTATTATTAAATATGTATCTAATTTTTAAAATATAATAATGCATAATTCAATACTTTATTTGCTAACTTATTCCCAAAATTACTAAAAAACACTCTATGCATCTTAGGATCAATTATTATTTCTTAGATCCCTTATGATGAAACTATCCAATTCCATCTTGACCTTCACAATAGGCAAAAGGATTGATTTGTTGACATAAATTTTTTAACCATCAACAATTTCTATTATGATTCTTCCATTTATGGGATCCCTTATTTCAAATCAAGCAATGATGAGCATGACTTCATTAATGTCTACCCACCCTCTACCCTGCCCTTGGAAGATCTTATAAGGATAAGTCATCAAACCTTAACTCACACTCAATAGCTTATGATGAACATATAATTCAAAATACTACCAAAACATGTACTATATGTGATTATGATCCTTGATCTTACATGAATATTCAAACTTATCCTACTGGTCCAATTTTAGCATCAGAATAAGTGCGAGAAGATGATGGTCCAAAAAGTGGACATTTTTCTAAATAAACTATAAATGTGTGCACATTATTAAAATAAAGTGTATGAATTACTTTATCTAAGCTTGGTAAATAACAAGCCTATAACATATTGTGATATAACATGTATGTGTTATAATGCATACACATTCCTAAGATAAAAGCTTGTGCGTGTTATATGCAATGTTCAAGGGGTAGAAAGCAAATGATTAAATGACTAAAAGGTAAGGGGAGATTATTTAGTAAAATAAATGTTAAGTATAAATAGTTTAAATTTATTTTAATAAATATAATAAATTAGGGTCACATGACATCTATAATTTATCTCACAACTCCATGATTTATGAATTAGAAGATAATTTTTCAAAATTCAATCTAGTCAGTACTTAGTCATTTTTCAATATTTTAGTATTGAACCTAAGGATTTTAGGACAATTTTTTCAATTGATGTCTATTTTGGGAAAACATACAGTCAATTTTAAGGTTTTGGGTTCTTTTAGATTACATGTTGACATTTCTAGGAGTACTAGGTTTGTCAAAATTAAATTTTACAAATCAACATAACCCAACCACCCCTTTATGCCTAATTTACTTATGATTAGGCCCCTTATAGACCTAAAATGACATAAAAACACCATAATAATTTGTGACCTAGGTAAATAGGGAAAATTTGGGGCACATTTATGAGTGATCACCTCAATTGTTTAAATTCATGCCAAATTGGTGTGCATGTAGAAACATAGGTCACATTAGTGACCCACACACACCCAACCACTCCTTTATGCTAATTTTACTAGATATTAGGTCCCTTATAGGCCAAAAGTGGTAGAAAAACACCATATCCACTTGTGACCAAGGTAAATACAAATAATTTTAGACACATTTATTCACAATCATCTCATTTCTCTTCAAATTTAGAAAAAAGCTTGTGTTAGTGTAAGTCACATTATGACCCTTGTACATCAAACCAATTTATGCTAATTTTAAGTACTATTATTTCCCTTATAGGCCAATAGTGACATAAAAATAGTATATCAACTTGTAACCAGGAAAATGCAAATAATTTTAGGCACATTTGTGCATGATTACCTCAATTTATTTTAAATTTAGTCCAAAGTGGTGTGATTGGAGCGATGTAAGTCACACTGGTGACCCACACATACCCAATCACCCCTTTATGTTGATTTCACTTGCGATTAAGTCCCTCATATGCCAAAATCCATACAATAACACCATATCCACTTGTGACCAGGATAAATACAGATGATTTGAGGCACATATATGCATGATCACCCAAATTTAATTTGAAATCAAGCAAAAATGGTATGATTGGGGAACGTGGGTCACATTGATGACTCATGCATATCTAACCACCTTTTTTTTAATTTTTTACTTGAAATTATATGGATTATAGGCTAAAAACAACACAACAACACTATTCAATTAGTATTTTAACTATGAAGATGTGAGATTTCTAAAGTGAACCTTAGCAATCAATACAAGACATCAACCCCCTTATATCTATATGACACTACTGTAATGCCCAAAATTTTCACCCAAATAAAAACCCAAAATTTTAGTAAATTTTTTTTTTGATTCTTTTAAAAATTCCCCATAAACTTAGATTATTTTCTCTATTATCATTGTTCTACATAAATATTTATATTAATCCCATTCTCTTATTCCTTAATCTTATCTTTTGGGATGCCTATTTATTATGTGGCTTCTTCCATTCAACATGATGTATTTAATACTAATGCTAAATATTTATTTAATACTATGTATTATTATTACCACTTCTAAAACCTTTTATTATTACCTTTAATTTGTTAAATATATTTTAATCATCCTCACTCTACTTTGAGATACAATTAAAAATGTTTTCTCATCATATTGTATTCACAACTGTGTTCAAATCACTCTTTTTGTTTTGCTCCTATAATTTTACTAACCTCTATAGTTAAATTAGTTGTACCCCTATTGAAAACATAATTTACAAAATTATCCTTGGTATATCTTTGAGTACTTAAACTTTTTTCAAGTATAGATAAATTCATTTAATATGCATGTTTGCTTTGTATTACATTCACTTTTAATATGTTCATTTATGTTTATGAAAATCTAAAAGCATAATTAAATGTTACTCATTAGTTAAAACATAGTACATTGTAAATAATTTAATTATTCAATTATAACATTTATATTATATTAATTATATTTAATTCTTCCCTAATATTATCCCAAGAAGAGTCCTTGTCTTTATCTTTATGAACTATTCTTTATTATGTTATGGAGTAAAACATACTCTATATTTGATTTGTTACAAATCAATGATTGTAGATAGCATATATCATATATAAACTTTTATTTCACTTAGTAACTCATTGGCTTAAGTACATCATAACTCATCTTTAGTCAATTATTTTCTTTTAATATTTTTACCTCTAAGATTTACTAAACTTTACGTTTTAGTTACTTGTCAAAGATACCCTCATTGGTATGAAGATTATAACACTTAAATATACATTGCTTCTTATAGAAGAATTTAATTGTTAACTATTTAGTTTATTAAATCAGTAGAGAATAATAAATCACTTTCATCTTCAATTTGGATTGTGGGTGGTGGAAATCAAATTATTACTTAGTTATCATTTAATTTTCAAATTAGAGGAAAGTAGATTAATCACTCATTGATAATGGTTCACAAGGAGTTAAATTATCATTTTATGATTAACCTATTAGTGACACTCCAAGAACCAAATATTAATCCTGGCTAAGAAAAGTAAGCACACTCTCTCTAATAACTTCATATCTCCTTCCATTAAACCAAAGACTCTTTAATTTTTTTTAACAACTCTTCATAAACACAACATAATTTACAAGAGATTACATTATGAATAAATTTAAGAATTACCACATAATTTATCTAAGTATAAATGGAGTTAACTTGATTAGTTACTAAAGTAACGTTCACTATAAGTATTTTAACAGTCTTAAATCATTTAATAAATCCTCATTATTATCAATATTTTCTTGTTCAAATTAAGATATTTATAGTACAAAAATATTAATATGAATTAGATGCATGCATCATGACCTATAAAACCCTATTTTCTTCATCTTATCACACCGTAGTTTTGAATTACAAAAGCTTGGTCTTTTAGGGTATGGATTGATGAGTAGTGTTGTTGATTTCCTATTTCATCTCAGTAATGATTGCTTAAGCCATCTGGATACTTCTAGTATTTACAATAGATAGCAATTTTAGTGATCAAAACTCAAATATGCATACAATTTTCACTTGATATAACTTTAGTGAGCTATGTTTGACAATGATATTTCTTTTGAGATATGTTACTTGGGAGTAGTTACAATTAGAGATATGAGATAACATGTCTACATTGATATTTATGTCGTAATGGGATGCCATGTGTAGGAATTGATAGTTTTTATTCTCATTCATTTATATCAATCGGTTATCATGATAGTCAATTATGGTCAAATGGTATTGGATACTTCATCTACAGTAGCACTTTGTTATGATATGGGCATTATTTAGTCTCTTCAATGGTGATTAGTCATGAAAATTGATAAAATTTACACATGTTACTTTAGAATATTATATTACTATATGTAGAGAGACTTAGATATTCATCACGAGATTTTAACTGAAGTTATAGATATATGTTAAAAATGTCATCTAGGATGACGTTGTGGCATTGGTTGGACTGATGCATTTTATTTTTTAATATGTTTGACAAGGTTACTCTCTATAAGTAATGCTATTTAACAACATGTCAGTTACATGATAGTCAGAGATGTGAGATAGTATGATTACTTTTGATACTGTATACACCTAAAATTGTTCACTCCATTATAGTCAATTGATATCCCTATTAGTCGACACTAATTCTACTCATCTCATTTTATCTTGCTAATTTTATCCATTTTCTAATCCATTTATTCTATTTTCCCCCTTTTATAATCCCCCATCCATTAACCTTTATTTATCCCCACCTCATCATTAATTCCTATTAATATTCTATTATCTTAATCTAATTTTCTTTATCCAATATATAGGAATTTAAAATTCCTATAATACCACCTACCACTTACTAACATATTCCCTAGGTATTCCTACATCTCTAGGAATCATAATCCTATGCTAACCCTCACCTAATCCTAACTTATCCCTAAATTAATCCTAGAAGTCTCTAGAATTGGAGACTTCCCTCCAAATTATAGAATCCTCTATTTCTAGAGGATTCTCCAAGGAATTTAATATTCCTTGATTAATTCCTAGCCCTTGGATCTCTTCATCCAAGATCAAATGAAAACCATTGATCTTCCCTCCCCTCATCTATAAAACTAACACTCTACCTCCATGGAAACCATCTTGAGAATTCATACCAAATCCATGCCAAAATCAATCCTTGCATCTTCATCAACAATCCAACATCAAGCATCACCATTGTAAATCTGAGTCTAAGGTATTTTCGATCCAATCTATTTATTTTGAATCTATTGAATCATTGTTTAAAGTATTTATGATTTAGGATTTAAGTGTAGGATTGCATAGTTTGCTTATCTAATTTGCATTTAAGTTTTAATGGCTTTAGACTTTAACTAATGGTTGATATTTGAGTGTGGAAATTGCATTTTAAATCCCTAGAGAGCTCAAATTTCCTCTACATTCTGGAGACCATGGTAGGACCACCCATTTAAACTAATTTTATTAATTTACAAAGTGTGATAGCATAGCTCGAAAGGAAGATTTGGAACAAATTTGGTGTTCAATTTTAAATTTTTTTGTTCTTTGGTGAGGCTCAATGTGGTAAATTTATGATTAAATTATATAACCATTTTAGATGGTTCAAGTCTCTATGGTTGTGTTTTTCTGCATTAAACCTATCTTTAAGGAGCAAGGAATCTCTTGGGAGAATTTCTACCATCCAAATGATCAGATTACATCCAATTATAAATTTGGAATTTATAGAAAATTGCACATTGAGAATCCTAGTTCTACTCCTTGACGTCTTAGTAAGTCATCTCTTTTGATACATTGATTTTATATATACTAAAAGTCTATTTCATTATATATATATGTTTGCTTCATATTTGGCTAAAACTGGTTATACAAAAGAATGTTGGCGACTGATATCTCTGTAAAGAATTCAAAACTAATACTCTTCGTTTAAGTATGAAATCTCGTATGTTGATCACATCTAAACATGTTTTATAGCTTAGGGGTTTCATTGTAACCATGAACGAATGTTTGTTGAGATTCATATTTGGCATAAATTCATTAGCCAGTAACTTATCCATTTCTTGTAAACAAAAATCAAGAAAATGAATTAGATTATGGTAATGAATATCACTGATAAGCTTGATTTCTATTTTTGCTTATAAACTCTGTTATCACCAGTATGAAGGTAAGGTAACTTTTAACATACAAAACTAATTTTAAAATAGTAAAATTGTGGTTGAGAACAACAATAGGCACTTTCCTTGTCGATCAACCTTGGTGTTCCACTATCAGCTCCTCCATGAACCAGTCTGAGCTTTGGGCATTGGTCTGTGAAATAAATATCTTGCCACCCAATGGAATGGATTCAAAAATTTGTTAATCCACCTACTGTCTGTTAGAAATGTAGTATAAACTATCTACTATTTTGTTTTATTTTACATATTCTAATCTCGTTGAACACTAAAAAGCATTTCAAAGAAAGAAAAATAAGTAAAATAGGTAAAAGACATCTAGAATATTCTTAAGTGAATCTAAAAATAATCCATTGACTTTATCATATCTGTTGATGTGATGGATTGTAGCTAAACATTCCAGGTTGTGCAACAAAGGAGACACCTGCCAGGTAATATTTTTGGTATTTTCTAAGAATCTTATCATTTAATTCAAATGGATCTTTTGAATCAGTATTCATAGTATATTGAGCACTGTACGGTCATTAATTAGCTAACAACTAGGCTTTTTATTTACACTACCAAAAAACTACTAATCAACCCACCCACTTGTTAAAATGGCGATCCTATGAGTTGTGGCATCCAAACTAAATTGTTACCAGATCCATAGATATCTCTAGTATGAGTGATTTTGTAGCCTGGCATAGGCTATGACCCATGTATCAAATGTTTGTAATCCCAGTCCTCTAAAAAAAAAAAAAAAATTGGTCAAACTACCTTATTAAATGACATTTATATAAAAGCGTACCTCTCAATCTGGATGTCAAAACTTTTAATATTTTTGGGAATTTTTTTTAGCACAAGTTGAATTTTCAAAATTTGTATTTTATTTATATCCTATGACATAACCACCATATTTGATTTGGTGTGGAGTTTAAATATTGACTGTAGTTTCAAGATTGATTCATTTTAATTTAACGAACCTATAATGCACTTTCTTTGTATTGGCAATTTTGTCAAATATCCTACGTGTCATTAAGTTGTATATTATTTTACCATATGTTTTCCTAGTTTTGAAATTTAATTTTAAGTCTTACAGATTAAGGTGTATAATAATAATAATAATAATAATAATAATAATAATAATAATAAAAAACTTATCTTAAAAATATAAAATTGGGGTTTAAATTGCTAATAACATTTTTTAATCATTTGAAAAATTAGAACCTTCGATCATTTTTTGGTATCTATTTTTTTAAAATTTTAATAAGCTAGTTTTAAATTTCACATAAGAATTTATACATAACATCTTCGGCATCATAATCTATTAAATCAATCGATTTTATCAAATAGTCAAATTTTGTCATAACCATAACTCTCGATTTATTACGATTTTATAGTTTATCACAAAACCACAATTTGTGATATATAGTTAATGGCAATTTTTTATAGCTAATCATGGTTTTTCAGGGAATCAACATTTTTATATGAAACTAATACTCTTTTTTATTGCAAGACCTTTCTCTTCAAGTGCCACCCATCAAACTACTAATGGTGTGCTTGCAGGACGTTGGTTAAAGAATCTATTTGGCACTTTTAAAACCATTTTGAATCATTTTAATCACTTTTGTCATCCTATTGTAAAAAATCATTTCATGTATATACTTTTGTGTGTGTGTATGGTTATTGCTTTGTAAATAATTTATCGTATCATGTCAAATCACACATAGGTAATTAGAATGATAAATTAATCATATTGTGAGCTTGTCTGCTTGTATAAGCCTTCCCTTAAGATAGCGTGTGACATGGATTTAATCATCACACACACATCTTAGTCTTAGGGGTTAGTATCATGGATTTTACCACTGCATGCTAACCACACTCCATGTTTTGGTGGAGTATAAAAATTAGAAGAGCATTATTGTTACGACCTTAATAGAATTCCCCATAAAGGGTTCCATGGAGTGAGGACGATTAAGTCCATATACCCAGGGCAATCAGACAACCTCCTATATGGACTTGGTCCCCATCATACCTTTGCATATATAGGGGAATCCCTTAGATCCTTATGTAAACCTTAGAATAGGAGCCTACAGTTGTAACAGGTGTTCCACTACCGGCATTAGTATCAGGACCCAAGTGACCATCAAGAGTAAATAAGGTTGAGAGGGTTCGATTGATTCCATAATGGCTCACTGGCCTACAACCTCACTTGTGTAGCCATTAAATGGTGTGGACATCGAGTTACACTCCCATATGGTTTACTAATTAGGGCTGTATATGTGCATGATTTGTTTGTGTGTTGTCTTAAAGCTTGTTTTGTTTGTTATTCAAGTTAGCGACACCCTTAAAATTTTGTGTGAATACCTTAGATAACCATCTAGTAATATTCCTCTCCATTTTCACCACTTTCTCCATCATACATAGAGATATTTTATCATATCCATATTATTGCATCACCATTCCCTTTAGTTATCTATAGTCACCTTCTATACACCCCCATCATATTTGTATCCCTTAGTCATCCATAGTTCACTCACCGTCATCCATATTTTCCCTAAAAAAACACATTACATCACTCTTCCTACATCTATCCCATTAGAATTTTATACCATATCATCTTTTTTTTTAATCATTTCCATACTTTGGCCCATCCCATTTCTAGCATTCATTATCCCATTATCATGCATACATCCTTCATCATTCCAATATGATCTTATCATCATCTTACCCATTTTATCCTTCGTCATCCCAATCCTACCTTATCATCATCTTGTCCATTTCATCCTAATCATCCCTTACCCCATATTCTTTGTACATCCAATCATATCAAATCCAAACCACTTATCCCTTGTTGTACCCACATATCCCTGCATATCCTCCTCCTCCTTCATATATAGTATTTGTACCTCCATCTTTGGTAATCCATATTTTTCATCCTTAATTTTTGTCCCCATAATTTTTTTGTTGTCATACCCCATCATCATTTTTCCATACTTGTTTCACCTACATAAACCACCCCTTGTACTTAGACATTCACATCCCCCATATAGTCATCATCAATACCTAGACATATTACATATCTTAATATCACTTGTATATCACTTATAGAGGTTTATTCCCCTCCTTGTGAATATTATCCATATTTCATAGAGTATATTTCATCACCCACTCTTTTTTTTCATCTATTTCTTATATCATCACCTTAAGACCTAGTCCATAGTCCATTTAATAAAATCATATCCCATATATTATCCTTCACTTACCATTGTCCCTTTTTCATTAATCATCCCTTGTCCATGCCCATTATAGGATCAAGAGTCATCTTTTTAATAGATTAGAATCACCCTCATTTATCCATCCTAAGTTTCCCATTTGTAAGAGTCACTTGTGTCCACATATTATTCCCTCAACCCCTTATTGAGCATGGTCATAATCTTGTCATCACCCCCATCCATTTATCTCGATTAATAGTCCTTGCCCATACACCTTTTTAATCACATCTCATCAACTTGAAATTATTATTGAACATAAACTTATAAGACATAAAGATAGCACCCATCATTATCCTTTATCCTTATCAAGTGTCTTTTGTCTCTAATACCCATCAACTTGTCCACTTTCTAGTTGACAAAATTATTTGATCCCATCATCCCTTTTTTAATCCTTGCTAGTTTGATCTCTTGAAAGAACTATTATTCTCTTGATAATTTATAGCTATCCTATCCATCAAAATTTTATCTTGACCACTAGTAGTCTCATCTTTTGGACTACAATTTAATAGTCAAAAGGCCTTGAAATATCACCTCATCCCACCTCATCTTATTTCATCATGGTCATCCAAACTTGAGCCCAATTCTGCTAAGGACAAGGTTCCAATCAAAAAGACCATACTAGGGGGAAACTCATGGACCCAAATCATGAATATGAGGATTTTCATAGTAACATCCCTACACCTCAAGGGAAAATTATAATGCTCACCTTCTCAATAACCTCATTAATAATGAGGGTGTTCATCAAATCTTGGAATAATATATACAACAAAACTAGAATATGGAAATTGGGGGCACCCACTTAACTAATATTAACCATCCATCAACCCTGTGACACAATGATCAATAAGAAGTGGACCATGGATTATTAGATGAAGGTGACCAACAACCACCTCTCATTAATCATCATATTGAGGCTAACATCAGACAACCTGCCATTGAGGATCACTTAAACCAGCTTCCACAATAACTTAATCTCCTCCTCTAGAATCAACGTACATCATCCCCACCCCGAGATAATACCAACACTTTCTAGGAAACACAAATTCCCAAAAATGTCCATAATAATAGTCATACCAATGATACCACTCATAACAACCACCATACCCATATCCTGTAAGGAAGTCAAAATTAAACTTTAATCCTCTTGGTGATCCTACCTTTGCCCAAGAATGGAACATGGTGAAAGAAACCCTCCAATAGGTGGACCCTAGATCATAAGCCCTCAAATAAAAATATGAGGATTTTTGCTCATCACCTTTAGACAATAGCATTATACAGATTCCATTCCCTTCACATTTTAAAATTCCAAAGTTTGAAAAATATAGGGGAAAAGGAGACCTGAAGGATCAAATGCAAGAATTTTTCATTGCTTACCATGAAGTATCTCAGGAGGATACCCACCTATTAAGGATTTTTCCTAAAAGCTTAATAGGACTAGCATTAGAGTGGTTCATGCACCTTCCTAAGGGGTTAATTTGTAGCTTTGGAGAATTATTAGAAAAATTTGTTTGGCATTTCTCTTTTAACATAGATCATGATGTGTCTATTATTGACCTCTATAACACAAAATAAAGAACTAGTGAAAGTCTTGTTTATTTCTTGCAATGGTGGCACAAATTGGCAAGTTGATTGAGATGCACCATACTTGAAAAGGAGATGGTAAAAATATTTGTGGATGATCTTAATACAAAATTGAAATTTCAGTTAAAATTAAAGTACACAAAGACTTTTGATTAGATTATAGAAAAGGGGATGCAAATTGAAAAAGCTCTCATAAAAAAAGGAACCATCAATCCATTCTCTTGTAATGAGCACATTATGAATTCATGAAACTCAATTTCAAATAATCCAAAGGTTTTCAATAAAAATAAGAATGTTGTTGGATATGGAGTGATATATTCTAAACCACAAGCACAACATGTCCAAATATCTAGAAAAAAGGGCCTCCACTGCGACCACACGTCTCTTCTATCAAGGTTCTTAGGGGGAAGCCAAGACCCCGTATAGGCAGGTGACCTCTTATAAGTTTGGGTATCCCTTTGGTGACTGTATTATAGTAGCTGGTTATAGCCAACATGATTAATTTACCTAAGATTCAACCTATCGATGATCACCAACCCAATCCAGATTGGTATCATGATAATGAATATTATAAGTTTCATAGGGTAAAGGGCCATAATATCGTGAATTACATGTAATTCAAATAATATGTGCAAGACTTGATTGAAAGAGGTGACATCAAGTTGGAAGGGGAGCCTACTTCTACCCAATTCAAAAATGGACAATTGGGAATTTACAAGGATCCTCTTCCTAGGCATGAGCAAAGAAATTAGAGACCACCAAGGGACTAGGGTCAGGCATCCTCTTCTAATTGTACCAACTATCATAATGTGCCATATCATTGTCTTAATACCATCAGGCTTCACCACATCCCCACCTCTGAGGAACCTCCCTCTCTAGTTTTAAAAATAAATTTGGCCACATCTCATTGTACCGTTACTACCAGACTAACAAAATCACCATCTCAATAGCACCTTCCCAACAACCATCCAGTTCTTCCACTATACTGAGGGGGAATACCTTTAAAAAATCCACAATTAGGCCTAATATGTATTATGACATTATTCAATATCTATAAAAGACCCCTACCTATATTTCCATTATGGAGCTTCTAAAAACATCTACTTTGCATAAGGAAATATTAAATCAAGTGCTTAATGACCTACAAGTACCTAGTAACTTGGACACTAATTAGTTTTAAACAATAGTGGCTTATTTATCCCCCTCCCCATAACTCACCTTTAGCACTTGAGATCTACCACCAGCTAGCCCTCATCATAACTACCCACTGTACATTGAAGTTTCCATTGCCCATCACCATGTCTCCCATGTCCTTATAGATAAAGGATCAGTGCTTAACCTATGTAATGTGGACTTACTAAATAAGATGGGGTGCTATGAATCATCAATAGGGCCAATATCATCATGATCAAAGCATATAATGACAATGAGTGGCCATTTATTGGGTCTATTTATCTTCTCATCATTGTGGGGCCCATAGTCCATCAAACATTGGTGCATGTGGTCAACATGGACTTGCTATATAATATGCTTCTTAGGAGACCTTAGATTTATGAAATGCAAGCCATCTTATCCAATCTTCATTAGTGCCTTAAATTTCCCCATTTAGGGATAAAAGTCACCATCCTAGGGATTATTGACCATCATAGCTATCAAATGGATCAAACCCCTTCTCCATCATTATCTTGAGGCATTAATATTTCCATCCTCAGTATAAAAACTACCAAATATGTCTCTCCTAATCAATTAGCGACCACATCTACCCAAAGCTAGAAATTATCAAGTTAAAAATCACATCTACGAGTTATGGCAAATATGAGTACAAAACCCTTTGCATTGGCCATCTCCTATTATCTCCTCAAAGCTATGGGTCCCTCGAGATGAAGGAAGTTCAGACCATCAAGTATCAATTTGGGTGCATGAATTTTGAAAGTGTAGGATTTTTATCAGATGAACACATTAAAGGTGGCAGTGATTCATGGCTCTTGCTCAATGATGATACCTTCATCTCACCCTAGCAAAAATATCCTACTATCCACCACATGATGGAAAATATGAACTATAAAGGAAAAGGACTAGGTCGGTAGAAGTAGGGTTAAATAGAGCCTATTAATGTTCAAGATAACTCATCTTATTATGATCTAAGGTATTAACCGTATGGTGATGACCCTCTTGATGTCATTATGGATTCTATCTTGACCAAAGAGCAAACTTTCCCTAATGAGGATACTAAAATAGGGTCTATTTATAGTCATTTCAAAGAGTTGGCTACCACCAACATCTTCTTTGACACCTCCATCTTCACCATCGACATATCCCTCCATTATCCCTCCATCATATATTGGGATGCCAAAAAAGAACCCACATTTGACACATTTCAAAATGATGAGGCTATTCTTGAGTACCTGGGGGCAAAGACTTTCATGCCATTTGGAGACCACAAGAAAGGATTCTTAATCAATCTGTGTGAATCAACATATTTTGGAGAATAAGAGTCACTAAGAACCCAAAGTGATGATGAAACATCTGAAGTAAAAGGGGAATATTCTATAGAATTTGATGACATTCTAGATAGTCCCATTTAGTCAAAAGATTATCTAGATGTTGATACCAAGCTACTAGGAATTACCACCTCTGACATTCCAGAAATCAAATACCCCCCTTATCTATCAGAATAGTCTCCCTCACCCATTGAGGAAGTCATTGAAATAAATATTAGAACTGAATAAAAACCCAATATCATGAAATTGGGGACATCTCTTATGCAATCAGAGTATGAAATTCTCATTGCCTTGCTCAGAGAATTTATTGATGTCTTCACCTAGAGTTACGAAGATATGCTTGGGTTAGATCCCTCACAAGTAGTCTATCATATTTATGTCCATCCTAATGCTAAAATAGTCAAACAAAACTTATGAAAGATGCATCCAAAGGTGGCATTTCTAGTTAAGGAGTAACTACAAAAATTCTTGGATGTAGGATTTATTCATCCTATTGACTATTTTGATTGGATATCTACTATAGTCCCTATCTCAAAACCACACAATGGGATTAAGATATGTACCAATTTTTATGAAATCAATAAGGTGTGACCCAAAGATGATTTTACACTTCCTAATATTGATATGATTGTAGATTCAACTATTAGTTATGAGATATTGTCTCTCATGGATGGATTTTTAGGATACAACTAGATCAAAATCACTCCTAAAGACCAGCACAAAACAACATTTATCACCCCATGGAGCATGTTTTGCTATTAGGTCATGCATTTTGGCCTAAATAACATAGGGGCAACATATCAATGTGTGATAACAGTTATCATCCATGACATGATGCATGATATTATGGAATATTATGTTAATGATATCTTGGGAAAGTCTCACTCACGATCTAAGCATCATATAGTCCTCCTTAAGATCTTTGAAAGACTACAAAAATACAAGGTGTTCTTGAACACCAAAAAGTGTGTCTTCAGTGTAACATCAAGAAAGTTTCTAGGGTTCATTATCTCTAAGAGAAGTATTGAGGTAGATCTAGTAAAAGTTTGAGCACTCACTGAGATACCACGTCCTCAAACACTTAAATAGCTTCATATTAATCAAGGTAAGCTCTAGGATATTAGGCATTTTATCTCATAGCTCATTGATAAGTGTCATCCATTCAATCACTTGCTTAAGAAAGGAGTAACCTTTCAGTGGGATGAAAATTGTTAGAAGGATTTCAAGAATCTTAAGCAATACTTGGCAAATCCACTTGTCTTGTCTCCACTAGTTATAAGTAAACCATTGTTGCTATATATATTTGCCACTCCCTATGCCATTGGAGCCTTACTTACATAGAAAAATGATAAGGGAAAGGAGTGAGCCATTTATTATCTTAGTTGTACCTTAATAGCATATGAGTTAAACTATACACTAGTTGAATGGGAATTTTTAGCTATGGTTTTTGCCTCCCAAAAACTCTGACATTATATGTTCAATAATCATGTACACTTAATTAAAAAAATAGATCCTTTAAAGTATCTCCTATCTAAAGTAGCATTAATAGGTCATGTGCCAAGTGGATCATGTTGTGTAGTGAGTTTGATATTAAATATGTCCATCAAAAAGCAATCAAAGGATAGGTCATAGTAGATCAATTGGTAGAAACTCTACTAGAATCGGTTGAGCCACTTACCTCTCCCTTTCTAGATGAATCCATTATGAACACCTCATAAGCAAAAAGCTAGAAGTTATATTTTGATGGATCCTTTACCACTCATGGGTCAGGGGTAGAATCCTAATGGTCACCCCACAAGGTGATCTCATTCCCAAAGCATTTCATCTCCCATTCCCTTGTACCAACAATATCTTGGAATATGAGGCCCTCATAGTAGGACTTCATCTTATCATATAGTGGAACATCTAGAATTTGTAAGTATTCAGGGACTCTCAACTAATCATAAAATAGGTAATTGAAGAGTTCTAAACAAAGGCTGAGAAGTTTCTCTTGTACAAACAACTGGTTGACCAATTAAAAACCAATTTTCAATATATCACATTTGAGCAAGTGCCACAAGGAAATAATAAGGAAACTGACTCTATGGCTACTCTGGGCTCCCTCATTGATCTTCCTAAAGATGTCTTAGAGGGAAAATTTCTAATTGAATAATTGATCACCCTAGCTCATCACTCTTTAGCCCTATACAAATTTGTGCCATTAATAATCCTAATCTCCCTTGGTATCACACCATCTAATAATACCTCCATGAAAATACCTTACCTCCTAATCTTACTCACCATCAAGAAAAATCCTTTCTCCATCAAGTTTCCCATTATACCATCCTAGGTAGCATGCTCTATCGAAGGGGTTATGATGGAACCTTTTTAAGGTGTCTGACCTCGGATGAAGTAGATTAAGCAGTCATGGAAGTCCATGCTGGAATTTGTAAAGGGCACAGTAGTGGGATGGCCTTAGCTAAGAAGATCCTCTAAAATGGATACTATTTGCCAACCATGGAACATGATGCTTGTCAATATGTGTGGAAATGTGAAGCCTATCAAAGGCATGGAAACCTTATCCATGCATCGGCATAAGAAATACATCCTATCATGAACCCATGGCCTTTCTATATATGGGGACTTGATCTAATCAAAAAGATTAATCCTAATTTATCTGATGGGCATAACTTTATTATCACAACTACAAAATATTTCACAAAATGGGTAGAGGTAATGCCACTGACTTACACAACTGGCCTCCAGATATCTAAATTCATCCTCAATCAAATCATCTGCCACTTTGGCATCCCTACCAACATTATCTTAGACAATGATAAGTATTTTAAGAATTGGGATGTTGAGGTAATTTATTGAAAGTACCACATCACGTAAAATTTCTCTTACCCATATTATCCCCAAGGCAATAGACAAGCAAAAGCAACCAATAAGACCCTAATCAAAATCCTGAAGAAGACAATCAATCAAGCTAGGTGTGATTGGCATATTCAATTATATCTAGCATTATGGGCCTATCGCACTAATTTCTACACACTCATAGGGGCCACCCCCTATGCTTTAGTATACTAAGATAAAGAAATATTACCCATGGAAGTAGATCTCTTTTCTCTTTGTCACTCATTATGAGGCATAATTACTAACCACAATCACCAATAAGAGCACCTATAAGAGTTGGAACTCCTTAATGAAAAATGATAGTAGGCCCTGAATCACCTGAGGGCATATCAAAATAAGCTCAAGAATCAATACCATAAGAATATTCAAGCTTGAGAGTTTGAAATAGGTGACTTGGTCCTCAATTAAAATTAGAAGAACACCAATGTATAAAGAGATAAGAAGGGAAAATTTGAAGCCAATTGGTTGGGTCCATACATCATTATTTCCAAATTTGGTTTAGGAAAATATAAATTGGCCACACTTGAGGGAGAAGAATTTTATGATCCTATGAACATCATGCATCTCAAGTGGTTCTACACCTAGTCCTTGTATCCTTTGTCTATAGGACCCATCCATCCCATCCATATATATACTATAAAAAAAATCCATTCAATGGTGAAAACTAGCTCGTTGGCACCTTGGGCAAGTACCATGGTGAAAATTGGTTCCTGGAACCATGGTAAGGATAGCCTAGCCTTGGTCTAATAAGTGGGAATCTATAGCAAGGAACCATCATCTTCATCACAAAAAAAAGGGCTACCTCTGGGATAGTTGTTAGAGGGACCTTCTCAAATGATCTACCTATCCTTGGAGACATTATCCATATCCCTAAGCTCCTTTATCACCCCATCAATCTCAATCCACTATTTTAGACAAGATTCCTATGAGAGATATGTCTCCTCTTAGCCCCAACCACATCATGCTAAATCTTTGCCATCTATGCAACCATCCACTCCCACTATCACTAGCAAAGGTCAACATAACAATGGGGTTACTATGATTCTAATTCCTTGTGTAATAGTCCAAACCCCTTTTATTTTGGGATTTTATGATTCAATACTTGTTCATATATCATCTATTCTACATAAAAAAAAATGTCAAAAAACCCTAAAAATCATAAAAATCTAAAAAATCCCAAATAGTCCATGATGTCTTGTCTTAGGTACAATCCCCTAGTCGTATCCATATCGATCCACCTCATATTGTCCCATATTTGGATACCACATTTAGTCTTATAAACTGATCTAAGTGGTCACCCATCATTCCATCATCTTTTTGGCTAAGTATTATTGGCACACATCACCTTGTCAAGATTTTAATTTGGCACTCATCACCTCTCTATCAATGCCTTTTCATACCTAGCACCCATCAATCATCACTTTGCTAGTATGGAAGGTACTTGATCCCATCACTATCCTTATCAATTCCTCTTCATATCTAGTACTCATCCAATCACTTTTGCTAGCATGAAGGGTATTTGTTCCCATCATCATCTCGTAATCTCCTTGCTAGATTGGATCCTTGCAAAGCCTTGTTTGTTGGTAATAATTGGTCATCACTTGTCTAATAACCATCCTTAGCCATTTTTTGATCTGATTTCAAGACCAAGTTAGTATTCAAAGACATTCTCCCATCCTCCATCCTTATATCCTAAACCAGGGGAAATACCTTAGAGTCATTATAATCATAAAATCCAAGTCTATCCTACATCCTTAATCACATCAAAATAATTTAACCCATCATCCAATCACTTATCTTATTATTAGGAAAGGCATTATGACACTGCATGAAGATACTTGTGTGTGTGTTACTTATTTATCCTATTTGTCATATTTACATGTCATGTGTATATCGTGTTTGTCTCATGTTTGTTGTGTCTCTTTTTGTCTATTGGGTAATGAATAGGGGTGCTAGAGGACACCAAAAGTGCCCTCAAGGATGCAAAGTTTGACACTTTCCCTTGTACTTTGGCACAATATCCTATTGATCATGCTTATATCATGGGGCATATTTCTAGGTGCTATATTTTATTAGATTCATTAAACTATGATGAACATTATGACATTGTGATGGCTTGATCACTCACACCCTCATCATTCCTTTAATCATCTCATCATCCTTGTTTCCATTACTAATCTAATCCTCTCAATCCATCCAACTAACATCCTATCTTTTGTTTCCTCTCATCATTTGCATCATATTATTTAAATCACTAATAAGCCTAACCATCCTTATCATAATCATTTTTCTAATCATTATTAATCATCATTATCATCATCTCCTAGTCAGAACTACATCGGCCTGAGGTCTTTTTAGACTATGTAAGCAACATTTGGCCATGTTTCAGTGACCAAAGATAACTCGGCCACTATCTCTATTATTCATCCTCATCTCCCAGTCTTTTGGTCACTCAATCACATCATTTATTCTCTCTTATCATCATCATCATATTGATCAAATTTAGCTTTGAGCTACACCCATCATATCTTATCAAAGCATATTATCTTGGCCTATATCTCTCCATTGCATGTATCCTTACTCGAGATACATCTAAATCTTGTGGCCTTATATCCTATCATCATCATGTTAGAGTTGATTCCCATATATGTGTCCTTGCTTGGGATGTGTCTACAAATATGACACCCATCATCTCTATTTCCTATGCATGTGTCCTTACCAAGGGTATCATTATCAATTTTTAGCTCATCACTCGATGTCAACCTCATCTTCTTCATCTTCTACCCCATATCTAGCATCCCATCCCCTTATCACTCTATTACATCCCACCCCTCATTTCTTCTTTTGAGTGTCCATCCATCTCATTCTTCCCCGCATGTCCCCTTGAGGGGGCATCATATCCCCTAACATCATCTACTAACATTCATCCATGACATGGTTTTTGTTTGAAAGATAATTACTCCTTCCACTTCATCCACTTACAATGCCCTTTCAAATAGGGGCAAAATATATGCACCTAAAATTGCTCACTCCATTATAGTTGACTAATATTCCTATTAGTCGACACTAATTTTGCTCATCTCATTTTATCTTGATAAGTTTATGCATTTTCTAATCCACTTATTCTATTTTCCCCCTTCTATAATCCTGCATATATTAACCTTTGTTTATCCCCACCTCATCATTAATTCTTATTAATCTTCTATTATCTTAATCCAATTTTCTTTATCCAATATATAGGAATTTAAAATTCCTATAATACCACTTACCACCTACTAACCTATTCCCTAGGTATTCCTACATCCCTAGGAATCCTAATCCTATGCTAACCCCCCTAATCCTAACTTATCCCTAAACTAATCCTAGAAGTCTCTAGAATTGGAGGCTTCCCTCCAACTTATATAATCCTCTATTTCTAGAGCATTCTCCAAGGAATTTATTATTCCTTGATTAATTCCTAGACCTTGTATTTCCTCATCCAAGATTAAATTACAACCATTGATCTTCCCTCTCCCCATCTATAAAACTAACACTCTACCTCCATGGAGACCAACTTGAGAATTCATACCAAATCTATGCCAAAATCAATCCTTGCATCTTCATCAACAATCCAACATCAAACATCATCATTATAAATCTAAGTCTAAGGTATGTTCAATATAGTCTCTTTATTTTGCATCTATTGAATCATGGTTTAAAGTATTTATGATTTAGGATTTAAGTGTAGGATTGCATAGTTTGCTTATCTAATTTACATTTAAGTTCTAATGGATTTAGAATTTAACTAATGGTTGAGATTTGAGTGTGGAGTTTGCATTTTAAATCCATAGAGAGATCAAATTTCATCTATAGACATAATATTCAAGTCTCAATATTCAAGCTTCATCCATTTATCAACTTTGACTATGTCAACTCTGATTACTATAGTAAATCTTTGAGAAATAAGGCCTTTCCTATAGGGTCCACTCACTCTCCTAAAAAAATCACACTTAGAGATGCCTGAGATATTTGAATTCATACTCTAATATATAAAATATCCAAACCAATCCATTCTAAGCACTTTAGAACAAGTTCTTTCACATCGGGTCACTATTAGGATTCTTTGAGGGTTTAAACCATCTTACAGTCTTAACGATAATTCATATATCTTAGCCCCTTATTCTAAAAACCAATGATTGAAACTTTGAGATAGGATCCTTCCCCATATACCATGAATAGATCAGGTTATCATACAGATGTTACATGTGCCAATGAATACTTGAAAGTTATTCTCAGGTTGAGAACCCTCCATTTTGTGCACTCGAGAGACCTTAAAGCACCTTTTTTTTCCTTAAAATTAAAAATTTGACCTAAAAATTAGTCAACATATTTGAAAAAACATGAAATACCTATGTAAATGCTTATTTTTCCATGCTTATATTTAAATTTGAAACTCATACCTCATTTGGCCACCATCTCTCTCTTTGCTTGCTTGGACTTTGACTGACAAACCATATTAGATATTTAAAATAGCATTATATCATTTTTTAATGTGATATACACCTTATATATAGGATAAATAAACCTCTCATATACTCAAACACTAATTTTCATCATTAATATGTCTCAAAACACCTCATGTCACCTCATTAGGTCATGCAGGGTCTAGAACTAATCTAGTTGCATGCTAGGTCTATAGGTCCTACCCCTATAGGATAAATATGAGACTCTCATGAGTGATATAATGCCTCATATTAATGATTAAACAACCTCATATAGACTCTTATGCCCCTGTTCATCTATATCACTAGGCCACCATGCTCTTTCGTGCATAAAGTTAGGCATCCTATGCACAAGTCTTCTCAAGTCTCTTGCTAGGTTCAAACATTTGATAAATTTGGAAAATGATATTAAAACTCTCTTTTATGTGTCTAAACCTTACTAATATATCCTATATGTTTTTGAAATAATGTCATACCTCTCAAGGATGCAATCAAACAAAGACATTATTTAATGACCTCATGAACAACCTTTGACATCAATGACAATTTTAATACCAAACCTCAATAATAGAAACAATAATCAATAATATCCCCATTTGTCATTGATGGAAAACCATACTAAAAATTTATCATCCTTATCTCCCTCTTTTGGTATTTCTCCCCATTTGACATAAATGACAATGTGATGTCTGTAATTCCTTGGATCACACTCCTTACAACCAAAATACTCAGCACACAAAATATGAAGCATTAAGAAAATATTATCCCCCTCAAACCATGAATACCTCTTTAAAAATTAACTTATATTACAATACCACTTCAACATAGATCAATCTTAGTCAACAACCTAAATATCTCCCCTTGAGTTGATGTTTTCTTTTCTTGGATATTCTTTTATGCTTAATTGGACCTTCAACCTTTGTTCACACCATAGATACTCCTTTTATCATCCTCTTAGCTCCTTAATACATATCTGATCCATATATATCATGACAATATTTCTTATATTAGTTCATTGCTCATTAGGTCTGTACACCTAGTTCACTATCTGCCTTACTTCTTTCTTACTTGATCACCTTCACCTCACATAAAAAAGGAATAATGATCATATAGACCTATGATATATGAATAAAAGGTCATATTAAAATGCCTATATAAATCACACTTAATTCCTATGAACATAAAACATCTTTAAAATCAATGATTATCCACCATGCCTATTAGGTCTATCTACAATAAGAGATATTGCTCAAAGGAAACAATATAGTGTTTCATGCTAGAGAAAAGATCACTCATATCATGTCTATATGGTATCTCATATTTTATTCTTAGATAAATATATCTCGTTTAGGTTTCTCAAACCACCATGGCACAAACCTCATCATGCCATCTTCCTTGCATCATTCTATCAACTAGGTCTACGCTTATATGCTTCACTGTAACATACTTGTCATAACTCCTCTTCTTTATTATATGAAAAATAAGACTATACAATATTTTCCTTGGTCCTCTATGACCTTAAGGTGATCTTGATTCATATACAACACTCAACTCTCTCTCACAACTAGCTCAACAAAAAGAATCATGAAACATCTCAAAAATCATGCTCCCCCTAAGTTTTCACAACTTTCTTACCATATGAATGAAAAATACACATAGACCATATCCAAGACAGATCAAGCACCTTGGTAAAGATATTAAAAATCAGCATAGATTAGGCTCAAATATAACTAGATACCAAAAACTTACCTCTTAACATGCCAAAATACCACACTTCCAGCTTAGATTTTAACAATCTTCAACATGCCTATCAAAGCTCAAAAAGCATCCACCATGCTTCCACTTATTGACGAGTGTCTCCATGAAGCCTAATGGAATCACCCCTTCCATATGGTACTAAAACAACATAGATTTAGGAGATTCATATATCTCCATACTTTCAAAAGATTGAATATTCTTCAACATCCTTCTAGGCTTGACTATCAACTTAGGCTTGACCTTTGACTTGGCCTCATAATCATCTTTTTGAGATGAAAAAAAATAATCTTGACATTATTTCAAATTTGACTTATGATCTTTAGTATAAAATGGCCCATCTTGGTTTATGAGTTGATCATGACCCACCTTATCATACTTCTTCTCAATCAAATCTTCATCCTTACTACTTTGATCAATCACATGAGAACTAAGACATCTCTTGTATTTATTTAGGATCCTCTTTATTATTATTAGCATCTATGGATTAATGTCTACATCATCCTTATTATTCTCTATCTGAGCTGATACCAAACACTCTTGGAAATCTACCTTGGTAATTAGTTCACCTTGATCCATAGGCTGATCATGACTAGTTCTTCCCTTTTCTGGTCTCCATACCATGATTTATCTTTTAGGAGTTTCCAACATCTTGTTATGATTTAAGGGCTTATCCAATTTGATCTTAAAAAATATTTCAATATGACCAACACATTGACACTTATAGAAAATAATCTTACTCTCGTTTGACACACCTCTTGATTGATGTAGTTTGTGATCTCTTCTTGGCCAATTACTTCTTTTACCATAGCCCCATGGAAACTCATTTTTGGGTGGCATCCTTATAATATCCTTTGCTTTATATCCAAACTAATAAAAAGAAAAATAATGACCACTAAAATCATTAAAATACCTCATGGTGTTAGGTTGTCTAACATAATTTATCTTCATTTTAAGGTTGACCTTCTTGTTCATATTAGCATTATCCTTTTTCTCATTTTGATCTAATTTGAAACCAAGACTTGCCTTATCATTAACAAACTTATAACCACTTAACATGTCATCTAGATCTTTAGTGATCTTTTAAAAATTATCATAGGTCTTCATCTTACTCATTTTGTTTATAAGCTACTCATTCTCAACCTTCAACTAGTCATTCTCAAATTCTTTTGAATTGAACCTTGTGTTGACATATTCTAACTAACTATTGAGATCATTAATAGTCTTATTTTGATGCTTTAAATCATCAAGGGATCTTATGATCTCAGCTTAAAGGTCTAGTTTATCTTCTCCTTCTTCACTATAATAGTATACTTCATCATACATTTTGTCTTCTCCCTGTTGATTATAAGACATATTGTGCTTCTTAGGATCACCTTCAAGCTATTAGACTTGTCACAAAAGATTAGGATCTGATACCAATTATTGGAAGAAAAATCACTAATAAGGGGGTGAATTTGTGTCCTTAATACTCTTTGAATTTAAATTTATCATTCATTCATTACCATTCATCAAGAAATATCAACCCAATGTACATAAGCATGAAGAAAGAATTAATCAACTAAAGCAATGCATAAACAACCATAACACATCATGTATATGGGAAACCCTCATGGGGGATAAAAACCATTGAAAAAAATCTTAGATAAATATTATAAATCAATTAATTAATATTTATCTAAGCACCAACTCAACAAGGATCACCAACCCCTAATTCACCAAGCACCTACTTGGCTTTAACAAGCACCACCTTGATAGGAGGCACCAACACCCTTATTGATCAAGAACCCACTCAATCAGAAATTATGATGAATCAGCACCCACTTAGCCACCAATTATTTTTCAACCTTTTAATTTATGATTATCAACACTTGATGATGGTCTTCTTCTTCTCTCTCTCTTTCTTCTACTCTCTCTCTTTCTTTAACTCTCTATGACTTCAATGTCATACTCAATCTTCTATATGATATCTCTACACATCAACTACATAATCATGGCCTTATCAACATATTAAGGTATTTAATAAACCTATACTCATCTATGAAAACCTAATATACTTTTAATATACTCCTCTCCTTATGAAGGTTCTTTTAATCATAATCTACCCTCATGGTCTGCTCCTTGACACTCATGATCACATTCAAAACTACCTCTCACCCAAGTAGATTAGTTCACATAGGAAATGATATTCATATGCATACATCATATTATATATTAATTACACCCATTTTATGGTCCACATGACCTCTTCTTGCTCCTCTTTTTTTTCTTTTATTTGCTTGCACACTTCTCTTGCTCACATAAATGGGCCTAATTAGCCTTGCTTTTATACAAGTCACTTAATCTCACACACTGTGGTTGGAAATGAAAACTTGAATAATTGAGTTACACTTAAAATAGGTCATATAAAATGTTTCAATAATTAATCAAACAATACATTAAGTTGGCCATATCTTAATAGGCTATATTCCCTCTTTAGGTCTCATAGAGACCTATTAGGCCTTCTTACTCACAAGTTACACTTGGCCTTCCTTGGAACAATTAAAAAATTATAATATAGTATAAAAACATAAAATTTAACTCAAATATATATTATTAAACTTAAATTTTTGTCCACAACACCTTTTAGGTCCAACCACCACTTGAACCTTTTTCCAAAACACTATTCACAATAGGCCTGAGCATACATAAATTTTTTGTTTTGAAAAACTGAAGTATAAACTAAATTTTTAAAAAAAAACCATAGAAAAAAATAACATATAAATAATAATAATGATCTTTGGTCATCAAAAACTTAATTATATGCTTCAACTAAAGGTATACAGTCTCAAACTCTTCTCTACAAGGTGTTTACTCTAAACTGTCAACTGGCTTCAAAACATAGTCAAGGAAACATGAAATTTTGAAACCTAATTGAACATATTAAAGGTTTTTAAATGAATTAAAATGATATTATAACATCCTAATAAAAAATTAAAATAAACATATCATAATCTCTAATGAAAACTATTGGTCTTACATACCAATCTGTTGACTTTCTCTTTCATAGACTTCTCTCAGCTAGAAAAGCCATTTTAGATTCAATGTTTTAATATCTTAAAATAGTTATGAAACCTTATATAAAGCATTAATATGTCATATATGTCCCAAAAATATCACCATATTCATTAGATACATTAATTCAGAAGATACTTCTTCAAACTCATCGTTGTACCTTGTTTACTTAGAACTATCAATTTTCTTTAAAGATCAGTCGTGATGAATTTGAATATAAAAAATGTGTATATATATTAAAAATATTTTTATGCATTAATATTATCCTTATATATATTCAAAACATATCCAAACACAAAAACACTAAGGTCTAATGGCTAATTTTAGATATATAGATCAATCTCTGAACCTCTTTGTACACAGACCTCACTGAGCAAGACAAGTCAACTTTAAGAGTAAATTTTTGCTATATAAAAGGATATATATATTTTTAATTCATCATGAACATGTATTAATAGTATTTAACAAAATATTAATTCATTTTTATTAATCCCTAATCCATGATAATACTTTCAGCATTAGGCCTTTTAGCGATAGGTCAAGTTGTATGATTGGTTTAGAAATAATAAGGGATATAAAATGATATAAAAATCATCATGTAAATAATATAAAAGTATCAAGATTCAATATTCATCCATTTATCAACTTTGACTCGGTCAAATTTGACTGCTACAACAAATCTTTGAGAAATAAGGCCTTTCCTATAGGGTCCACTCATTCTCCTAACAAAAAAATCATACTTGGAGATTCCTGATAGAGTTTAATTCATGATAAAATATATAAAATATCCAAACCAATCCATTATAATCACTTTATAACAAGTTCCTTCTTATCAGGTCACTATTAAGGTTCTTTGAGGGCTTAAACCATCTTACAGTTTTAACGATCATTCATAAAAATTAGCTCCTTATTCTAGAAAAAAATTATTGGAAATTTGATATATAACCCTTTCCCATATACCATGAATATATAAAGTTTTCATGCATATTTTAGACATGCCAATGAACACTTAAAATTTCTTCTCGAGTTGAAAACCTTCCATTTTGTGCACTCAAGAGACCTTAAAGCACCTTTTATTTCACTAACCTTAAAATTTGACCTAAAAATTGATCAAAATATTTTAAATAACATGACATAACTCTTCAAATGATAATTTTTCCATGATTATCTTTAAATATAAAACTCGTACCTCATTTGGCCACCATCTCTCTCTTTGCTTGTTTAGACCTTAACCTGCAAACCACATTAGGTCTTGAAACTAGCCTTCAAGCCTCTTTTCATGTTCTCTCCACATTATATACATGATAAATGAACCTCTCATATTCTAAATCAATATTTTTTATCAATCATTGGTCTTGACAACACCTCATGGCACCTCATTAGGTCAGGCAAAGTCTAGAACTAATCTAGTTGTATGCTAGGTCTATAGGTCCTACCCTTGTAGGTTCACTCTAAGACTCTCATGAGTGATATAATGCATAATATTCATGATTAAAAAACCTTATACATCTTATTATGACTTTATTCATCCATATCACTAGGCCACCATGATCCTTCATGCACAAGACTAGGCATCCTATGCACAAGCCTTTTTAAGTCTCTTACTAGGTTCAAACATTTGACAACTTTGGAAATTGATATTAAAACTCTCTTTGATGATTTTAAAACTTGATCACATGCCTTATATGTTTCTCAACCAATGTGACACCTCTCAAGGATTAAATCAAATAAAAACATTGTTCAATGACCTCATGAATATCCTTTGATATTAATGGTAATTTCAATGCCAAACCTCAACAATATAAATAATGCTCAACATGTTCTTGAGGCCAGAATAGGTACGTCATTTTCTGACTGGGCATAATTAGATTCCATGAAAAATTTCCTAAATTATATATCACCACCCTCAACATGTTGGTGATGCCATTTTTCAACCATGAATAATTGGAGGTGGATATATCCAACTATGGCTTGAACTTTGACAACATTTATTGTCAATATTTTTTCATGCCATAATAACTAAAAAGACATGTATCCTAGTTAATTCATAGGTCATGTTCCTAGGAACATATGTGATTTTCCTATCTTGATGTGTTGGAAGTAATGGATTTTCAAGGGGAGGTCTCAAAAGTGAAAATTTTAGTTGGAGGACATGTACTTGTCTCCACAATCAACATTTCAACACTGATCAATATAATGTCTACCATGGGATCCTCTCTTTTGTTAGATCAACATTACCTAGGGTTAAATTAGAGGTATTTTAAAGGCACATGAAATTTATTTTGGTTCATGTAAATGGCTTATGGTTTTTATTTTACATGTGTTTGAAATTAGCCTTGAAAATTACAATTTTTTCATATAGGGAAGGATATTACTAAGGTTGGAAAGATAACTTTGTCTCTGGATAAAACATACTCAAAGGCTAATATTATGTTCCTAAATGTTATTTTCCACCCTTGAAATGGTGGTGATGCTAACTTTTAGCCACAAAGAACTAGAGGTGGAGATATTTAACAATGGTTTGAATGTTGACAATATTTGTTGTCAATGTTTTTACGTGTCAGGGTAACTACAAAAATGTGTATCTTGATGGATTTGAAGGTTGTGGTCTTAGGAAAATATTCCTATCTAAATGTGTTATAATAAATGCATTTATAAGGGTAGGTCCTAAAAGAGGAAATGTCATTTGAAGGACAAGAACTTGTCTCTTGAATATATAAAAACAACATTTCGACATTGATCAATATATTATCTGCCGATTCATATCTTATATCAAATAAACTTTATTTAGGATGAAATTATAGGGCTTATATATGCACATAAAATTATTTTGGTTCATGTGAATGAATTATATTTTTTGTTTTATGCATGTTTTAATTTCACTTAAATTTTTTAATTTTTTTAGTACAATGGAAGACTTTCTAGAGGCCACGATAGGGACTCTATCTCTTGAACATACATGCTCGAAGGCCAATAACATGGTTATGAATGTTTTCACCACCCTTGACATTGTTTTGATTATTTTTTCATCCAATAAGCATTGGAGGTGGATATATTTGATTTCAACTTAAATAGAGAGATGAGAATTTGGCCATTTTTACAGATGCAAATCTTAAGTCTCTTGTGATTGACAATACCATTAAAATTATGCAATTGAAAAGTCATGATAATATTTATAATGAATTTTTCATTACACATCATAGATATGATGAATTAAATTAAGATATGAATCTTGTGTCAATGCTTCTTAGGAAGTATGGTGGCATGAATTTTGGTAAAGACACTTCTTACCCTACAAAATAAAATCTAAATAGTGAAGTGGGTGCATATTATAATCCCCATAATCACGGGAATCAAAAGAGAACAAGAAATCCTAATCATGTGATATGTGCTAAGAAGTTTGAATATCCATTTATTTCATTTCAAAAATTTGATGATCTAGAAAATCATATCTCAGTGTTTCTTAAGAATATTAACAATTTGAAGTCATATTTAAGGAAAGGAAGTAACACTTATTCATCTCCAATAAATATTCATAGGGTTATAAATCATCTAAATACTGACAATGATCAATTTGGACACAAGAATTTAATCAAATTAAAAGATCTAATATGAACTCAACTAAAAAATATTCTATTGGTTTGTCAAATAAGTATGATGGGAAATATAATGCATAAAAGGAATTATTTAATCATATAAATATGAAAAGAGTTTCAACGAACTAATGAAATTAAAATAATAATATGTTTAAAATAATTGCAACAAAGTCAAATATTTCAATGTATATATCTATAGAAAGGCATACCAAATGTGAACATAATATAATGCTAGGTCAATCTCATATAGGCATACAATGACAATCAAACATACATTACCATATAGGCATACAATAAAATATCATGTAAGACACCCTAATCATACAAAAACCTCCCTCTCTTTTCCTTTCTCATAAAATGATCTCCCTTGGAATATTTGATTTTAGATGGGGATCCCTCAAATTCCTTAGATTCTTCCAAGTTATGACTATAGGTCCTTTTACACTCATAGCTTTCATGTAGTTGAACCTATTCATATACAAATATTGTTATAAAATTTACATACTATACATGTAACTAAAGTGAAAAAGTTAATTCTAAAATTATACAAAAGGTTTTAAACATGCACTTACTCTAATTTCATTGTCATGTCCAATTTTATTTTAACACTCATCAGGATCAATGGCAAGTTGAATCTCATGTATAGGAGTGTGAAAGGGAAAAACATTAAGATTCGGTGCCCTATTCATGATAATGGAAGGGGTTGAAACCTATACATGTATATAAAATAATTTAAAACTATATAAATAATTTAAATTTAATATCTAAATTTAAAAATGAAATCATCGTGTACCACGTCACCCATGGTAATCATTTTAATAGGAATATAAACATAATTGGATACCCCTATGTAGATAATACATTCACGTCAGTTGTATTTGCATAAGTACCAAGGAAATTTATTTAAATAAAACTATATTTACAATTAAACATTATAAGTTATCATGCCTCAGTGAGTTGTTTCATAGATAAAATTGCATAAAAAATGCCTATGTATACTCCCACCCATATAAATGGAAGAGTCTCCATTATGATCATTGAATAAATAAATGAAATATGATATTTAATTGAGCATATATATGATCAACTAAATATCATATTTTATTTGTTTAGTTGATGATCACAATGAAGACTCCTCCATTTATATGGGTGGGAATATTAAAAAAATTTACCTCTATATATGTATACATCTATTGGGTGACATCAATATATGTGCTACTAGATGGTTCATAATCTAGCTATGAAAAATATGGGACTGTCTCCTACTAGAACATAAAAAATTACATGTATATCATTGAATTTATATGTAAATTAATTATGACCTTTTAAACATAGATATATTTAAAATTTAACTTGTCAAATATTAATAAGTTTTAGTTTATTGTTTACAACATGTCAAATATATAAGATACTTGTAAAGGTGAAGTCTAGGTGTCCATCTATGTGTCAAAAACTCCTCATCCATAACCATATCAGCTAGACCCATAGAATAACCAACATATCTAGGTTACATCACATATTAATCGTCATCTAAAGGTCTAGTACATATAACACCATAATCTGCAATGGTGTGGTCAGACATCAACACTAATTAGAGCATCCCCATGTCCACCCTCTCCAACATTAGTGTGGGAAAGTTGGCTCATATGAAAGGTGATGGCATCAATAATTTCATTAAATTTTTTGATCTCTACAACCTCCTTTAGTGTAGAGGGGATTAATTCACATTGACATGGATTTTTGATACATATTCTTGTAGGCTGATAAGGTGCACGCCATGCACCTAGTCTATCTTATATAGAGCCTTTTCCTTAGTGTTGAGACTTTGAGTAATTAAATTAATTAGGAATTTCATTGAGGATAAATATTCAATATATTTTATTCAAAAAATATAAAGGAACTTCATTGTTGTTACAAGGAAAATAATCAAAGATCATCCACCATCAGTCTCAAAAGTTATCATTTATCAAACCATGGTGACACTAATGGATATGGAATTATTTGCATGATAATATAGGTGGTGCATCGGTTTTTAGATCAATTAATATTTTGAAAATTTTGTATTTTGATATTTTTTGGTCTCTCACACTAACCACTAACAATTTTTAGTGTAATCAGACCTACATCTCTCTCTATAAAGTACCCATCTTTCTATTTAACCTGTTATTGAGTCAACTTTACCTAATAATAACTCTAATGTATTTTCCAAATAAGTACAGTGGGTTTTGATCAAATGGGTGTCCCTCATTATATTAATTGTATCATCAATATATATTTTGTTTTCTACTATATGCCCGTCCAAATTCTCCCGACTACTTATGGGGTCTTGTGCAATTGTATGAGGGTTAGGAGGGTTTTTTGGATTTTATTCTTAATCTTCAATTCAAACATTTTTTTTCATGATAATGGGTTTGATAGGCTATACAAACCAAAAACTAAATGGTTTATCCAAAAAACATTACTATATTTGGTGTTAATTGGTATAAACTTAGTATACTTACCTCTCCTCTTATACAACATTGTTGATTGTCTCACTCAATGAGCTTTTATAGAGATTTCAATAGAGTTTACTAGGATATATGTGAAAATTAATATAATTAAAGTGTGGGTTTGATGAATCAAGTCATTTTTATATGGAATGAAATTTTTTAACAAGAAAATAAAATGTTTTAACAATAGTTTTTTAATTTCATTAAAATTATGTACGCTATTTAGGCTTCATATTAACAAGACTAATATTAAATAATGTCTACGTGTTATTTTGAAATCATGTATGAATTCATTCTTATTTGACATTTTAGACCAAAAAATCCACTCCCCCCTAAAATTTATGCACTTACCCTAATATTAGTTCATGATGACCCTAAATTGTATAAAGTAATGACCATTAATTGCATGACACAAGCAAAAATAACTTCAAAGGGACTAAGCTCAACAAATACTACATAGTCATTTTTCACACTGACAATCCGAGATCACAAATCATAATTTAGATAAGGGATAAGTTCAAGTGATCAAAGTGAAGATATTCCTCAAAAATATCTTAGATTTTAAATTTAGATTTAAAGCTTTAGGAGTTTTATTTTTAAGTTACTTTAAATTTTATATCATATTTTTTTAATAAGTAGGATATATGATTATTTTTGATTCATGAATCAATAATGTTTTTGTTTTATTAAACAAATATAGTATTATGTTGAGATATTTTCCTATTTGTGTCATTTGCAATTCATTTTTTAGTTTTTTAAATTATGAAAGAATCACCCCCTAATAGTTTTTGTTGGATTCTTATATATAAAATGAAGTTTATGTTCCCTCATTTTATGCTCCATCATTTCACTAGATAGTTATTGGGACCCCTAGTATTACTCCTCCCAATTTTTATGGTGCTTGACAAAGCATAAGCTCAAAATATTTGACAAAAATAGTGTTGTTGGTATTGGAATGCTATGATTTCACTAATGATCATTCAAAAAACCAAAGGAAATTATCTCTTGTCTACCTTTTTATCACTTACATATCTTTATGAATATAGCGAAAGCCAACTCTTCTAAAAATATAATGATTAATAGAAATGTATTATTTTATAGTCATTTTTATTTGAACTTAAAGAATCATCATATTTTTTGTGATATTTATGCTATTAACATAGTTTATTGTTGTGTTGTGTATATTGACCCAATCATTGTATGTTTTTATTCCATTTATTTCACACAATTTTTCATTTAAATATAAATTTACAAGATAAATAACATGTAAATAAAGTACAAATTAATATTGGACTTACTTGGGAGAACAATGTTTGTTATATCTTCGAACACTATCTACCACTTTTTATTGCTTGATGTCCTTATTATTAGTATGTTATTGACATGTACGAAGTATGTGAAATTTCCAAAAATAGTTTCATTCTAGGTGGTGTCAATATATGTCATAACTTAAATGCAATGCAATACCCTACATAACTAAAATGATATGAAGGTCTATTATATAGAGGCCATTATATTATCCAATCAAGTCTTCAAAAAAAAAAAATGGTTTGTATCTAAACCTTATTTTTGTAAAAAAACATGTATGCAACTAAAAATGCAATCACTACATGTTGTCCAATATGGCCTACTACTCAAGACTTTTTTTCACATATATGAAGCAAATCATTAACTAATGGGACTAGTACATCTCATGTAAAGTTTAAAAACATGCCTTAGTTAACAATATGCATTTGTCACAATCTACTTGAATATAAATTATTTGGAGATTTTCAACACCAATATACGTTACAATTCTCATGTAAAAGGAGCTTAATCTAAAATATTTCAACATAGTGTGCAATAATGTCTACAAAGAGTATTATATACTTTCCCAAGAGTCAGTGATATTACAAGCATTAAATGTTGTGTTGATGTAGGTTTATGACCCACTCCAATAGGCTTATGGGTTTACACCCAAGGGAATGAGTTATAGGTATGTGGTTTTATAATAACCAAGTGATGGAATAACATGGTTAGAGTGATCTGATTATTACTTGATTAAAAAAATATTATCTATGAAGAATTTAGCTACCTCCAAAATGATAGTCAAGACTAATCTAACATAGATATTCATAATGGTGTTATATTACATGAAAGGATTCTAATAAGAAAATATTAAATAAAAAAGAATTGTAAGGAGAAAAGAGAGATTTTATAGATTCCACACTTGGATAAATTTTCTAAAGAAAACACTTCATGAGATTCTCTACAAATAAGTTGATTTTCATTAAGTTTACTGTTCATACAAACCTTCATGAACATACTAGAGATTCTTAGGAATGTTTAATTATGAACAAATCTCAATATCATCACATTATAGGTTAAATTAATTCAGTGAATTTTAAAACAACACATTCAATCAAAAAAATTAATTTCAAGAAAAGAAAGATATAAAGATGATCAGAGTAGTTAATCACTTAATCTAATAAATTCATAAGAAAGTATTCAAATATCATGAAATGAATATGATGCAAGAGCATCCTTCTAAGGAAGATTTATCTTGTGTTTATTTGGACAAATTTGATTTGATTAGATATTTTGTGGTCAATTAGCATGTTTAGGATGTTTTAATGGTGTTAGGAGTCTTCATACACACTTTGGAATCTTCTCCAAGTGTCTAGGGGTGATTAAGTAGGTTAGATTTCAAAATTGACATTTTCCCACCAATTTCAATAGTTTGAATTTTTTAATTTTTGAAGCATGGTTTAGGAGTTTGTGTCTATTAAAGGATGAATCAGTCTTGATGCTATGAAGTTCAAATTATTTAAGACACCATAGATCTATACCATGGGACTTAGATCATATATGTATGACAAAATAAACTTAGTGTATACTTTCAATGTTCTATGTAGCCTTTTGTGATCATTGGAAGGTCAAAAGGTAGTTAGAGTAGTTATAGGTCATAAAAGTTTATTGGATATGGGAGAGGAGGATTAATTAAAAGTATGGAGAGGTTCAATTTACAAGAAACAAGGAAAATAATTCCTCATGATTTATAAACCACTATAGCATACCCTATTTTCTAAATGTATGCTTTGAAGGAGGACTATATGAGACTAGTCATTGAAGGAAGATCCAATAATGGTGTACTTATGATGCTTATTATGGAATTAGAAAGTTTTTTTATGTTTAATAAATGTTATTTTATGATTCAATTTCTTTTTTTCATATTAATTTGTAAGAAAGACAATACTGACCTGTTAAAACAATGCATACATAGACAATTAAAATATAGAGCTTTGTAAAAATGTGTATTAGAGACATCAAGGGGAGTAGTTAGTGGTTCCATAAGGTTTTTGTGGTTATCACATAGCTTTATAAACTTTAATAATGTTGTGAAACACTTTTTGGAAAATAAAATCTCAAGTTCTTTGCTCTCGGGTCCCTACAAATTGTGTAAACCCTGTATTAGGGTTTCTAAGCAAAAACTTGTCTTATAGGAGTTTTGTCTAGTGAAAATTCCTCAAAATTTGTGATTTTATAGTGATAAATGTATACTAATATATTATGAGATTTTTGGACCAGTCAAGTATAGATACGTATAGTTACGGGTGATTGTGTGTGTCATAGGATAGTGGAGGCCTAGTTAGGCCTAGAATAAAGCCTTTAAAGGGCTTTTAAAAGATAATTTTCAGTAGAGTTAGGAATATAAAATTTATGGAGAGATAAAAATATATAGGGTGATATGAAATAACATTATTTTATAAAAACCAATATGTACCTATTTTTACTATTGGAAAAAGCTAAAAAAAGGCTACATGATAGTCTATCAAAGTGGAAGAAGGTATGTATGTTGTGAAAGATGTACTGAGAGGTTTTGTGAGTTGGATAAGGGGTCCAATAGGACTAAAATGAACATGATAAATATCATAATAAACACTAAACAAACATTGAAACTCAAAATCATACTGTGATTTATATAACCTATGAGCCTTGATAAAAGTGAACAATTTGTATTCAACAAGGTGTGAGTTGTTTTGTTATTTTCATCTACATCATTTGATATCATAGATTAGGATATATTAGGAGGATATTAAGGAAACATGGAATCTAGAAGATGAGGAGAAACATCAGCCCAAAGAAGGTTGTAGACAATTGATGCACTAGTTATTGAGGTAAGAAAATTACAGGTAAGGTTACAAGCCATGGAGTTGGCTCAGAGGAGAGAGATCAACATGGGAGATGTAAGTGAAGGAAAGGATTAGGTTCCTCAATTAAAATATATAGAAGAAGGAGAGGAAGGTAGAGTGAAATAGAGGTTTATAAGAGAAATCCTTGGAGTGACATCAAAACCCAAGTTAGAGGTGCCAATGTATGAGGGTAGTCTTAATGTGGAAGAGTTGGTTAATTGGATCATAGTTATGGATGAGTATTTTGATTATGAAGAAGTTAATGAGGCAAAGAAGGTGAATTTTTTAGTGACAAGGCTAAAGGTTCATTCATCCTTATGGTGGGATGGAATACATGAAGAAATAAAAAGAGGAAAGGAAAAGATAAAGTAATGGGATAGAATGGTGGTCAAGATGAAAGGAAAATTCATGCTTAAAGATTATCAGACCAACTTATTTAGAAGGATAAAAAATTTGAGGCAAGAGGAATTGATAGTGAAAGAGTACACAGAGGAATTCTACAAACTAACTATCTAAGTAAGACACATAGATAAGGATGCAAAAAAGTTTGCTAGGTACATCAATAGATTAAAGTTTATCATTCAAGATGAGATTAGAATTTTCTCACCAAGAATAGTAGAGGAGGTCTATCAAGCTACATTGAATGTAGAGAATTTTTTTGATAGAAGACAAAGTCAAAAAAATCAAGGTAGAGGTAGAAGCTACAGAGGTAGAGGTCAACAAAAATGGAGAGGACAACTAGGTAATATAAATTAATGGCAAAGTCAAAATAAAAAAATGGGTAGTAGTTCTGAGGGTTCAAGTGAATCTAGTAGAGGTGGTTATGAATATATGTAGGTGGAATATCATATGGTAGAGGAAGAGGCTATAATGGGTTTACTGGTAAGTGCTTCAAATGTAATAAGTTTGTAGGACATAGATCATATGAGTGTCTAGAAGACATTCAAAGTGGCAGCTCTTGAAGTGAAATAAAAGTCAAGTGGCTCAAGAAGAAAAAAGTGTGGAATCATTTCCAAACTATGTAGAATAACATGAAATATGGGAGAGTTTACTGATGAGGAGAGTTATTTTGAAGATAAGCTATGAGGAGAAAGAGTCACCATAGAGAAATACTTGTTCAAGACCATGTTCAAGAGTAAAGGTAAATGTTGTAAGGTTAGTTTATAATGGTAGTATGGATAATATTGTGTCTTTCATGATGGTAGCTAATCTAGGATTAGAAATTAAATAGTGTGTACACATAATATTTTCAAAATTTTATCGATTATGACACTTTGTATCTTGTAAGAAGCCATCGAGTCTTAATCTCTTTGAGTCATGCCTTAACGGGTGTACCAAGAAAGGGATGGGTAGACCATTGGTGCTTCACATGATTGTTTTCACTTTTTCCACTTGTTATCTACAAACTTATCTCCTAAAATCATTTACCCTAAGATTGTTCTTCTCTATTATACCCATTCTAGACATTTGCTACTTTTTATCCTCTTTTTCCTCACCTAATTACCTTTTTGTTAGTCAGTTGTACCAGGTCAATTAGGTAGACCCTATACAATTTTTGGGTATTTTTAACTTAGGAGCTAGTTGGCCTTCGATTAACCTAGCTCATGACCTACTGAATTATTATCTAAAATTGTATAGGGTCAACTAGGTTGACCCTATCGACCAACATTTTTAGAAGGGTTTAGGGAAAGATCTGCCTATAAATACAAGATCATTTTGTCATTATTTTAACATGTAATCAGGAGTTATTATTTTCTCATTCTTATTTACAATCTGCTCTTCCATCATTCTACTTGAGGAGTCTTAGCTTAGGGTTTCTACTTGGAGAATGTAGTCTTGTGGATAAGTCTTAGATGTTTTCGCCTTTCTTAGTTATCCTTACAAACCAAAATAACCTCTTATGAATCCTTATTGTCCAAGGGAGATATTGAGTCTCAATGGGTTGACATTTAGGTAAGTATTCTCTAACTTTACTCCTTTCTTTATTAGATAGAAATAACATAAGTATTGTCTTAGAATAATATTACTCTTTATATTTCATGTATTAGGTTCTTACTCATACTTAGCTTAATTGAGATTCTCTTATACATGTTTTTAATATTTACTAACCCCTCATGTTGTGCCATAATATTTGGTAAGCATTAGATTAGATTTAATTTACTTGTTATTAGAATATGTGAAATATTAAAACCTAGGACCCCCTTAGGGTTATTTCATGATTATGTTAGACTGGAGGCTTTGGAAACCTCCTTAACATAGTGTATTGTGATAAGAGATCCCCTAATCAGGTCTAGATGATCCCCATATTGGCCATGCTCTAGCTTAAAAAATGTATTCCCAGTCAGAAGTGTAGGTATGCTCTATATTCTTCAAGCTAGGATTGATTTATAGACATATTGCATTTTGATTACATATATTCTAGTGAACCTGATGTGAACTAACCCTTACAAGATTTATTCACTTATTTTTCATTATTTTATCACTATTTTTATCATATATTTTCCATACTGGGTTGACTACATCAACCCAATTCTAACTTCTGTACACAGGTTTAAAACACAGTCACATACAAATGACTCTGTTCTTTCTATATAGGTTCTTTTCTAGGTATAAACTACTGGATCAACTTAGTAGACCCAATACAATTTTATAGACTTTTAGACATCCAGTATAGACTATGAGGTCAATCCAGTCAACTTTGTACATTTCAAGCACTCAATAATAGGCTTCTGTAAAGCTGGATCGACCCAGTCGACCCTATTAGTAGGATTTTAAAGCATTTATCAAGGTTATTTGATAAAAATATCATTTCTTTGCATCTTCAAAATCACCAAGGTTCCTTTCTATCCTTTTTGTCTTTTCTTATAGTCCTTCCTTTCATAGTTTATTGTCTTTAAAACTATCCCTATATAGTCAACTAGATTAACCCTGTCGACCCAATTTTGTATTTTGTGTGCTATTTGGATAGATAGGTCGACTCTACTGACCCTATTCTTTTTTAGACTTTGCTTCCACAATATAGAGATGACACTATTGACCCTATTCTATATTGTATACATACACTCTCAACTACATCAACATTGTACTGTGTTTCAAAGTTGGAATCAACCTTTATATGCTAGTAATTAGCTCACACTTTCATTTCGTATTGCTTGCATGCTTAGAATAGATCACATAGTCTAATTAGGTGGTTTTTAATTTACCATTTAGTGTCACTATTTTAATTTTATGTGCACACTACCAAATAATAAAATCTTAAATGAGAACTTTAATAATTGTCTACCCAAGTCCTACCAACTTAGATTTCATCACCAAGGGGGAATCCAACTTGGTTTTCTAGTCAAGTATAAACACATGGTTATTGGTATATTTTGGTTAAGCACCCAACACCCTTATCACTATGGTGTATGAAGTTATGGGGTTGGCCTCAGTACTAAACCTATACCATTACCAATACAGATCCCTTTTAGCCCAAACATCCTAAAACCATCCTTAGATTGCTTTCTAGTTCCTTGATTACAACCAACTTCCCATCACATTTAAAATTATATTCAAAATAATAGAATAACATTTAGGTTGACCATCTAGTTATCTTTTACTTTTCAAAGTTGGTTGCTTGTTATTTGCTCAATTGTATTTTATATTACAAAAAATTGCATTGGCCAACATTGGTGCAAGGTTTTATGTTGTGTGCCTTAATTTTATCACCCTCATTTATCCAATTGATTGTTTATTTCCCTTCAATTCTTGCTTTTATAAATACTCGAAAAAAAATTATATTTTGGTGCACAACCATTTTAGTCAACATAATCTATTATAGGATATATATTTTTCCCTATTTGATGTACAAGGTCAACCCATTCGACCTTGTACACTTTTTTAGCCTCTATTTGCTATACTGGGTCAACCCAATCAACTATATATAGTTTTTAAGCCCTCTTTTCTATGTTATGTCAACCTAGTGAACTCCGTATATTTTTCTTTCACTTCCTATTTTCTTTGTGTGGTTATCTAGTCTTATCTCATTATGATGATATATTTTTAGTCTTCTCTTAGTCAAGAACATTACATAATTAATTTTTTGGATAATAACCTCACTTATTTTATTACTTCATATGAAACTATCCACTTTCTTCCTTCTTCTTTTCCTAAACCAAAACCAATCACTACACAATGATGTAATTGTGGTCCTTCATCATAATCCTCTTCCCAATACCAATGATGGGAATAATCTACCTACAAATAATCCTCCTCCCATCAACACAAATAATCCTCTTCCTATCAACACTATTACCCCTCCTACAAACACCATTCCACCTATAGATACAACTCAACTTCTTGAACAAGTATTTCAACAAATGAACATCATGCAAATAACCAATCAATCTCAAATGATGAACATGAAGCAACATTTATTAAAAATGACTAGTCAACCACCTCAAATCATTGTGTGTCAACCAAATCAAAATTTTATCCCTCCTCCTCATAGAGATGTCAATGGGAATATCATCCCTCAACCTCCAATGAATAATAAAATGCTTCAATATCTTCAAAATGAACCTTTAGCTCCATTCATTTCTTTCATAGATATTGGAAAAATTTCTCAAACTATCACATATAATGGAACTAAGGATCCTACTATATTTATTAAGTCTTTTTGTAATCTCTATAAGGAATGGGTCCGAACTAACACCTTTGCTACCACCAAAATCTTAGTCAAAACCTTTATTGTGATGCACTTGAATGGTACAACCAAATTCATAGACATTCCATCTCAAAACTAGAGGATTTAATCAATGGTCTAGTGAAGGAATTCCAACATGATGACCTTCCTAAAAATTACCTTAGCCATTTCATCAATGCCAAGCAAGTTCCTAATAAATATTCTCACACTTTCATCAAGATATGTAAGTCTCTTACTCATAAAGTGGATCATAACATGATTTATGATACTTTTTTCAAACTATTTATTATTTCTCATAAACCTCCCCTTTAATACAAAGTTTGAATCTTTTCACCTAAAACTTTAGAAGAAGCCTTAGACCAAGAAAAAAGGCAAGAGTTTCTTATGACTCAATTTGAAACACCTAAAATAATTACTAAAGAACCTTTCCAATCATTTTCCCATAAAATTTATTCATCCAAGCCTCCCCAACCTCAAAATGGAGCATCTAATTCAACCACTTTTAACCCAACCCACCCTCCCTTAACTCTAGAATAACTTAAGAGAAAATTGCCACCCTCTAAACCCATGAGCTTTGATCCTTCCAAACCTCCTCCAAAATGGTACAATCTTGATAAGTTTTTCTAGTGGCATGATACTATAGGTCATTCTCATGAGTGTTGTCATGATCTTCATTTATTTCTTCTTTTTTCCTTACTTATCCCACATTTCAATCTTAATACTCTAGCAAAACAACATTATCAAGACTATCTTCAAGATTCTTAACTTCAATCTCAAGAACCACAATCATATTAAAATAAACTACTTAATGATAAAAAAAATCATCCCATACCTATACCTCATCCAATAATTTTTTTCAAACCATAGTTGATCTTTCCTCCTACACTAATAAGGAAAGGATAGCTAACATGAATAACTTTAAACACATTATTGCATCTATTGAACCTCAAAATCTTATGTCACATGAACCAAAAGAGTACCTAGTTCAAATGCCTAATCCAAAGCATATCATACATGGTCCTACTTTACCTTATTTTCCTCTTCATACCTCTCCTACACATCCTATGTCATATTCAACATCCCTAAAATCTAACAAACCAACATATTTACCTATCTCCAAATGCACCTACCAACCGAATGCAAATCATTTTAGTAGTTCAATGTTACCTCACTCCACATACACATTACACATGTCCCTTTATACTTTGGGGGATCTTATGATGCCCATCACTACATCCACTTACCTACTGGGGCATCTCACAATGCCCATTATTATTTTATATTGCATGATTTCTAGTAGATCTGGATGTTTCTAAGGGCCTTCCTGAGGTGATTTGCCTTGAATCCCTAAGGGGTACCTGGACACAAATTTTGGATTATGAGGGGATCCCTTTTCGGTGCAGGAAATGCCACCAAATGGGACATATTTCTACTTGTCGTGTTGCTGGGAAATCTCATCCTAGACGTTTACCTTCTTGGTGGCCTAAGGGTTCCTCTGAACATAATTTTGACAAGCAACCTCTGGAAGCAACTTCAGAATCCAAGACCGAGAATGAAGAAATTTCGCAATCTGAACCGGAAGATGAAGAGGAATCATTGATGAATCATTCTAATGAAGCCCCTGCGGTGGCTGTGGTTAGTGATACTGTTGAGCCAGAGGAGGAGGTGGTGGTATCTTCCCCTATTCTGGAGGATCTCTCAAAGAGCCAGACTGTGTTTAATTCTCATAAGGATTTTATGCCCTCTGGAACCCAAAGATCATTGTCTTGTGAGGCATGGGTTGCTGAGGCAGCCAAGGTGGAGGACAGATGGACAATAGTTAGGAGAAAGAAGTCTAAGCCTTTGGTCCCTCCTCTTCATATGAATCTTTAGTCATGTAAAAAAAAATCTAAACTTAAAAGATTCATCTAAAGTCCCCTTTTGTTGACTGGTTTTTTTGGGGGTAGTAAACTGGTCGGGTTTACTAGTTACTGGACTGGAAGGTTGTTCAGCTAGCTGTTCCAGTTGGTTAACTTTTAGTTCAGTGTTTGACAGCTACTTTTTATGGTCATATTTTTTGGTTATAGGTCCATGTAAAACTTGGTATTGGTTCTGTTCTATAATTAGGTTCTTTTGTTAACCTGGTTGTGCTTTAAGGTTTATCTTTCCCCTTGTGTAGGGTTTCAGGTTCCCTTCAAAACCTATTTTTACCTTAATCTAAAACAACCAAATTCAGCTTCAATAAACCTTCTAAGGCTTATAGACTTGTATTTCACATGCTCAAGTTTGATATAGACATTATAATAGATCTTACTTGTTCTTTTTGTCTCATGTTTCTTTGTTTTTATGCACTTTATTTCTTTTACTTTCACTTTATAAGCATCATTATCTTCCTTTACATTCTTTAGTTTTATTACACATTACATTTGGCATTTTCTTTCATTTTTGTCCTCATATATTTCTTTTATATTTGTCTTTCTATGTTATTCTTTGCCTTAGTATCTTTATGATTATTTTTTCCCTTATTTAGCATTCACCCTCATGGGTTTCTCTTTTATGAGCTTGTAGTGTAAGACCATGGATAAGACTTAGCCCTCCTCACAAAATACAACCTTTTCTTCTTTTCTCATTTTTTCACATGTTTATTTTTGGCACTCTCATGGGTTTTTATTTTATGAGTTATAGTTTAAGACCATGGAGAGGACCTAGCCTTCTTCATAAAATTACCATAGTATTATTCCTTTTCAATAATGTGGTTTTTATCCTTGTTCTCAACTTTATCTTTTGCTTATTTTGATAAGATGGAGTCTACACAAAAATCCATATTAGCATGTTTTCCTCCATTTACCTTATTGTTATGATAAAGAATCACTCTTTACTATCATTGTATCCCTTTTTACCCTTTGTCACATTTTTTTGATTTGAATTAATTCAAATTTTTCCATGTGTCATCTCTTTATTTTCTCTCCTTTCACTCTACATTGGATAAAACCAGGTCAAAGTCATGATAACACTTTTTTCACCTATATTTATGAGACTATTAGACCCCATGCTCTTTGAAGTTCTCTCTCTTCGAAACCAAGTCCCAAGTATTCAAATGGAAGCCATATTTAGCACCCATCTTTAGTTTTTGAAATCCTTAGGGAGGAGGAACAACAAAAATCCATCAAGAAAGTTAAAATCCACATCATTTAAACTAAAAAGGAAATGATATACAAAAGGCAACATATAAATCTCAAATGTCAAAATCACACCAAAAGATGTGATTCCAAGCACATCTCCTATCTCTAATTAAAGCTAACACTTCAAATTTGGCCTCACATAGAGCCAAAGTCCATAGGGGTATAGTAGGCCAATAGATTGGAATAGGAGAATTCAATAAACTCTATGGTTCTACCTACTTTCTCATGTAAGTACCTAGTCTTTGTAGTAGATTGATGGCTCTATAAAGGGTCTTGAGGAATGGGGAAAATTTTGTGGGAAGGTAGGTCCATTTTACCTTTCATATATATATATCCTTCATGGGATGATCTACATAATGCATTTATTGACCTAATAATTGTGTGGCTAAGTGAAGTTCTTCATAGTCCTTAAGGTTGAAAGTCCTCTTGTTTTGAAAAACCTAATTTGAGTATCTTGACTTTGACAAAGAGTTATTCTACCTTGTTTTTTAATTCATTCTCCCCTCTACCCATTTTATCTCCCCCCTTGATAGGAAAATTGTGATTCTAAATCTATTTTCCCTCTTCTATTACTCCCTTCTTCTTCACCTCTAAAAAATATGATAACATTACTTTGTTTTAGTTTTATCTATCCTTAGAGCAAAACAACATGTTTGAGTAACTATGGATTACACCCTTACACTATTTATTTACCATACCATCTCATTATCATACTAGTCATTTCATTAGGTGGTTATGTTTTCTTACATTATATCTTTAAACAAGCATTGAGTTTGAGTCTTCATCCTTTAGAGCTTTTGATTTTCATTTCTCCATCATGTTCTTGTTTGATTTTTGCAAACTTTCCTTATCTTATATATGGCATTTTCCATTTTTACATGTTTTTATTTATATATACTTCTTCATGTTTGTCTTACATTTTGACTTGCATTTGATTTTTAGTCATTTATTTATTTCTTTATATTTGATTTGACATGCTTATCTTACATGGGATTACTTTTCATTTACTTTTATATCTTTAAAATTTTCTTATATTGATACTTGATTTGCCATTTATGTTTTACATACTTCCCAACATGATTTAGTATGTTCTACATTCTTTTTTTCCATTATGTTTTTCATTATTTATAACATGATTTACTGTATTCTATAATCATTTCTCATTTATTTTCCATCATTTGTCATTCATTTTCCATCCTTTTATCATTTATTTGCCTTCAATATTTTAAACCTTGTCTTAACTAATTCTAATTTTCCAAATTTTCCTAATACCCTCATATCTTTTCCTTAACTCATTTTTCATTACCATAGGCCTATCTTCCCAAAACTTTCACTTTTTAGCTATTTTTTGCATTTATTTCTACAAGTTCACCTAGTGTTCTTCACATTGGATGCCTTCATTTTTCTTGCATTCTACTTCATTATCTAAAAAACTAAGGTAAGTAAAGGTATGTGTTTTTCAATTCTATCCTTTCATTATTTTTTTCTTACTAAATTTTACTTAGCATTAGTTTTATGTGTTATCATGTTCTATTTCTTGAAGCACCATCCTGTGTTGCACTCATATGACACATGATGAGCTTTGAGTGGGGCATATGTATACACATAATATTTTAAACTTTTATCAATTTCTAAAACTTTGTATCTTTTAGAAACCCATTGAGTCTTAATCTCTCTAAGTGCATGCCTTAAAGGGTGTAATGAGAAAGGGGTAGGTAGACCATTTGTGCTTCATGGGATTGTTATCCCTTTTACCACTTGTTATATACACACTTATCTCTTAAAATCATTTACCCTAAGCTTTTTCTTCTCTGTTGTACCCATTCTAAGCATTTACTACATTTTATCCTCCTTTTCCTCACCTAATTTCCTTTTTTTTAGTTGGTTGTACTAGGTCGACCCTATATAGTTTTGGGCTATTTTTCACTTAAGAGCTAGTTGACCTTCGGCTGACCTAGCTCATGACCTAGTGAATTATTATCCAAAATTATACAGGGTCAACTAGGTTAACCCTATCAACCAACATTTTTTGAAGGGTTAGGGAAATATCCACCTATAAATACAAGATCATTTCATCATTATTTTAATATACAATCAAGTGTTATTATTCACTCATGCTTCTTTATAATCTGTTCTTCCACCATTCTACTTGAGAAGTCTTAGCTTAGGGTTTTTACTTGGAGAATCTAGTCTTGTGGATATGTCTTGGATACTTTGTCCTTTCTTGGTTATCCTTACAAACCAAAACAACCTCTTACAAATCCCCATTGGCTAAGGGAGAGATTGAGTCTCGATGGATTCATATTCAAGTAAGTATTCTCCAACTTTGTTCATCTCTTAAGTCGATAGAAGTAGCATAAGTATTGACTTTGAATAATATTACTCTTCATATTCCATGTATTAGGGTCTTACTCATACTTGATAAATTGAGATTCTCTTATACATGTTTTTATTGTTTACTAACCCCTCATGTTATGTCACAAGCTTTGGTGAGCACTAGATTAGATTTACTTTATTTTTATTTGAATAGGTGAAATATCAAAACCTAGACTCCCTTAGGGTTATTACATGATTATGTTAGACTAGAGGCTTTGAAACCCTCCTTAGCATAGTGTATTATGATAAGAGATCTCCTAATTGAGTCTAAAATATCCCCATATTGGTCATGCTCCTACTTAACAAATGTATTCCCAATCAGAAGTGTAGGTATGCTCTATCTTCTCCAAGCTAGGATTTATTTATTGACATATATTTATAATTACAAATAAAAAGAATCTAAGTCCTTAAAAAGTCTCTTGGATTCAAAATAGTCATCAAGTCCTAGTGAATGAATAATGGTATATAGATTTGTAGATTGGTGGGTATAATGATAAAATTCTATGTGATGTGATTCTCATTGACATGTGCCACACCATCTTTGGTAGACCATGGCAGTATGATAAAATATCTATGCATGATGGTAGAGCCAATATATACACCATTGAGAAGGGTGGTAGCAAGTATACACTAACTCCATTGAAGGATAATCAAGCATGGAATGAGGTACATAGTAGTGTGATGATGTTTGGTGAAAATGAATACTTGCAAAAATAAATTAGTTTAATCATTGAGGACAAGTGTTTGATAGCTGAGAACAAGTGCTAAGAAAAAGGTGTAGTAAAAATTGCCATAAAAGTAGGAGAAAAAGATGCAACAGTTGATAAACACTCTGAGGTGATAATTTTAAGAAACAAAGAGTTATTACAGTTAGCCCAACATGATAAATTATTTTCAAATGAACATTTAGAAAGGATGTTTGTAGACTTGTCTTATCAATTATCCTTCATAAAGAGCATGAAGTATATATAAGACTTTGACAAGAAGGTTAATGTGTTGAGGGAGTTTGCTATGTGAATGGAAGTGATTGGTCAAATAAATAATGAATAATAAAAAGAGAGGAATAAATAATTTGAATAAGTTTACAATATTTTAGTTGAAAATATGGAATAACAAGCAATAGTCCAATAGGCAGTAGATCCAAACATAGAAAGAATAACCATGAGAGTGAAAGAGTGTGGCTTCATAGTAAGACAAGAAGGAGGTTGTTATGATTAAATTTTTTGTTCCATGTGTAGGTTTCTTGAAATATAACAACAAGATGTTGAATATGATTAGGTTGGAGATCAATATTTAAAAAGGTAACTTCAAAGGAATAGCTAATGCGGCCTTAGTCAAAGACTAAGGAGGTTTATGTTTCACTCATATGCTATTGGATCCAAGAGGCTATGAAGTTGAATAGTTGGAGTGAAAAATATATAGATATTCTAAAGACAAATTCAATACAAGTTGACTAAACTTTCATGGAAAGTTTCTTTTGCACCTCAATAGTATGATGCAGGAACATCCTTTTAAGGGTGACTTATCTTGTGTTTGTTTGAACAATTTTTATTTGATCAGATTATTTATGGTTGATATAATGTTTATGGTGTTTAAAGGGTGTTATGATTCTTTTTACACACTTTTAAATATTATCCAAGTGTCTATGGGTGCTTAGGTAGGTTAGATTTCAAAATTGGCATTTTCCTACCAATTTCAATAATTTAAATTTTTGAATTTGTGAAGCATGGTTTAGGAGTTTTGTATGTATTTAAGGATGAATAATTATTGATGTTGTTAAGGGAAAACTATTGAATACACCATGTTTATATACCATGGGCCTTATATCATACATGTATGAAAAAATAAACTTAGTGTATACTTTCAATGTTCTAAGTAGCCTTTTGTGACCGTTGGAAGGTCAAAAGGTAGTAAGAGTAGTTATAGGTCATAAAAGTGTATTGGATATAGGTGAGGAGGATTAATTATAAGGATGGAGAGGTTAAAGTTACAATAAACAAGGCAGATAATTCCTCATGATTGCTAAACCACTATGGCAAACCCTATTTTCTGAATGTATGCTTTGAAGGAGGACTGTATGAGATTGGTCATTGAAGGAAGATCCAATAATGATGTAATTATGATGATTATTATATAATTTGTGATTCTAAATTATTTTTAATAAATTATATTTTATGATTCAATTACTTTTTTCATATTACTTTTCAAGAAATACAATACATACCTATTGAAATAGTGCATATAAAGACAGTTAAAATATATAACTTTGTAAAAATGTATAGTAGAGATGTCAATGGGATTATTTAGTAGTTTCATAAGGTGAATGGGGTTATCATAGAGATTATTAAACATTAATAGTGTTTTTAAATCCTTTTTAGAAAATAAAATCTCAAGTTCTTTGCTCTCGGGTCCCTGCAGACTATGTAAAGCCTGTATTAGGGTTTCTAGGCAAAAACTTGTCCTACAAGAGTTTCACCTAGTTAAAATTCCTAAAAAATTGTGATTTGATAGTGATAAATGTCTACTAGGATATTATGATATTTTTGGACCATTCAAGTATGGACACGTATAGTTATGGGTGATTGTGTGTGTCACAAGATAATGGAGGCCTAATGAGGCCTAGAAAGAGCCTTAAAAGGGGTTGAAAAAGATACTTTTGAGTAGATTTAGGAATAGAAACTTCATGGAGAGAGAGATAAAAATATATATGTTTCCATTAAATAACATTAGTTTCTAAAAACCAAACTATACCCATCTGTACTTTGGAAAAATCCAAAAAAAAGGCTACAAGGTAGTCTATCAAAGTGGAAGAAGGTATGTATGTTGTGAAAGATGTACTAAGAGGTTTTTTGAGTTGGATAAGGGATCCAATATGACTATAATTATCATGATAAATATCATAATAAACAATCAACAAACATTGAAACTTAGAATCATACTATGGGCTATATAACTTATGAGCCTTGACAAAAGTGAATAAGTTGTATTTAACAAGGCGTGAGTTATTTTTTTGTTTTCCTCTACATCAAAATACCAAATATAAAACATCCAAAATATTAATCCAAATATTGAGAAATAAATAACTTAAAAAACTCATATAACATCCCAAAAAATTTCAAAATCTAGCTAATGTTATTAGAGGTTCTTAGAAAAACCCATTAGAACTTGCTAAGCATTATATTATGCAACTTTATATATAGAATTAGAATATGCGTATGGGATATGGAAAGTTTTTTCATTTAAATTTATTGGGTGTTTAATTATATACAATTTATTGAAAAAATTTAATGTAACCATCAAATTATCTAAATTATTATCTCTCAAAGTCAGAACTCATCTTTCTTTACATTAAAAATATTTAGAGAGCTTCAAAGAGATTCTATCACTTGACATTATTGACCTTTCAATTTCCTCTTGAATGAGTATTTTCATCTTGTTACTTTTGTTAGATATGCAAACACATTTCAAATTATATATAAAATATTAAACATTGCATGTGTCACTTAAAAAAACTCTATGATTTTACACTATATAATCTACCACCAACACTTTTCCAGAATTAAAGAGTTATCCCATCCTAAGACAAAGTCATAGGAAGTATGCCAAAGTATAGAGTAGGTGGAGTTTCTTATGTTACACTAAATGTTTGGTCCAATATCAATGATTTTGGTTATTGATCTAAGCGACATTTACCAATTTTCACTTCTTGCGTACTACTTTTCCACAATTTAAGGTTTTTAACTAAACAATGTACTAATATACCACCCCTTGTGGGTTTCCAATAGATTGGTGAAAATATGAGGTCACCTTTTTTGGTTTTTCAAACTTCCTATCCCTGATTTTAAAGCTTATGTCCTTCCTCAAGATTCTAAAATATTTAAAATTTTCAAAATTATTTACTCACAGTACCTACTGAGAAGGTGGAGGCATGGACTATGAAGGTTTTATCAATTGAGGTTATGTTGATTATGGTCCTACTAGAGCCATTGTTGAAGATGATGCTTCTATAGATTCAAATAATATAAGTGCGTGTTCTAATGATTTAAATTTAATTAGATCTTAAATAAGCTTCCCATGTGGGATGAACTTTGGTTCCTTAATGATAGCAATGATTAACATGTCAAGATTTAGAAAATCATGCTTGAATTTTTTACCAATATAACAAAACATCTCATACTATTTTGATTAGTGTGTGCATGGGAGTTTAATTGTGCATGATTGTTTGTATAACTTTACCCTCTATAACTGTGATGATTGGTTTATGTTGATGGAATTTTTGTTGGATATTATATGTGATTTGGTCCACCTTGTCTGCATATCATTACATATAGATGTTGATGAATGTGCTTCAGAGAATATCATTCTCCCAAGTGTGAATCATTTCCATTATATTATCTCATAGAGTAAGAGAGACTTTAATTACAAATTTAAGTTCCATAGGTTGCTATTTTTGGATCTCCATTTTTCTTTGGGTTTTAAGCCTCAAAGAGGCCAAGCATTATTATTTTCCATGCATCATATAGATGGATCTTCTAGTTGACCATATTATGATAAATTTGTATGGTAGTGTCAACTACTTTCTCATATTCTTCAAGGATCTTGAAGGTCACTTCTGACTCTACTGGTTAGTATTGGCCTTGATCTCAAAATTTTTACAATTTTTGCACAACATCCCAACCCTTTTTGATATAAGTTAGTAAGGTCATGATCTTATTCTCCTCATACATCACCTACACTCCCAAAACTTGGATGACTTGTACTAGAATATTGTCATCAATTATATTATGTGTCTTGGTGAGACATTCATGAAAGTATGTATTATCTTCTCATAGGTTAAGGTCATCTTGCTTTATCATGCTTGATTTATGATCAGTGGAATCTTGAAATATTTCAACTCCTTCAATCTGCTTAGGCAATGTTAATTGGGCAATATCTAGTGCTACCTCATGAATTTTATGTACCAATTCAAATGAGGTTATAGTAATTGTTGATGGTAGTGTCTGGTGTCAAATTTATGTGATAGAGAGTGTGAATTTTATTTATCATAGAGGTGGAGCTTGGACATCCCATAACCATTGACTGATAATCTACAATTTGTCCTACGATGCTTCTTTTTATGAGCTTCCTTAAGTCAATCTTGATTCCACATATATGATTGATGGCTATTGGGTCTCATCAATTGGGTCCTTATTCACCTTTGTTTATTGATATGTATCTTGATATTTTACCTTAGTTCTTTGGGTTTATGTTATGACTTCAGCCTTTCACTTCATATATAACTCTCCTTTTTATTTGGTAGCTCCCTTTGTCTGTGCCTTTGCCTCCTTTTTATCTTGTTCCTTCATGACTTATTCAAAATTTTTAGCTTGTTCTAAAACATGACTGATTTCTCTTCAATGACCTTCTTTTGAAATTCCTAATTATTGCATATGCATTATTTCTTCATCTCTTCATCTTCCTTAGATAATACATCAACCTCAACTTTCTTACTATGTTTGTCCTATTTTTATAGTTCTTCTTTCCATTTTTTAATACTATCCTTGGATACCTACTTAACATCATATTTATTATTTTTCTCATCCTATGCATCTAATTCATGTTGTTATTTTTCTCAATTTATCTTATTCCTCCATTGTATTGTCATGTTCTACATCTTCCTTCTTGTTTTTCTCTTATTCTATTTCTTTTTTTCTCTTCTTCTTTTTGGGCCTATTTTAGATCAACATTTTCCTTTTCCACCTTAACCTTGGAAATTTATTTTGTAACCTTAATAATTTATTCAATTTATGTTTTGTAATATCACCTTATTTTTGGACTTTCTTGGGTTGTTATCTTAGGGGTTGATCCTCTGAAGTATGTCGTTGTGCACTGGCTGCCTCAGATTCAACTGTGGGGTATGCATGGTGAAGATGGGGAATATGGAGATAATGGTGGTGAAGGTGGTAGAGTTAGATGTGGATAATTAGAAGGGGAAGCTTATGGTGAAATTATGACTTTATTCTTTTTAATAGGGTTTTTTGATTGTGCTAGTGAGACCAAGGTTTTCTTTTGGATCTTAGATGCGTCAGAATACACTATGGTTTGATCTTCTTGTGTTTGTTTTACTTTAGCTTCTTCCTTGACATATTGCCTTATGTTAAATGTTTTGATGCAATATATGGTGGTTGGAAATATTTTCATTACCATGATTTTGTGATGTACGTGTTAACAACATTTGGGGAATTTTTTCCTTCATCCTTACTTTTCTAACATTTTTTGTTGTGTGGTCATATGCATTGGTAAAATGTATACATTTTATGGACCTGAACCTAATTCTCTTCCATGAAATGTGGTCTATGTTTTGTTCTTGAATTCTTCCTTCTCTATGACTGTATTTAAAATTATACATTTAGAAGGTGTAGGTATTTAAAAGTATAGCTGGGACATTGTTTTGTAGTTGGTAGGTGTACATTACTTTCTAAAAGAATAATTTTTATCCTCCTCTTCCTCATAGATGTCCTTTTTAATAACATCTAATATGTACTTATATACCTCTTCCAATATAATCCTAAAATTCTTTAGGTCATAATATGTGCAATCTTTGAAATGCTATTATCGCTTAGCCATAGATTCATGTTATGAGTCTTCTTCTTCAAGAAGGCAAGGCTTTATGATCTTGTAATTTTTCACTTTCCTAGAACTGATTGTGAAGATGAAAATGATTCTTATTATGTTTGTGTTTTGGCCTATTATTCATATTTTTATTATGGTATTAGTTACTCTACTCTATGTAGAAAAGACTGAAGTGATCTCACTGACCTTGCAACTAGGGCCTTCTGCCTCATTAACTCTACTTTTGCATCCTTGATGTTGATTAATTATTAAATAGGTGTGAATGATAACTTGGTGAGTTCATGGATATACTCTTGGAACCCATTATACATTTGTATCACTGTGGAGACTTCTCCTAAATATTTGATGACCTCTAGACATACCTGTAGATGTGATGAAATTAGCCTCTAAATTTCTATCCACCATTTGTTAAAATGCTTGATTTGCATATATTGTTATCCATTTATTTTCCATGAGATGTTCATAAAGTCATTAGAAATCCATTAGTTGACATCCAATGTGATTAGGTTGTTGGGTGATTTCTATTGTGTGAAGTAAAGTAGCAATACCAAAATTTGGTATTAAAAAGTATATGATGTGTTTATGATAATCTTCTTAATATTTGTGATCAACTAAGTTGCCAAGAACTCTAGCCATTTTAATTATTATATAATTTTATTCATACAATGTGTGATGTTGATGATCCCCTTGGTTTTTTTCCATGCACTTTTTATGGTCTACCAATACCACTTTGTGATACTTTCTATGAAAAAATGCATAAGGGCATCATTCATTGGGTGGATGGGGATTATTCTATATTCTCATGCATAAGACTCCTTTATGTTAAAGTGGATCATAGGGTTCTTGGTTTTGTATGGTGATAATGATTTTCCTCTTACCAATAGGTTAGTTACCTACACCATGGTGGTGGCATTGGTGTAGATTGTAACATCCTTTGATAAATGGATGTCCCCTTAATTATATTAACTTAAGAGAGTCATCACCACTTAATTTATTTGGCCAAATGTAGGTAGCCTTATGAGGAATTATACATTCAATCCTTGAAATCTATTTGGTATAGCTAGGGATCTTTGTTGTGAACTTGTTATTGGTTTTTGTGAAAACCATTCAACATGGGTAACATTAATGAATTCAAAGGGATGAGGATCATCATATCAAATTTACCATAATGATAACCTAATTCCCATCTCTTCCTTCCATGAATATAAAAATGGCATGAGAATTTGAGACTTGTCCATTTTTATCTATTCTATAGGGTAGAGTTGACATGTCTCTACTTGGTTGGATGTCTAAAAGCTAAATTCATATAAATATCTTATTCATTATGAATTTAAAGTGTATTTACCTTTGTTTGCTTTGCCTTAAATATTTTTTCCTCCCCCAATCTTGTCTGATAATTTGCATTAACTTTATTGAGTTGTTTTCATGTCATTATGCTCTTCACCTTGAATTTTTTTGGTTATTGTGATGTGACCTTTCCTTTTCGATGCATAGATTCAATGTTTCTTTTAATGGCCTTCAAAGATGTGATGTGCCACATTTTATTTTCTAATAAATTTATTTTATTATGCATTAAATTTTTATGACACATATATCTATTTTGGAAATGACTTAATAGTTAAAGTAATTTTTTAACTACTTTGATAGTTACCATTTTCACACCACTTTTCCATACTATTTTTTCATTGCCTCATTCTTGGACTTATTATTTGACTCCCATATTGATCTATTTATGTTTCCCTCATTGTTTATTGTATCCTTTCTCATGTTATATGACTTTGAATCTAGTACATGATTTAAATGCCTAAAATTATATATATTTCACTATACACATTTACATTAAAACCTATAAAAATATAAATAAAAACTGTAGTCAAACAAAATTCCTAACTACTTGGTGCTACTCAACAACTACTCTTTTTCCATCATGAGATTTATAAAGATCACAAGAAGTAGGGATTAATCCTACAACCACTTACTTGCCCTATAAGGATGGATTATTGAAGTTCCCTGAGTACTATATTTGTTTGTTGTGATACTTCATGGATAGTGAATAGTCCTTTCCATTAAATGAATAGTTTCCCTACATGTGCCCTAAATCTATTTTCATAAAAAAAACTATTTGTTATAGTTTAAATTCATTTTATCATAGGTTTCCATGACTTCTATATCTATTTTTGTACTTCTTGTGTCTAAATTTATCTTTGATTTGTTTTTTCCATGCAATATAAATCCAATAACCTTGACTAGAGTGAGTTTTGTTTTTATAGTCGCATTATCAATGTAATTCATAGATTAGAAACTATGTATTCCATGGGCATCAAAGCTTGTATCTTGTATGCCAACTGAAAAGGAGTGAATCTAATTGCATGTTTATGGTTCATTCTATATGCCCATAATATTGTAGTTATAAAATCCTCCCAGTCATCCCTCTACACATTACATATTTTATTAAGCATCTTTTCCAAATATTTGTTTGATGATTTTGCAAGTCCATTGGCTTTAGGATGATAAGCCATGATTTTATGGTGTGATATCATGAACTCTTTAGTCATATTTTTATGGTATTATTTAGTAAATTTTTTCCTTTATCACTAACTATATTTACAAGGAAACTAAACCTCATTATGATATTTTCATACAAAACATTAGTTGTGTCTTTAGCCTTACAACTTGGTGTCATAGCAGCCTCTACCCACTTTGTAAAATAATTATTCATAGTAATTATATATTTAACATGACAACACTTGATATGAAGATTAATAATCCCTAAACAATCAATTCCCCATTGTTCAAATGGTTACACAACTAGCATTGGATTTAAAGGCATTTCATCCATTTGGTTGGGCCTTCCCACTCATTGATATATGCCATAGTTTTTAAAACTTTATACACATCCTAAAATAGATTAGGGCATAAAATAACACTTTTTAGTATTTTCCTTATATTATATTCTCCTTCAAATATCCTTCTTGTTATGCCCACATGCACTTCTAGAAATCGTGGCCTCTCATGGTTCAAGTCTACTCTTCACAAAAAATGATCTTTACCCATTTTATAGAGAAGTCCATTGATGATACTAAATGTTAGAGCTCATATGACCAACTAATTTTTATATTTCTCAACATAGTGTGTGGTAAAAACTTTTTTCCATAAATTTTTCTACATCTTCCATATTTTTTGAGATTGTAGATACTCAAAATAGGTGAGCATCTAGTGAATTATCCTATAGTTCTTCTGGCTCCTCACCATTTTGTATGTGACTATGATTATTTGTATCCATGTTTTCTCTACCTGGATTCACATTTATATTGAACTAAAATTATTTAAATAACATCAACCACCTAGATATCCATTCTTATAGAATTATATTTTTCACCAAGTATCGCATGGCTTGGTGATTTGTAAAGAATTTGAATGGTGTAGCTAATAAATAATGCTTAATTTTTTGTAGTGTGAACACCATAGACAAAGTTTCTTTTTCAGATGTGGTATAATTCTTCTCATTTATTCAAATATTACATGTTGTGAAGTGGATAGGGTGATCCAGGTCCCCATTCCTAGGTTGAGCTAAAATAACTACTATTTTTCACTAAGCATTTACATGTACATGAAAAAACTTATTCCATTTAGGAAATACCAAAATTAGAGATATTAATAACCTTTTTTTTAAATCAATGAAGGTTTATTGACATTTTGAGGTCCACTAAAACCTTGTGTCATTTTACTATAATCTATCCAATGACACTAATATAGATGTGTACCCCAAATGAGCTTGTGATAATACCTAGTGTGTCCTAGGAATGATCCCACTTATATAGAATTTATAAGAGGTGGTAGTCCCAAAATAATTATAATCTTGGCTTAGTCTACTAGAATACCATCACTATAAACTACATGTCCTAAGATAACACAAAAAGGTGTAAAGAACAAGCATTTATTCAAATTTAATACAATGCGTAGAGCTCTACATCTTTCCAATATAAGTCATAGCTTTGAAAGATGATATTTTAATAAATAAATTATAGCCCAATAATGTAATTAAACTTTAATAAAGTCATGTATGCATTCCTTAAAATTAGTGGCTACAACTCTAGAGAATAGAGTAAGAGAATTTCTACGACCAAAAGGCATTACGTTACATGTAAAACACATTCTATTTCAAAAGTTGTATACATCTTGTCTTTTAATGTGATTAGAATATAATGATAACAACTAAAACCATCTATGAATGAATAAAATTCATGTCCTATTACCAAATTGAGAACTTTATATGTAAAAAGAATTAGGAATGGGTCATTTATGTAAGAATAGTTCAAATCCCTATAGTAATCATATACTCTGATTTCTCCTAACTTTTTGGGTTAAACCACTATGGTACTTACCCAATATGTTCTTTCTACTAGATATATGTTGCATTCTTCCTAAATATAGTTTATCTATGCTTTGAATTTCATCTTCATATTCAAATTTATTCTTTATGGGCATTTCTTTATATCCATTGCACACTCCTTCAACTCGATGTGCATCTCTACCAATCAAGAGTTTACACCCTTGACTTATAAAAAAATTGTATGAAACATATTAGGACAATATAACAATAATTATAACCCTTATAAAATATGTTGTTGTATCTAGTATTGCCTATGGTCAAAATCTTTGGTACAAAGTTTGTAGTTTATACCAAAATTTTCCATTACCTTACATATTGGTTCTTGATATATTTATTTATACGATTTGGAATAGAATATCATAGTGTCATCTCACCTTCCTTGTTCTAGATATTTAGATTTCATATCTATTTTTTTTTATTTTTTATGTTACCTTTAGGCTATTCTATATTTCAATCAGGCTCAAAGAATCCTTTTAAATCTAAATTTTCCTCACTATTAATGGATTCTACTTCTTCTGCACTATCTAGAATTAAGTTACATGATTTCAACAAAAAATATTATTTTTTATTTATTGGCCTTGTAATTTTTATAGCTTTGCTCAAGTCCTTAGTTACTTCCTCTTACGAGCTTTAGTGATGTGTAGTTATCATGTCTTCCTCCCATCTATTACATAAAAAAATCTTCATCTTCTTAAGATATTTTTGTACCATTGGGTTTCATCCTTAAACACAAATGTCTTTATGAAGTCTTGTTGAATATGTGGCCAATTTTTGGTCTCATGTCTTCACTTGTAATGCATGTACCATGTTTTTGGTATAGGTGTTAGAGTATATTTGAACACATTCACCTATCACCTTGGTTCTACATCATGCAATGTCCATATATTGACATAAATATTAATGTGTAATTTTGGACATTTTCCTTTTTAGAATGGCCATTCATTAGAGATCATAAATGCTACTTAGAATCAGGCTCTCATCAGGTCACATGCCTCTTTTCAATTATTTTTTTTAGAATGGTGAACTACCCAAAATGACATAGTAACACCTTTGAGTGCATAGTTTAGTAAACTAAATCATTATTCTAATTTGGTTATGACTTGTTCTAACATGGAAATGAATTGCACTAAATCTTGGTTGTAAAATATTGTGGAAATTATCTCTCATTAGCATAAACCATTCTCATCGGCCTTACCTCACAATCTCCATGTGTCTAATTCAACTTATGTGTGTCTGAGTCACCACTTACAAAAGATAAAACCTCCCATGGTAAAGTTACCTCATGGGTGGGTTTTATATACTCCATATCTATTAGAGTAACATGGTACAATAGATCCATTTCTAACCTTGTTGGAGATCATATAGATGGATATTTTCATTCTTATGCTACAAAATTTGCTCCATTATTTTGATATGTTGATATAAAATTATTTTCTATGTTGTAACTATGGAACTGGTTGAGCTTATTGTGCAAAGTTGGTGAACTCTCTACCTTGTAGATCCTATGACTTTGATTCTATGTCAACCTTAAACTAGTTGTCTCCTCTATAGACATATGGTGATTCAGGCTCCTTGGGAATGATTTAAGGCTTGATTTTAGCCTTGTTCAAGGGTATAATAATGTTTTTGTTCCCTTGATGTGCCTCTAGTTGATTATATATTGTATTGATGGTCATTTAAATATCATATTCCCATTTTTCCCTAGTTGACATATGGTAATGTGTTTCATTTATTTTGATATCAATGACTTTAAAGTCTCCTCGTAGACTTAGATCAGTTACTTTGATCTCTACATCCTCCCATCTCCCAATGGGTTTTACCCTTCTATAGTTTGTGATACTAAGTGTAACAAAGACATATCTAATGGTTGTTCATCCAATGGCCTCCCAAGGAGACATAAGAATCATATTCAATATAATTATTAATTTAAAAAAAAAATTGGGGACTTCGTAGCCTCCATTATCTATGTCCATTTTGTAGTCAATATCCTAAGGCTTATTGGTCTTCATATACCAAACTACCCTCTTAGTTCTCTATTGTCCCCTTTTTGCATAATCTATCAAATTATGCAACAAGTTAGTGATATTTTATCATTACATAGAGTACTTACTAGCTTAATAATATTTTTAAAAGTTATAACTACTATGTCTTGTTCAATATGAAAATAATCTGACCAAACATTTTTGCATCCGTGACTACCACATCTACTTAAAAACATTCTAATTATGTATGTTATGTAGTAACTATGTTGCCTCAAAAATTAGGAATTTTTCTATGATAAGATCTAGATATTTTTCCTTCTAAACCTTTCAAATCAAAGGCTCTTGCGGCATCTCCAGGGGTCTAAATACTTGCTCTTTACATTGATTCTAAGTGACATATTGCATAAACACAAGTTATTTTGGGTGCGTATTCATCATATTATCATTTTGCACTAGTTATTCCTTTCTTTACTTTTCAAGAATAGGATAATATTCTGTATTTTGATTCTTTGATATTATGCAATAAATGTAATATGTTTATATTTACATATTACAGGGGTAATTTTATGTGATATGATTATACTCACCACAAATTTATCAAATAATCATCTATCATCTTATTTCCAATTTTGATTTCCTCCCTGATATCCCCTTAGTATCCTCCTCAATATCCTACTTACCTCTATTATAAACCCCACCCTTGTTTTTGCCCATCATAACACTCGTACTATCTCTAGAGTAATGGTAGAGCCCATATTTATTATTTTTGATATTGTGGTGATGGAAATGTCCATCTTGTTTGATATAAGGGTGACTATGTTGTCTAACCTACTTAGCCTTATGATGATTGAGGGGTCCATCCAAATTGATACTAAATATATGTTGGCATCCATCTAGGAACAAACTATGTGGCTTGGGTTATCTCAACATTTGGACTAGGTGATCCTAATTTCACATCTAGAACCTATTATATAGCTACTATGAAGACATTCGTGGTGATGTCTTCTTTCAAATCCTAAAGGGCTCAAATTTTTTTATCATCATGATTATGTGATTTATAAATATTTCAATACATGTTGTGTAGCTAATCTATATATTATTTCAATAGGTGACACTTGGTACTAAGATGTCCCACTATGCGATAAATCTCACAAAACTTTGTCTTAATTTTTATATATGCATTCATGTGGTGTCCCTCCTTACTCTACTTAGTGCACCATATAGATAATTTTTTTATGTTTATCTCATGTATTTAATCCATATTTCACAAGACATCATCTATATTGGCATTTGTTCTTGTAGTAGGCTACATAATCTCTCCATATTCTTCTATCTACTAAACATACACCATAGTAGATCTATCATCAACTTTATTATCATATTGAGTTTGTGAAATAGTAAACCTCATCCTAGTTTTTAGGACTTCCATGATTTAAGAATCTTGTTATGTATTCTAAAACTATAGATTCAATCAATTTAATACATTTGAGAACATGTATTCCTAAGCCCAAAATTATTCTCTTGATTTCTAATGAATCTCATTCAAGTCCTAAATAGTTTGGATTACACATTTAGGCATTTTAATCTCTCCAAGTAGTATGTTTTTGACATAGTATAAGGAATCTGTTATTGGATTACTTTTGTATATCAATTTTAGAGTTATACGTATTAAGGACCCTATGAAATTACACTTATTTGTATTATCAGTGGTGCCACGTTTTACCTACCACTTCATCTCATAAGTCAAAAAATATTGTTCAAGGTTAGACGACCCATAATATGGTGTTAGGGATACAAAAATTCCCATATTAAGAGCCATGTTTTAGTATTTGCACTTGAAATAACTAGCTACTTCAGACTAAACTTAACAGGTGTTTTAAATCCATTGTAATTATTTTGGCATACTAGTAATTTTCACTTCTAGATACTTCTATGTTTCTAAACTTAGACTTCTGAATTTCTCTATGGAATTGTCAAACCATCTATTATGTCTCTAAATTTCTACATTGCTTCCTCCTATTAACAAATAAGGCATGAGGGATGTGTCCCCTTGGAATGAATGATATTTATGTGATGTATTTTGATCACTTGAACTTTAACATGACTTAATCCTATGATTCTAAAAAAACTTCTCAAGATATTATCCCTATTCATCTCCAAAATATATCCTTCATTGTAATTACTTCCTAAAACTACCATCTAGCTACTTTAGTTGCTTCTATTCAAATTTTCCATGATCTATTAATTCTCTTTCTTCTACTTTCTCTGAGTCACCTTTTTAATCCTATACATTCCATTTGATCTATTTAACACATTTAATTCCTTTGAGTAATTTGAGTCCCCCATATTCATAGACTCTAGGTTATCTTAGAGGTCTATCATCTCTTATAGTCTGCACAATCTCTATCTTACTCCTATTTATAGTTACCTAAGAATCACTTTGTTTATTCAATCTCTTTTGTTATCACAACTGATTCTTAAGTTCTAGAATTTCCTTTTCACTTTGTTTCCTTGTGTTTTCCATCTTATGGGTATAGTTTCAAGTTATTTCTCTCAATGTTTCATCATTAACCTCATTTTGATTTGGATCCTCATAGTGACCTAAATGACTACTACATATCATTTGAGATTGGCATCATGGCCTTCTCCATAACCAATTTTTTTAGAAGTATAGGTAGTTTCTACATAAATTTTCCTTTGATGCCTCTTGAAAATAAATCATATGCAACTTCAAATGTAAGGTATCCTTGTATGGAAAATTAAATGACATGTCCATAAATTGTGGTCAATGATCTATCACATTCATCTAATTGATGCCCAAGTTTCATATTTTTTCTATTTTTTTTTAGTCTAGATAAAGTGCTATGTTTCTCTAGGAATGAAACATTAATATCAATTTTGGACAACCAAGTGGCTGATAGTTTAGGAAACTTGCACCAAAAAATCTCATATATTTCACCATGAATGTGCTTAGTTATAATTTATTTTGTAGTTCTTCTAATTCTTTTGAATTATTCTTCTACTAACTTTTAAATTATTTCATCCAACCATCATTCCATATTTCTTTCGTTGGGTAACCATTTAAACTTGTTTTGATTTCCATGCTCACCACACCATTATTAGTAGAGGTTCTTATAAAACCCATGAAAACATACTAAGGTTTTTATTATGTGGGTTTATATATAAAATCATAGTACACAGATGGGGATATGTAAATTATTTGCATTTATACTTATTAGGTGTTTAGTTAGCTACAAATTATTAACCTAGATCATACATATTCATTGTATTAATCATACGTATTTGAATAGAATAAGGAAACAAATGTGCATAAAAAAATAACACATCAAGTGTTTAATGGAACCATCAAATTATATCTATTATTATCTCCCAAATTTGGAACTCTTCTTTCATTACATTACAAATATTTATAGAGCTTCAAAGAGACTCTATCACTTTGCATTCTTGACCTTTCACTTGCATCCTAAATGAGTCTTTCCATCTTATTACAATCATTTAATATACAAACACTTGTCAAATTATATAAAAAAAATTATACATCACAAAAAATAATATACATCACACACATGTTGCTTATAGAAAACTATATGATTTTACACTATATAATCTACTACCAAGAGCTGAGTCTCCAATAATTATTCATATCTAATAAAGAATTTTAAAAATGTATTTATAATAAAATAATGGGCACTGCCACATCTAAAAATCAATCTACATTAAATTTTATTCTAAATCAACTAAAGCTAATTCTTAATGTCAAAAAATATAAAATGCCTGCTTTTAAAACATAAATCCATAAATTAAAATTCCACTTTAAAATCCATTTCAAACTTATCACTTTTAGGCCTACATATAGATTTGGAAATCTCCATAAATCTCATAAATGTCTATTATTAGATTTTTAAAGAGTATTTTAGCCTTAGTCATAAGTAATGCATGGAAGCCTTGAGATAAGCCTTTTTTTAGCTTTCTCCACTCTTTTAGTGCATGTGTGACAAAATTAAAAAAATGATAGATTATTCTCTTATTTACTTTCATTATTTTCATATTAAATGAATCTATTAACTATTGATAAAACTTATAAATTCAATGGGGCTTATCAAATTGTTATCTGCAATGAACAATCTAGGCATATGAGCCTCCCTAAAAAAATTTAGCATATTTTATTTAAATCCATTATGTAAGGTTGTTTTATCATTCACATTTACTGAAGATTCTTCTAAATAAGTCCATATGTTGGCTAGAAAGGTTTGACATAGGTTGATGTCTGAAATGTTCATTTGTTTGAGGTTAGAAAGCATGCCTTTCCTCACTATGTGAGTAATTATATCAAACTTCTTCTCAAACATAAAAAATTATATCAAATAAGTTTGAATATTAACCACTATTTGTTCATTATTCACTCTAAATTCATGAATTTTAGTCAAATAATTGAAAAGTGAACTCAAAGAATATTCAACCTTATTTACCAGAGTCTCAGGGACATTGATTTTTAATTTTGATCACAACCTTATAAATTTATTTTTCATTCCTTTGACCAACATTTTTTAAATTTTATTAGAAGATAGTACCACTGATTATAGATCATATTGAAATTCATCATCACTATTTGAATATTCAAGAGTTCTATCCAAACTTTTGGTTGGTCTCTTTCTTTTCTCAGTTAGATTAAATAACTCTTTTTCTCTCTCATATAGAGTGAGAGTACCATCTTGAGTGAATTTTATTATTTTTATTATCTTCAATTTCATGGTAGATTTCTCAAAATTTTAATCTCATGTATAGTTCATCTTGGATAACCATCTCAAACCTATGGGTTTGGACTATTTGCATGCTATGAATCCAATCATCCTAAGGATCTTCTCCCTCTTGAGACATTGTTAATGGTGTGGGGGATTGAGGTAAAAAAATTAGAATGGATGAAGTGGGAGTGATCTTAGGAGAATTCATGATAAATTGTGGTGAAGTTATAATAGTGGGTGAAAAAAAGGGAGATGAAATTTTAGTGATGGCAAGGGATTCCACTACTTGTGAAGTGCGTGTAGGTATGAGAATGAATTGTTTTGTTGGAGTATCAATAGGAACCTTCAATGGTGATGTAATGGCATCCAAAGGATTTATTGGGCTCAAATATGTAAGAATTATATTGGTGAAATAAGAGTAATGGAAGTGGTCATAGATATATCTAGACCAATTATCACTATTAGGACTTAAGGGGGAGAAATATAATCTTGTGTTTGTGATTTAACAATAGTGACCTATGAAACAATTTGATCTATTTTTTCATTGGTAACTAATCTGGATATAATTGAAAGTGGATTACTCATGATGGAACTATAAAATTGGATGGTCACATGGATATTGATAGAAGATACTACAAACATATTAGTAGTCTCAATTATTTTTGCCAATGTTATCAAACTAGTCCCTATAATTTGTGTATCTGGAGTAACCTAAGAAACTATGGATTGTCTAGTATAGACATGAGTAAAACCTAGTGTATGATTTAGAATATTATCAATATGGGATTTAAATATAATTTTTGTACTCATTGATGTAAAATAAATATGAAACATATTGGAATCTAAATCAATGACAATTGGGCAAGTAGGCATAGGTGTCATAAAAACATAAGAAACAATAGGTGGTTTTGTTACCTAAGCTATAAAAACTAGTGTTGATGATGATGAAATTGATGGTGTCCCTAAAATAATTTTATTTTTACATGTACATCAATTCCTTTTGGCTCTTATTTCACTGGTAACAATTGAACATTTGGCCTCTCTTTAATGCCTCATGTCTTTTGAGTTTGAGACTTTGGTGATGAAGCAATGAGACCTACTACTTTAAAATTTTCCAACACTTATATATTTTTTGGATTTATATATTATGTAAATATTCACTTAGAACATTATAGTAGGTCACATTAGCCTTTCCTCTCAATGTATACAAATGATTAACAACCTTCCCTTTAGGATCCCAATGTTTTAAATCATGATCATCTAATCTAAAATATCATGTGTAAGATGAAAATATAAGGGTAATTATCATACACTATTTTTCCTATCCTACATTTTTTTATCTTATATTATAAATTTTAGGCACATTGATACATATTGGCATGCAATTTCTTGTTCATCCAATCTGTCTGGGATGTAATATATAAACTTAAGAGGGCCAACCAGTATTCCTTAAATTATAATCATAGTTAAAATTTAAGAATACCAATATGCTCAAATTTATTTGATTCAATCCCTCATTTCATTATAAAATCTTGATATGGGATGTTCATTAATCACTTGATACACTGGTGGATTAAAAAATAAGAAATTTACATAAAACTATCTTGATAAAAATGAACTTATAGTTTCTAATATAATAAATGGATTAGGGAACTAGAAGAATGAGGCCATCTATGAAAGTAAACATGACTAAATTTTATAATGGAAAATCATGCATCAACCAAATAATGCATCATGTAAAAAATTTGTCCTTTCTTGGCTCCTTGCAACTATTGCTTCAAGTTACAAGAGATGATTTATCCCAAAGTTAGTTTCTTCCTTTCATTGGTGATCATTGAAAGTAGAGGGAAGAAAAGTTTATTCAAATTAATAATATATGGATCTAAATAATCTATTGATGAGAGCCATGCCATCCCTAACTCCTTTTTAAAAAATATTAATTATCTATGAATTAACATCACCCTTATTGACCCAACATTCTAGATGTTTAGACCAATCTTTGATAACTTACATGAGATCATTATAATTTAACCTTTTTAGGGTAACCTCTTTATTTTAAATGAAATTAGGTTGTGTAAATTTATAATAGATCTCAAAAGCAACCTCGATAATAAAAGATACCCTATTTTTTTGGGTTGGGAGAGTGAATTACACCATTCCTAAAAATGAATTCAATAAATATACTATGTACGATTTCCATGCATAGAAATACCTCAAGTTTAAAGTTCACTTAATGAAGACCATTTTTTTTAAATCTACCAAATCATATTGGCATTCCATATCATCTCGAGAAACACCCTCATCATCTAATATGGAATGAGATTCTTATATCACTCTAAATAGAATAGTGTAATGGTCATATAGAAGAGTTTCACATGAATAAGTCATATCCTTAAAATCTTTTTGGGGGTTGGAAGAGGAAGATGCAACCATTTTTATTTATACATGAAATCTAGTACTTTGTATGAGGAGCAAGTTGATCATAATATGCCCGATGAGATTTTTATGGTCACTTCTACATCCAAAATGCTTCTCAAATATATAAACTATATTATCAATGGTATCCCTTTATAATCAAAGTAGATTGTATTAATTTTTTTGGATAAATACTAGTTTTTATGAGATCTATACCCTATATTAATATAAAATTTACACAACAAACTAGGATAAAAATGCCATGGCCCAGAAGAACCAAATACAATAAAAATGCACAAGGCTAAAAATAACCAAATAACAAGCCTACCTACTACCCAAAAGCTAGTATCAAACATCAACTTGTGGGATAGTAATCTAAAAGATTAGTTATATTTCCTTTTTTTACCTTTTTATTTTTTACCTCCAATGACATTTCTTTCTCAGAATTCACCAAAACTAATTGTCTATCTGGATTCTATATTTCCAAATTTTTATTTTTAGATAAATCCTTTTCTAAATCTAATTTTTTAGACTCATGTCCTCTCTTCACTCCATTGACTGACTACTTTTTAAGGGGAATTATAAACAATTTCTATCACCTCTTCATGGGGAACTTCTTCTTTAGCAAAGGCAACTTTTTATCCTCTCTTTCTATATCCCAACTCTATATCTTTTTGTGTTTATGAATCTCTAAAATAGTTTTCTACTACTAACGGTGAATCTGGTGCACTCCATTTGTTTTATTTAGACTTTTCTCCCTTCTTTTTCATCACTTGTGGATGTCCTTGAGGATAAGATTCATAAATATGACATGCTAATTTTCTGTTATGGCATCTAAAAGTGGTATTCTCATAATCTAGAACTTGAACATGCTGAACTTTGTCATATTTTAAAATGATTTTATCTAGAATCCCTTTGATTAAATATATCTCAACACATATTTTGGTGTAAGTGCATAAGCCTGTAGTAGCTTGATTATGATCAATATTTAATAATTACCCCAAAGCATTAGATATTTTCTTATAAGCATGCCAAAAATGTAAATGTATATTAGGAAGATGAATCCAAAATATAATCTTAGTGACTGAAAGAGTGAGAGGGTTAAAATTCAGAAACTAGAGATTGATAAACAAGATGACATAACCCCAAAACTAGGGGTCTTTTGAAAGACATTTTTGGTAATCTTGATGATCATAGAAGTGGATAATAAAAAAACCTTAGAGTAAAGAGAAATTTCATAGTGATTCAACCATGTCTCATGAACCTATTTATATAAAGTGATCGTAGAAGGCCATGGACCATTAAATCTACAAATAACTACATCCTTAGCTAGAGAATAAAAATAATCATCTGCTTCTTCTTTTGAAATATCCATAGAAGGGACCTCCTTCACTTTATCAACAATATAGGATAGAGGAAGAGGAGATTATTTTGATAAATTTGGATTGAAATTAGTATTTTTTACTGCAACTTTGAAATATGTAGGTTTGGGATTAGAAGATTGATTTAACCTAGATATCCCTCCCTTAATTCTAGAAGCCATGGATGTGACTGAGTCTTTTCCTAATGAATATTAAGACAATGGTAAAAAATTTATTAATTCCTTACCCTAATTACCAAACACTAGAGGTTAGCTAGAACATTTAAAGAGGCCTCTAACCTCTATTTTAAATCTATCACAACATCTATCCCTTTTACCCAAAAACATTTTATTCACCTTGAAAGAGAGTGCACCATTAATTGATATCCTGGTTGCTCAATTTTTAGATTTTCCTATTTAAACATTTTATCAAACACTTTACCTTCATCCTAAAGAACCACTAGTTTATGCATTATCAGATCCTTTATTTTGATCAATCTATGATGCCCAATGCTCTTTGACCATTCTAAATACTCTACTATTACTACATCAACCTCATGCTCATTGTGATAGTTTAAAGAGGAAGTAGTGTAGAGGCTAAATAGATCCTCACAAATCTGATTCCCTAGAATGTAACAAACATGATCAAATGTCCATACTAAGGCTTGAATGTATCCTCCTCTAACTCCCCGCTTGCCTTCACTTTTTCATTTGGCTACTTAACACCTATGCCTCATTCCATAGGCCTCAAGGATCTACCCTAGGTCATGTTATGCGATGCATAAGAGGAAAAATAAGATTTATGCCTAGAAATTAACTACTTGATGACCCATAACATATCGTAGCATCATTACCTCAATAAAGAGATACATCACCATCATTCATGAGAAGTGAGTTGTTTAGGCTAAGATAATACCTAGATGCATTATATCTCTAAGTTATTACTTTAGATAGCATATACCTATCCATTCTAAGTGAACCAAACTAGCCACCAACTTCAATGGGTGGCCACTCATTTTGAACCCTATCAACATGTGACTCTCTAGAAAAAGATAGTCCCCCTAGATTATTAGGCCATACAGTGTGAACCAACTGATCTACCAAGAAATAATGAGGATCTCTCAATGGAAAAACCCTCACATCAAACCCCTTACCACCATTTTCCTTTAAAAACATTGATAAATCATACCCCCTACTACCTCCATAACCAAGGATAGATTTCCTACATGCAGTCACACTAAGATATTGGCCTAGGTTATAGATCTGGTGTGCCATCACCCTTCCCCAACTTGCTGATTGTATTAATTTTTATGCCTTAACTTTGTAATTAAAATATTTTAAAAGGCTTTATTTTCACATGATCCAACTTCACAATATGTGGATTAATGAAAAATAATGACTTCTATTAATTTCTCTTTGTAAATTCCTTTTATGATTTGATTTAGTAAATCATGTGACTAAATTTAGAACTAGCATCTAAGTCATCCACATATCATAATCTTATGGACTTAGGGTCATAAGGTGTATGGAATACATTTGTTAATAATATTGGTTTATGTGGATCTGTTAGTTAAATAAATCCATCTTCATATCCTATGAAATCTACCACTTGAATTTATTTTGTGTAATAGAAATAGGACACATGTCTCCATATGACTAGATCAAAATTATGGAACCTTCTCACAACCTCTAAGTTAATATTTATACCATTTGGATGCATTGAATCTTTCAATTATGCTTATAAATATTTGGATTACGTGGCTTTACCTATAATCAAATCATACATTACAAGTGACCTTACATTATAATTTAATAAAAGTGATAATCAATGTCATCTGAGATGAAGATCGACATTTATAGAATGACCATGAGTCATGGAGACATGAGCTTCCCTTTTATTAACTTAGAGATCATGTGTCGTGTGGATCCATTTAACTTTGAAATCTAATGTATTATTGTTTATGTTCATTCATTCACACAAAATGCATACGAGTCATAATCATTGTTTTGATTTGATGTTAAACATACAATATACAAAAATATAAGAAACATCAAATAAAACTTGACATTAATCCTATATTCATGCATTCACATAGTCACATAGAAATTAATGGTCCCAATAAAATCCATGGATGTATTTATAAATCATAGGAATCCAAAAAGGGAGGTTAGTATAATGTTGGCTCCTTCTCTCTTTAGCACCATTGGCTTTGATGTGGATTGATATATCTTGGCTTAGGATTTTGGCATTATAGCACTACTTGGGGAGACAAATAGCTTGTCTCTCTCCAAATTCGCACTATAACTTGGACTTATGAGAGCTTCAAAATGAAGAGGCATGGCATTGTATATATAGCTTAAGGATTTAAATCTCATCCAAGGTGACTTAGGGTTGAGTTAAGGCTTGGAATGGGTTCAAACCTAACCAAGGTAAGTCAAATTTAACCCTACTAGAGTTAATAGTTGTCAAATAATTATGATTTTCAATGAATAGGCATGGTTCTCAATATATATATATATATATATATATATATATATATATATATATATATATATATATATATATATATATATATATATATTAGGATATTTTCAAAGAGCTTGACAACTCATAAAGGTAATGATGAAAGGCTAGGATATTTTGAATTTTTGAATTTCCTTTTTCAAATATTCATTAATTTCAAATGGACAATTCAAATAGGCATTTAATCATTTTTAGCTTGTAATTTGATTTAGATTAGTCTTTTATCTATTTCAAAATTTGATATTTGGTCATCTGACCCACTTAATAGGTCGATATGCCAAATTGATATTTTTTATGCCACAAGGTGATTAGGGATGAATCCATGAGAGGTTATTGTTACATATGATAAAATACCCTAATTAGGGATGTCTCAACATGATTATAATCTTTGAAGAATAATGCATAATAAAATTTGGGATATTCAATGATTTTTAGGCTTAATTTGTAATGGTTGGTGGGAATTAGTCTAAAGTTTGGGTATAAGCCAATTGTGACCAGTTTTAGGTGTCTATAATTTGTCCCTATTTGGGAGGTATTACAAGCTATAGGAAAAGTAATGTCTTCTCAAAGAATGAAAAGGTCTTGTATGCCTAAGACTGTAATAGAAATGGATGAATTGTAAGTGCCCCCTCAAGGAAGCAGTCAACAATTAGGGTCGGTGATTGATCCCTTGAAAGAAGGAAATGATGGAACTAAAAAGATAAAATGGGTGGAAAAGATTGATTTGCCTACAAGTAGTTATAATCAGTGGCATACTGAGTTGTCCTGATTGGGTAGAAAAATAAGATGTTTTACTCATAGGTCATTATAATCATCATCATAGGTGGGAAAAAAAAAGGTAATGATTTTCCTAAAAGTGGTTATAATCATTAAAAAAGACTTAGGGTAACAAGATAATTATTTTACCAAAGGTGGTTAGAATCATTTAAAAGGGAAAACAATGATTTGTCCATAAGAGGTTATAATCATTGGAAGGATACAAACATGTCACAATTAGGTGGATAGAGATAATAGTTTGCCCAAAGGTGGTTATAAGCATTATCACAATGAAACATGCCCCAATTGGGTAGAGAATGAGAAAGATTTACCTAGAGGTAGTTATAATCTATGACATCTAGATAGATTGAAACATAATGATTTACCCATAGGTAGTTATAACCATTGGAGTCATGGGTGGGATGATAAATAATTATTTTCCCAAATGTAGTTAGAATCATTGGTAGCATAAGTAGGATGAGATACAATGATTTTACCAAAGGTGGTTATAATCATTAGAATTCTGATGATGGAAAATTGGTATAGAGGGGGAAGATGAATTTGGACAACTTGCTAGTATGGATATGCATGTCCTAACTAGAAAGGATTAAAATTAATTCATTTATTTAATTACTCTATGTGCAAGAATGATTGGTGTAGATCAGGAATTTTTTAGGTGGTAAGTATATATATCATGGCCATATTACTTTTAAGACTTCTCAAGCTAATTTTTACTATAGCATGTGACGGTATGCATCATGATAGAACACCATGATAACTTATCTGAAATATGCATAAATAATGACATGTAATCCAACAACAATGGAAAACAATGAACTAATGATAAAAACCATGGTGACAATGTTGACATATGAATATGGATGGATTCAAGAATAATGTGCAAAGAATCACCCAATGAACACACATAGATTGAATAAAGGAACAATAAGAAAGCAAACAAATAGGCAAACACGCCAACAAATAAAAAGATAAAATAAAACAAGCATAAAAAAAATGAAGTAAAACATGAACAATGGTTAATTATAATGTTATCACAAATAGAGAATAAACAAAACAACAAACATTGCCCCTAGGGTATAGGGAAATAATGAAACAAACAAAATGAGGGGAATAAAAGAAAAGGAAGGGGTGGTCAAGCTATATATAGATGTATTAGGTGAGTGGACACTACCTACATAGTTACATGGATGTAATAACCAACAAAAAATTTAGGCCAAATGTAATTCTCCTAGGGGATGGGATAAAATAAAATGATGATAGAGAAAACATGATTAACATGATAGAGGAAATATGGGAATAGGCTGTTAAAATTGTGAGAGTGTGGGACATAGGGCTAAGGATGGGAAAAATAAATGACAAGTTATATTTTTTGAAATATTTATGGATCCTATAATCCTTAAGGCAAAGAAGTGGTTGATGTTTAGGATTTTGTAGATCATTTGCAAATGTTTTTTTGAATTTTTAGAGCATCTCAACTTGATGGAGAGTGACAAGGTACTAAATGGTCCAAATCACAAAATGATGAGAGAATGGGAAAGAGTGACTGAGCTAACCTCAATGTGAATTTAGCATTACCTACATGGTCCCATGATGGGACCTCAAATCACTATAGTTCTACCTTACAATAGACGAATCTGACTAGGTAGCAAAAAATTCATAAATTGGGCAAAGTAGGCAAATGGCATAGTATGGTATAAACATGGCAAATTGGTACTTCAAGGCATGATAAATAGGTGTTGTCCCTAATTTTATCATAGGTGGTTATAATTAAGAAATAATGGTATAGGTCAATGATACTAATTTACCCATAAGTGGTTATAATTATTAGCATGATCGTGGGTACTCTGATTTGCCCATCGATGGTTATAATCAGTAATACTAAAATGGAACAAAACAAAGAATGAAGGATACAAATACCAAACCACTATCATACTACTCCAAAATATGGCCTCTACTTAGAATACTAAATCAACTACTGAAACTTGATCTAAATCTTCTTGTTAAAGGTGTCTATGGAACTAGTTAAACAAAACCAAGGTCAAAGGGATTGGGTAAGGAGGGTAAATAGAAATAGATCGATATGAAAGGTATGGTAGAATGGTATGGTAAATATGGTATAAAGAAGGATGTTGATATTATGGTATAATTGAAATTGGCCTTATAGACAATGCTTCAGGTCTTTCAAGCAAAGTAATGCTCGAGGTGTATAATGTTCATCAACTCATCAAGTTCATCCCTATCTGATGTAGCAAGCCTATATGCTCTAGTGTCATAGTTTGTAAAAATTATGTATTGGCCTATCCAATTGGGTTTGAACTTTCCTTTGTGTTTTTTCTCATCCATGGTATTATGTTGATTTTATTTGAGTAAACAATTACCAAGCTCAAATTCTCTGTGTATGACCCTCCAGTTATAATGGCCATGAAGTCAGTTTTGGTATGCTTATAGGTTGTTAATTATGGCTATGCATTTCTCATCAAATAACTCTGGGTCATGTAGGCAAGCTACTTGGTAATATTTATTATCCAAGACATTCTTCAAAGAAATGTGCAAAGAAGGTAACTCAACCTCAATTGGAAGAATGGCCTCAGTACCATAAATGAGGGAATATGGAGTGGCTCCCATTGGGATATGGTATGCCCAAAAGGCATAGAGTATTTGGAGGTGTCAATCATGGCTGAAATCTTTAAAAATATTTTTAAGGATGTTAATGATGGTTTTGTTGGATGTTTCTACTTGACCGTTACCTTGTGGGTAATAGGTAGTATAAAAATGTTGAGTGATTTTATAATCAACACATAGTGATTTGACATCCTTATTTTTAAATGATCTACCATTATCATATATAATGTCAGATGGGATACTATAGTCACAAATGAGATGGTTAAACATGAATTTGGAAATTTGCTTTCTATCCATGTAAGTGAGGGGTATAGCTTCAACCCACTAGTGAAATATTAGGTAGCAATAAGGATGTGCTTATGGCCATTAGAGGAGGTCAGGTTTATCTTCTTAATGAGATCGAGGCTCAATGTTTTAAAAAACCATGGTGTATGCATTGGTTTTAGAGTCTTCATTGGGACATGAATCAGATTCGTATGCCTTTGACATTTGTCACACTTTTTAACATATGTAACTTCATCTGCATCTATAGCTAGCCAATAATACCTGATATGTAGGAGATTTTTGGCTAAGATGGCCCTAATTATGTGGGATCCACATAATTATTCATGAACTTACCATAAATCTAATGTTGATTCTACCAAATTTAAATAATGAAGTAGAGTTCCATCAAATCTATGAAAGTAGAGGGTTGGTCCAAGTAAAGTATAACATATGACATAGTGGATAAATGCTTTGGATTGTTTATGGGATAGGTCTAGTGGAATAATGTGGTCATGAGGATAGGCATAAATGTATCAATACCATATATATTTGGGACCAAAAATATCATAGATCATTACGATGGTTGAAGGTTCATGAGCTAGTGCTATAATATTGTCAACAAGAAATTGGTATTCTTTTGCTTTGTCTGGATGATAGATCAAAGATCTAATGGTGGCCATGTAATTTATTGTTTGGTTACTAGCCCTTGGTATATGTTCAAATTGTACATCAACAATCTATTATTTGAGAGTGTCAACCATGGCCTTGTATGGTACTAGCTTTTCATCTTTGGTCTGAAAGTGATTTTAACCTGATTGATGATTAACTTAAAATCATCATAAACCTTGAGATGTTGAATATTCTATTGTAATACTTGATGGATCCCTAAAATGAGTGATTTATATTTAACCATATTGTTGGTATAAGGAAAGTTGATACAAAATTATTTAAGGATAAGATTCCTTTGTGGTGTAATAAATAGTACACCTACCCCCGATCCATGTGATGTGAATAAACCATAAAAAAACAAATTCTAGTTTTTATCCTCAAGAGGTTTTTCAATGGTGGTCATAATAGACTCATCTAAGAACTGAAAGGTTAGAGGTTTTGTATCTGTAAGTGGCAATTCAACAAGTTGATCTATTAAAATTTATCCATTGATGGCTTTTTAGCTGACATATTCTATCTCAAAATCATTGATAAGTATGATCCCTTTGGCCATGCAACCTTTTAAATATATTTTAGATAGTAGATACTTGAGTGGATCTACTTTTGAAATAACCATGGTCTTGTTATTTAACATGTAATGTCATAGTTTTTGAGCTACAAAGACCATAACTAATCATGTTTTGTTAATGGGCATATAGTTGTGTTCATACATGACTAGTGTAAGGATTATATAGTACATGGCATGTTCTTTTCCATTATCATAATGTTGAACTAAGAATGCCCTTAGGGATTTATCTATGGTAGATAGATACAATAAAAATGGCTTTCTTAGCATTGGTGGTAATAAAATAGGTGGATTGGTTAGATAATCTTTGAGGTGATGGAAGGCTTTATATCATTCATCATCCCAATGAAACATGACACCCTTATTTAATAAGTGTGTAAATGGATGAAATTTTTTAACCAACTGAGAAATGAAATGTCTCATAGATTACATCTAGCCTTACAAAATGTAGAGTTGCTTCAAATAAGAAGGTGGTGGCATCTTAGTAATGGCTTGTACTTTGGTTGGATCAACTTTAATACCTCAATGAGACATAATGAATCCAAGTAATTTGCCTGAAGTAAATCCAAAAACATAATTCTTAGGATTGAGTCTAACTTTATATTCATGTAGCCTCTCAAATATTCTTCATAGTGTGGCTGGATGATTGGCCCAAGTCTTTGATTTTCTTAATATGTTGTCAACATAGTCTTCAATAATGGCATGTAATATATCATGAAATATGATGGTCATGGTTATTTAGTATGTGTCCCCAACATTTTAAAGACCAAATGGCATAACTTGATAATAGAAGGTTCCCCATGAAGTGGTGAACATTATTTTATGTTGGTATTCTAGTGTAATCTAGATCTAGTTGTTATCTTTTGGGTAGGCCTTGTTTATATCTTTGAAATCAATATAGATTTTGATTCCTTTTGGTTTCTTATTGACTGACATAACATTTGAGATCCACTCTGAGTAGTCAATTATTAAATACATCTCACTTCCAAGATTTTTTCCAACTCTTTATTTACTAATATAATAATGCAAGTATATATTTTGCATAATTTTTGTTTCAAAAGTTTGGCATCAAGATGTACAACAAGGTGACATACAACCAAGGTGGGGTCCAAACCTAGAATGTAAAAATATGCCCAATCAAATATTCAACAAATTCCCATAAAAGGGCTATAAAGATGTCATGTTCCTCTTTAGTGAGGGATGAACCTAATTTGATCCATTTTGGGTTGTTTTAAGTTCTGATGCTAACTTTTGTAGTGTCTTCCACAAGGAGAGTTAAAATATCTTCTAGAATGGTTGGCAAAGATTTAAATTGGTCTGTAATGGTATAATCTTATATTTAGACTGGTTCTTCAAGTTCTCCTAGGCAAGATGAGTCAAAATCTCCCAATGATAAGTATGGCCATGTGACAAACATTATTGGAAACTTTTGAATGATTTGATCAAAGGTATGCTATTATTTAATATTGAACTCAGACCTATAGGCAAGCTCATTATTGGTGGTTTCCTCAGCTCATTAAGAAACCTTGTTTATGGTCTCCTAACAAAACATTATCTCTTAGGCCTAGAAAGTCAAAAAAGGTCTCATCATTCTCAAACTCATCTATAGGCACTATGTATTCTTATTGGTATTAGGCTATAAGTTGAGGGTAATATAAGGGAAGTAGATTGTAGATAACTAGTTTAAGGGTAAAAATGACATGAGTGTCAAATAGATTGGTATTGGCTAGGTATTTATAAGGGCTATAATTAGACTCTACTTCATTTTTAGAATCATCATCACTATTTATTAGCATTGGAACATAAATAATAAATGTGAGGTCACCCCTAGGCAGTTTAAATTTGAGACCATATGTTCCTTTGTATTGAGTGGAAAAAATTAGCTCAAGTTTTCCTTTTTGGTTTGGTCTGAAGCCTCCTCCTTCCTAGCCATGTTGTTAGTGTATACACATAGCTCTGATACCACTTGTCAGGATCTTAGATCAATTGATTACTTTTGTATAAGCAACTAAACATGGAATTAAACCAGAAGTAATAAGTAACTAGAAATCAGAAACAACAAAGAATAGGAGATACGAGAAACAATACAATTTATATTAAACTCTTCCAAAATGAAATACAATGAAGAAATATCTCTCTCCTCACACCTCTCAGATGTACAATAATTCTCCTTCAAGAGTTATCTCTCTCTCTCAATCAATTACAACCAACTCAACAATTGAGTTGTCTCCAGTAGATCTTCTTGATCTTGCACCTTGCAGATCTAATTGATCTTACACATCCATAGATCTTCTTGATCTTGCACCTTGTAGATCTAATTGATCTTACTCACCCTTAATTACAAGACTACCCCATGGGTCTCTTAAATAGAATTGAGAAGCAAACAATAATTAGAAAAACAAACTCAAGACTAATTTTAGTCTTTACATGCAAACTATCTGTTCATCTAAAATTAGCAATTCTAGAAATGCACAGAAGTCCAATGTCAGTCTGAAGATGACCGATGCCAGCTGACCCCTAACCGATGTTGATTAATTCTAACTGATGATGATCGATGCCAGTAGACCCCTAACCGATGTTGGTTGGTTATAACCAATTTCATCGATGCCAGTTACTATGTAGCTCATTGGTGAAGCTTTTAGCTCCACAACTCAACAATCTCCCACTTGGAGATAAATATTTGCACCTATACCTATACAACAACATCCTCTTGCTTGTTTCTCTAACTTGTTTCTCCCTCTTCAAGATCAATCTTGAAGACCAACAAAAGTTGAATGAAGATTCAACTTCTCCTTTGTTACCGACTTTGTTAACATATCAATAGGGTTCTCATCTATATGGATCTTTCCCAGCTTCAACTGTCCATCCTCCAATACCTATCTAATGAAGTGGTACCTAAGCTATATATGTTAGGTTCTTGAATGAAAGGCTGAATTCTTTGCCAAATGAATTACACTTTGACTATCAATGTACAATCTGCAACTCTCTTGCTCCTTTCCCAACTCTTCCATGAACCGAGTCATCCATAATATTTCCTTGCTAGCATCTGTAACTATAATGTATTCTACCTCTGTAGTAGACAAGGCAATAACCTTCTGCAACTTTGAAATCTAGCTAACCACCATTCCACTAACAGTGAACACATATCCTGTGGTGCTTCTCCTGCCATCCAAGTCACCTACCATATCTGAATCTACATACCCATGTAGAGAAGTGTTTGACCCTCCATAGCATAAATGCCTACTGCTGGTCCCTCTCAGATATCTGAGAATCCACTGAATTGCTTTCCAGTGTTCCTTTTTTGGATTGGCCATAAACTTGCTGAAAACTCCCACTGCTTGGGCAATATCAGGTCTAGTACATACCAACCTGGCCTTATGTCTCATTTGTCCATTCTCTCCTTCCTTTACCCTATAAACCCATTTGTTTTTTAGTGCTTTATTTTTGACTGGAAACTCAACCAAATCCCACATATGGTTCTCTTATAAGGAATCAATTTCCTCATTCATGCCATGCTCCCACTGTTTCCTGGATTCTACCTGCATTGCCTCATCAAAACTTTCTGGTTCTCCACCATCAGTGAGCAACAAGTAGTATAAAGAAGGGGAATAACGAATTAGAGGCTTACTTACCCTTTTAGACCTCCTTATGGGCATTTGGGACTCATTTACAACTTGCTGTCTGCCCAAATTTCCTTCTGATAGTGACCAATCCCGGTCATCTTTGATCGACATCGATCTGCACTTGACTGATGTCGATTCCACCTGACCGACATCAATTTCCACCTAACTGACATCAGTTTCCACCTGACTGTGTCAGTCTCTATGTTTTCTTGTGAGTGATGATTTTTACTCATGAGCTCATTTTGGATCATAACCTCATCCAAATCAAGATTGCCCTACTCAGAATTATTTAGCCTCTTGAGCTGATCACTATACATCACCTTCTCATTAAAAACTAAGGCTTTCCATTACTTAAAAGTGTCAAAAATATCATATTTCCTCTTTATGCAATAAACCCATACCTTTCTTGTAGCATCATCAATGAAAAAAACATAATACTGTGATCCTCCAATAAAAGCTACCTGAGCTGGTCCCCACACGTCTGTGTGAACAAGCTCCAACTTGTGCTTCTTCTTTATTGACCCAATTTTGTGAAACCTCACTTTCTTCTATTTCCCTAAAATACAATGCTCACAGAAATCTAGATCTATGCTTTTCAAATCTGAAAGCTTACCTTTTGACTTAAGAACATTCATTTCCTTCTCACTCATGTGACCAAGCCTATAGTGCCACAACTTTGCATCTACATCTGAAGTAGATAAAATAGAAGGAGAATAATCAATAATACAAGTAGATAGATAAAGTGTACCTACTCTCTTACCTCTTGCTAATACAAGTGCACCCTTGGAAATTTTCCAAGATTTAGTTGTGAGAGTTACTGTGCAACCCTCATCACCCAACTTTCCTGCAAAAATCAGATTCCTCTTCAGGATGGGTACATGCATGACATCCTTCAACACCCATGTGTTGCCATTATGCAATTTCAGCTACACTTTTCCTTTGCCAACAATTTTACAAGGCTCATCATCCCCTAAATAAACTTTTCCAAAGTCTCCATGGACATCATCATTGAAAAATTCTCTATTTGGGGTTGCATGGAAAGAGGCACCAGAATCTAAAACCCATGATTCTACTTTATTATCTAAAGAAAGTACAAGAGCATCCTGTGCAATAATACCTGCAACTTTTGCTTCTTTATTACCTTCATGCTGATTTTCTTTGTTATCCTTCAACCAACAATCTTTCTTTGCATGCCCTTTCTTTCCACAATTACAGCAAGTTATCCTTCCATTTTTGGATTTGGATCTACTTCCCATCTTTGACCTTGATTTCCCTTGCTTGCCCTTCTCTCTTTGCCTTCTCCTGCTTTCAACACTTAAAGCATTACTTGATGTTTCCCCTGTGCTTTTCCTGCGAATTTCTTCATTCAAGATTACACTAACAACATCATCAAATTTCAAGATATTTGAAGTAGATGCAATATTACTAACTGCCACTACCAAACTATGCCAACTTTCAGGTAAAGAGCATAAGATTAAGAGAGCCTTAATTTCATCATCAAAAACTATTTTGACTGAAATTAACTGATTTATAATTGTATGGAAATCATTAAGATGACTATATATAGATCCACCTTCCTGCATTTGCAAATTAAATAATTACTTTCTAAGATATACCTTATTCGAAGCTGAGGGTTTTTCATATAAATTTTCCAAAGTATCCATTAACTCTACCATTATCTTTGCCTATGATAAGTTGGAAATCATAGAAGATGCCAGGCTCAACCTTATAGATCCAAGAGCCTTTCTATCAAGAATATTCCATTCTTCATCTTTCATATCCATGGGCTTCATTGAAACCCCACCCAATGGTAAGTACAAATCTTTCTGATACAAATAATCTTTAATCTGCATCCTCCATAATTGATAATTCTTGCCATTGAATTTCTCCATTCTTAGTTTACTTTCTTCTGCCATTGCTTTACTCCCACTCAATCAGAAACCCCTGTGAGTGAATTCTGTAATCAACAAACACTAACCTGCTCTGAAACCTATGCTCTGATACCAATTGTTAGTGTATACACATAGCTTTGATACCACTTGTCAGGATCTTAGATCAATTTATTACTTTTGTATAAGCAACTAAACACGAAATTAAAATAGAAGTAATAAGTAACTAGAAATTAAAAACAACAAAGAATAGGAGATACGAGAAACAATACAATCTATATTTAACTCTTCCAAAAGGAAATACAATGAATAAATCTCTCTCTCCTCACACCTCTCAGATGTACATTAATTCTCCTTCAATATTTCTCTCTCTCTCTCAATCAATTACAACTAACTCAACAATTGAGTTATCTCTAGCAGATCTTCTTGATCTTGCACCTTGCAAATCTAATTGATCTTACACACCCACAGATCTTCTTGATCTTGCACCTTGTAGATATAATTGATCTTGCTCACCCTTAATTACAATACTACCCCATGGGTCTCTTAAATAGAATTGAGAAGCAAACAATAATTAGAAAAACAAACTCAAGTCTAATTTTAGTCTTTACATGCAAACTACCTGTTCGTCTAAAATTAGCAATTTTGGAAATGCACAAAAGTCCAATGTTGGTTTGAAGATGACCAATGCTGGCCGACCCCTAACCAATGTCAGTTGGTTTTGACCAATGTTGGTTGACCCCTAACCGATGTCGGTTTGTTCTGACCGATTTCGTCGATGCCGATTACTGTGTAGCTCATTGGTGAAGCTTTTAGCTCCACAACTCAACATATGTTTCTTCATGATCTAAATAGGTATGAGATACTTTGTATTTTTATAACAATCAACCAATTTTTAATTGTATAACCATGATTCATCATACACAAGTGGGTCCTATTTTTAGCCAGTGGCTAATATGAAAATGATAAGAGCTAGACTATGTAGTTTGCCTTTTCCTTTTCACTACCATTCTATGCAAGGTGATTGGATTTAAATCTTCCATAAGACTTGGGGTTCTATGGAAGCTTGGTGATGTGGAATGTATCATGGGTCAAATATTCACCTGGGCTATTAGCTATGATGGTAAAATGATTGGATATTTTAGGAGGTGGTATGTGGGAAGATGAATCAAGGGTATTAGGGTCTATGCAATTGGCCTCTAGATAATAAACATGAATTTATTTCCCCTTGTCTTTATTGAGAACTATATTCAAGCCAAAAAAGTAGTTATATCTCTTGTACTCAACCTCTAATTGCTTACAATATTCGTAGGGCTACAAATCTCTGTGAATGGTAACCTCCATATCTGAATGGGAGAATATGATACACTAGTGTAATGTTGAAGGGATTGTACAAATTTCATGTATCCAAAGTCTACCCAAGAATAAATTGTATGAAAAATCAAGGTCTAACACATGACATAGTGTATTGTGGGTCAAAGTCACAATAACAACTAGTAAATTGATGGTGCCTTGTGATTCTCATTCTTCATTGTCATAGGCTGTGATAGTGATATTTTATGGTTAAGGATTGGTTTTTGTGTATTTGAGATGTTTGATGAGCTTTAGAGAAATAATATTTAGGCTTGATCCATTGTTTATGAGGACACACTTCAACTTATGTCATATGATGATAACTTTGATGTATGATAGATTATTATGAAGAGGGCCAAGGGATGGCATATCACTTTGGTTAAAGGATAATTGAAGGATTGTAGCTAGATTTCTAACCAAATCTATGAATTTATCTTGACTTATGTCATTGGGAACTTTTGACTGGCCAATAAACTCCATTAAGATGTTCTTGTAGATGGTTGATGTATGCAACAAATCCAAAATGAAAATTTGTGAAGGGACCTTTTAAAGTTTTTCCATATTATCAAATGTCTTATCCTTCCTAGTGGCATATGGCATGTTCTTAGCCAAAATGGTGGGTTGAATGGGTGTATTGGTAGATGGTTATGGGATTGAGATGGTAATATTTGATTTTTAGGTTATGATTGCATAATCAGGATTAGATATAGGACCATTATTATTAGAAAATGATGGTGGAAGGTGTATATACACAATATTTTCAAACTTTACCACTTACTAACACTTTCTATCTTGAAATAACCTATCGAGTCTTAATCTCTCTAAGTCCACACCCTAAGGAATTCATCAATAAAGGGGTGGGTAGACTATTGGTGCTTTATATAATTATTTTCCCTTTTTTCCACTTTTTATCTACACACTTATCTCCTAAAAACCATTCCCCTAAGCGCTTCCTCCTATTTTGCACCCTCCTCTAGTTATTTTCCACCTTCATTATCCTTTTCCCTAACCTAAAACCCTTTTTGGTAGTTTACATGACTATGTCAACCACATCGACTTTGTATTGTTATTTACAAAGCTTATTAAGAACTAAGTCGGCCATGGTTGACATAGTTCATTACCTAGTATGTTTTTTTCAATTTCAATACTAGGTTGACTGGGTCAAACTTGTCAGACAATTTTTTTGAAAGGGTTTAGGGTTAGATCCACCTATATAAACACATTCATTTCACCATTTCTAAGAATAAAATAAGAAGTAATATATATGGCACATTTACTTATCCACAATTCTACTTAAGGATCAACCTTAGGGGTTTCATAATTTATTTGGAGATATGGATCTTATCTTGTGGAGAAGTCTTTTTGATGCATTGATAGGTTATGTATCCTAGATTTAATTTATCCTTATCATCCTTACATACCACAATAACTTCTTGTGAAATACCTTGGCCAAGGGAGAGATTGAGACTCGGTGGGTTCATCTTCAAAGGTAAGTATTCCTAATTTTGTTTCTCCTTTGTAAGAGTAGATTGATATGCATTTTCATTTATCTTCCATGCATTAGGATTCCATATATATTGATGTGAATACATGTATTCTATGTTTATGTAATCATAAATTCATCATGTCTATAAATCAATCCTAACTTGAAGAAGATAGATCATACCATACACTTCTGATTGGGGATACATTTGTGAAGTGGGAACATGACCAATATGGGGATCCACTAGACCCAATTAGGGTATCTCTTATTGTAATAAAATATGCTAGGGAGGGTTCTAAAGCTTCCAATCAAGAACATCCATGTAATAACCCTGAGGGGGTCCTAAGTTTTTGATATTTCACCTAAACTAATAAAAAATAAAGTAAATCTAATCTAGTGCTTACCAAAGCTTATGGCACAACATGAGGGGTTAGTAAACAATAAAAACATGTATAGGATAATCTCAATTAAGCTAAGTATGATTAAGACCTTAATACATAGAATATGAAGAGTAATATTATTCAAATCTAATACTTATTCTACTTATATCTACTAAAGAGAGGATCAAAGTTAGAGAATACTTACTTGAATGTGAACCCATCAAGACTTAATCTCTCCCTTAGCCAATGGGGATTAATAAGAGGTTGTTTTAGTTCTTAAGGATCACTAAAAAAGGCTAAAACATCCAAGACTTATCCATACGACTAGATTCTCTAAGTAGAAACGCTAAGCTAAGACTCTTCAAGTAGAATGGTGGAAGATCAAATTGTAAATAACTGTGAGTGAATAATAAATATTGATTTCATATTGAAATAATGACAAAATGATCCTGGATATATAGGTAGATTTTAACTTGAACCCTTCCAAAAATCCTAGTTGAAAGGGTCGACCCAGTTGACCTAGCATAATTTTGAACAATTATTCACTAGGTCATCCAAAGGCCAACCTAATTCTTATGTGAAAATATCCTAAAACTATACAGGGTTGACCTAGTTGACCTAGCACAAATGATTGACAAAAGGGACTTAAGGTGAGGAAAAGAGGGATGGAAAGTTGGAAAATACTGGAGGAGTATGAAAAGGAAGAGTAATAGCTTTGATAATGGCTTTATGAGCTAGTTAGATTGGAAATAATATGGTAATAAGGGACAAAAATCTTGTGAAGCACCAATGGTCTACCCACCCATTTCTTAGTACACCATTTACAGCATGCACTCAGATAAATTGAGTCTTGATGCATTCTTACAAGATGTAAAGCATTAGTATTTAATAAAATTTAAAAATATTATGTGTATACATATGCCCTAATTGAATCTCATCACATGTCACTAAGGTGCAGTAGGGGATGATGCTTCGAGAAAGAACATAAGAACACATAAAGCTGATGCTAAAAAAAAAAGTTGCAGTATTTTAAAGTAAAAATAACTGAAAGTAAATGACTAAAAGGGAAATAATAGAAAATTAAATGTAATACATACTTTGACTTACCTTTATCATTGGATGGTTGTCTTATATGTTGTTAGTTTTGATTTTGTAGGGTGCAGAGACTACTTTTGACAAACCCAAAAATACAAAACTAAAGAGCAAAAATAAACAAACATATGAAAGCCAAGATAACTAGTTCTATGTGGATTAGATGTACTTGGGAATTTGTCAAGCTGGTGTGACAAGTGATATGTTAGACCAAATTACCAAGTCAAAAACAAGAGTAAATCAGGTAACTAAAAAGCCAAGGCTACTAAATACTAAGAAACTCAAATAGGTAAACCTTAAGTAAGAAAGGCAAACTCACCAAATCAAACCAAGGAGACATGTTAAAAAGGATGGGAATCAAACATCAATGTAAAATTAGTAACAAAATGCTAAAACACATTGATGAATGAGAAGTAACAATCCTTATCTCAGTCATGAATGGAAAAAGGTACATAAAAGGGAAAAATAACATTGATGAGTAAAAAGTAACAAGCCAACTTCAATCAAAAATGAAAAAAGGTATGGACTTAGGTGTCCACAACATAAGGGTAGTAAAACAAAGATAAATGGTAAAAGGAAGCAAAACAAGTTGATGAATATAGTTTTATGGTGTAAATAAAGTAATCCATAGTTATTCAAGATGTTTTTTTCTTTAAGGATAGATAAAATTGAAACAAAGTAGTGCTAGCATGTTTTTAAGAGGTGAATAAGAAGGGAATATAGAAGGAGGGAAAATAGATTTGAAATCACAATTTTCCTATCAAGGGGGGAAATGCAATGGGTAGAGGGAGAATGAAGGAAAAACTAAGGTATATGAACTCTTTATCAAAGTCAAAACATTAAAATTAGGTTTCTCAAAACAAAAAGACTTTTGACCTTAAGGACTTTAAAGAAGTTCTCTTAGTTACATAAGTCTTAGGTCAACAAATATAGTATTTAAATCATCCCATGAAGGCTATATGCATGAAAATAAAAATGGACCTACATTCCCATAACATATTCTCTATTCCTTAGGACCCCTTATAGAGTTGTTGATCTACTACAAAGATTGGGTACTTGTGTGAGAAAGTAGGTTGAACCATAGAGTTTGTTGAATTATCCTATTCCAATCTACTAGATTTTCACACCATAATCGACCTTGGTTCTATGTGAGGCTAAATGTGGAGTTTGAGATTTGATTAGAGATAGGAGTTGTGCTTTTAATCATATATTTTAGTGTGATTTTGACTTTTGAAATTTGTATGTTGCCTTTTGTATATCATTACCTTTTGTTTCAAATGATTTGGCTTTTAAATTTCTTGATGACTTTTTCTATTCCTCCTCCATAGGGATTCAGAAAACCAAACATGAGTGTTGAAGATAACATTCATTTAAATACTTGGGATATGTTGCTAAGAGGGAGAACTTCAAGGAGCATGGGGTCTAAGAGTCTCATAAATCTAGGTGAAATAAAATTGCTATCTTGACTTCGACCTTGTTTTATCCAATGTGGATTGAAAGGAAAGGAAATTAAGAGGGATGACACAGAACAATTTGAAATACTTTAAATCAAAAAAAATGTGACAAATGGTGAAAAAGGGATAAAATGATAGTAAAGTGTGATTCCTTATCATAAGAATGAGGTAAATAGAGTAAAACATGCTAACATATAGTATTGTGCAAATTCTATCGATCAAAAGAAGCAAAAGCTAAAGTTGAGAACAAGGATGACATGATGGTAATTTTATGAGGAAGGCTAGGTCCTATCTATGGTCTTACACTAAAAATCATAAAATAAAAACCCATGAGGGTGATAAAAAGCATGCTGGAAAATAAATGAGATAAGCAAAAGATGGTATTTTGTGAGGAAGGCCAGGTCCTATCCATGGTCTTACAATACAACTCACAAAAGAGAAATCCAAGGGATGCCAAAAGATGTGTAAAAAGAGTATGAAAATAAAGGAGACTATGGTACATCATTAGGAAGACTGGGTCCTATCCAAAATTTTACAATGCAACTCATGAGAGAAAGGAGAAACCAAAAGACCAAAAAGGAAGGACTAAAGTTTATAAAAATAGAGAATTATTGTAAGAGGGTGAGACCCTTTAAGTATCCTAAAAAAGTGTAAGATAGATAGCATTTAGTAATCATGAAAAGAAGGGAAGTATTCTAAGTTAATGGCTATAACAAGGATGAACATGTGAGAAAAAATATTGTGTCTCAAAAGGTTTCTTGAAGTTGTATTAGTTTGGTAGCATGTCAGGTAGAATAAGAGTGGGCATCATAATATGTCCCAAAGGGTAAGTGGATATAGGGATGGGCATCACAAGATGCCCCAAAGTCTGAAATGATATGTAGGTGATATTCCCCAGAGGTTAAAGTAATGTATGAATGGGCATCACAAGATGCCCCAAAAATGAAAAATAGGAAAAAAGGATAAGAAGAAAAGAGAACCTCAGATAGTGTCTAAATGGATTCAAAATATCTAAGAAGATTATGATAGGAGACTTCATGATGAATTGATATAAATGAACAAAATTCCAAGAAAGAGAAATGGGGAAGGCAAAAAACTATACAGAGTCGACTGGGATGACCTAACACAACATATAGGTGCTGAAAAAGTGTATAGGGTTGACTGGGTCAACCTAGCTCAATAGATAGGGAAAAAAAATAGTTTATAAGAGACTATGTCAGTAAAAATGATTATGTACTAAGATAATAATAATTTAAAAATTACTTAGGAAAGAAAGAAATGAAAGGAAATACACAGTCAATTAGATCAATGAGGTTGATCCAATTGAGGCACATAACACAAAACCTTACAATAATGCTAGCTAATGCAAGTTTTTGCAATACAACATACAATTGAGTAGAGATTAAGAAATCAAATTGGAAAGTAAAATTTAACTAAGTGGTCAACCTAAATGTTTTTATATTATTAGAGTATAGTTTTAAATGTGATAGAAAGTTAGTTGTAAGTAAGGAACTAAAAAAAATCTAAGGATAGTTTCAAGACATTTAGGTTGAAAGGGATCTATACTAGAAATGGTATAGGTTTGGTATTGGGGCCTACCCCCTCACTTAAAAAACTATAATAATAAGGGTGTCAAGTTCTTAGCCAAAATATACCATTAACCATGCATTTATACTTGCCCAAAAAACCATGTCGGCTTTCTCCTTAGTGATGAAATCCAAGTAGGTTGGCCTTGGATAGACAATGTGTTAAAATATATTTTTTAAGATTTTGTGATTTAGTCATGTGTACATAAAAGAGAAAATAATGAAAATAAACAATATATTAATAACCACCTAATTAGATTATGTGATCTATTCTAATCATGCAAAGAACAAAAAATAAAAGTGTGAGCTAATTACTAGCATATAAGGGTTAATTCCAACTTTGAAACATAATACAGTGTCGATTTAGTTGATAATGTATGTAGAGAATATAGAATAGGGTAAATAATTTTACCTCTATACTATAGAAGCAAAAAAGTTTGAAAATAAACTACATCAACAAAGTCGACCTAGCTTTCCAGACTACACATAGAATACAAAACTACATTGACAGGGTCAACCTAGTTGACTATACAGGGGCAATTTTAAAGACTACAAACTATGAAAAATAGAATTGTAAGGAAAGAGAGAGAAATATATAAAGGAACCTTGGTGGGTTGGAGGATGTAGATAAGTGATATTTCTATTGAATAACCTTGATTAATACTTGCCAAGTCTGCTAACTATGTCAACTAGGTTGACCAAACTTTACAGAAACCTATTGTTGAGTGCCATAAATGTGTAGGGTTGACTGAGTTGACCTAGTAATCTAAATATAATGTTTGAATGTTTTAAAACCTATACTATGTTGACTGAATTGACCTAGTAGCTTGAAAATAAAATAGAGTTGTATGGATGTGACTGTGTGTTAAACCTAAGCACATACGTTAGAACTATCTCGATATAGTCGACCAAACATTATTAATTTTTGATGATAAAAATGATAAAATAATGAAATAAGTGAAACAAATCCTTCAAGGTTTAGATTCACATCAGGTTCACCATAACGTATTTAATCATAAATACATCATATCTATAAATCAATCTTAACTTAGATAAGATAGATCATACCATATAATTCTAATTGGGGATACATTTATTAAGTGAGAACATGACCAATATGGGGATCTACTAGACCTGATTAGGGGATCTCTTATCACAATACGCTATGCTAAGGAGGGTTCCAAATATACCATTCAAGCACAATCATGTAATAACCCTAAGGGGGTCTTGAGTTTTTGATCTTTCACCTAAACTAATAAAAAATAAAGTAAATCTAATCAAGTGCTCACCAAAGCTTGTGGCACAACATGAGGGGTTAAAAAACAATCATAAAATGTATAGGAGAATCTCAATTAAGCTAAGTATGAGTAAGACCCTATTACATGGAATATGAAGAGTAATATATTTGAAAGCCAATACTTATGTTACTTCTATCTACTAAAGGGAGGAGCAAAGTTAGAGAATACTTACCTGAATGTGAACCCATCGAGACTCAATTTATCCCTTGGATAATGGGGCTTCACAAGAGGTTATTGTAGTTTGTAAGAATAACTAAGAAAGGCCAAAGCATCCAAGACTTATCCATGACTATATTCTCCAAGTATAAACCCTAAGCTAAGACTCATCAAATAGAATGGTGGAAGAGAAAATTATAAAGAAGCATGAATGAATAATGAATCTTGATTGCATATTTAAATAATGATGAAATGATCTTGTATATATACATGGATTTGACCCTAAAGCCTTATAAAAATCCTAGCTAACAAGGTCGACCTAGCATAATTTTGAATAATTATTCACTAGGTCATGAGCTAGGTTAGCCAAAGGTCAACCTAATTCCTAAGTGAAAATATCTTGAAACTATATAGGGTCGACCCAGTGGACCTAGCATAATCAAATGACAAAAGGGACTTAAGGTGAGGAAAAGATGGATGTAAAGAGGGAAAAAACTAGAGGAGTGTGTAAAGGAGGAGAAATAGCTTAGGGAATGGTTTTAAGATCTATTTAGATTTGTAATAATGTGGTAATAAGGGATAACAACCTTGTGAATCACCAATGGTCTACCCACCCCCTTCAAAATGCACCCTTTAAGGCATGCACTCAAAGAGATTGAGTCTCGATGGGTTCTTACAAGATATAAAGTGTCAGTATTTAAAATCAGTTTAAAATATTTTGTGTATATATTATGCATATTTAATTTTAGTGTTTATTACCCCCACTTTGTGCCATAAGCTTTAGTGAGCACTAGATTAGATTTTACTTTACTTGTTATTAGTTTAGTGAATATAAAAACATAGGACCTAGTTAGGGTTATTATCTAGTTTTTCTTGACTGGAGGCTTTGAAACCCTCCCTAGTGATATTATTTGTTGTAAGAGATCCCTTAATTATGTCTAGTGGATCCATATTGGTCATGACTCTGACTATCTAATGTATCCCCAATTAGAAGTGTAAGTAGGATCTATCTTCTTTGAGTTAGGATTTATTTATATATCTAATATACTTACCATTACATACACATACTATTTTCAAACTTTACCACATAATAACACTTTCTATCTTGCAGCAACCCATTGAGTCTCAATATCTTTAATTACATGCCATAAGAGGTACACTAGGAAAGGGGTGGGTAGACCATTGGTGCTTCATAGGATTGTTGTCCCTTTTTTCCACTTTCTATCTACATACTTGTCTCCTAAAACCCATTCCCCTAAGCTTTTCCTCCCATTTTGCACCCTCTTCTAGTCATTTGCCACATTAATTATCCCTTTCCCTAACCTAAACCCCTTTTTTTATAGTTTACATGACTATGTTAGCCACATTGACCTTGTATTGTTATTTACAAATCTTACTAAGAACTAAGTCAGCCATGGCTGACATAGTATTATCTAGTATGTTTTTGTCAATTTGAATACTAGGTCATCTAGATCAACCTTGTTGACCAAAACTTTTAGAAGGGTTTAGGATTATATCTACCTATATAAACACATTCATTTTGCCATTTCTAAGAAGAAGAGAAGAATAAGTAAGATATATTGTGCATCTACTTATCCACCATTATACTTGAGGAGTAAGCTTAGGGTTTCATAATTTATTTGGAGATATGGATCTCATCTTATGGAGAATTCTTTTAGATGCATTTATAGTTTTTGTAGCCTAGAACTGATTTATCTTTGTCATTCTTACATACCATAACAACCTTTTGTGAAACACCTTGGCAAACTGAGAGATTAAGGCTCAATAGGTTCATCTTCAAAGGTAAGTATTCCTATCTTTATTCCTCCTTTGTAAGAGTAGATAGATATGCATTTGCACTTCTCTTCCATGCATTAGGATTCTATAGACATTGATGTGAGTATATATTTTCTAAGCATGTTTAATTTTATTATTTATTACCCCCACTTTGTGCCACAAGCTTGGGTGAGTACTAGATTAGATTTTACTTTACTTATTATTAGTTTAGTGAATATGAAAACATAGGACCTATTTAGGGTTATTTCATAGTTTTACTTGAATGGAAGCTTTGGAACCCTCCCTAGTGATACTATTATGGTAAAATATCCCTTAAATAGGTCTAGTGGATCCATATTGGTCATGACCTAATGATCTAATGTATCCCCAATCAGAAGTGTAAGTAGGATCTATCTTCTCTGAGTTAGGATTGATTTCTAGATATGTTGCATTTTCCATTGGATGCATTCTAGTGAACCTGACATGAATCTAACCCTTGTAGGTTTTATTTCATGCTTTCATTTCTATCATTTTATTATTTTTCTATATTTTCAATACTATGTTGACTAGGATGGTATAGTTATAAATTTTGTGCATAGGTTTAAAACATAATAATATCAAAATGACTCTATTCTTTCTATGAAAATATTCATCAAATATAGGTTATTAGATCAGACAAGTTGACATAATGCTCTTCTTCATTCTCAGATAACAAACTATGGCAAATAGGTCAATATAGTCTTTTAGTCAGCATCCAGATCAACAAACTAAGTTTAAAAGGTCAACTTAGTCTTTTAGTCAACATCTAGATCAAAAAACTAAGTTAGGTAGGTCAACTGAGTCTTTTAATTACAATACAAATCAACAAATTAAGTTGGGCAAGTTGACTTAGTATTTCAGTTAGCATTTAGATCAACAAACTAAGTTGGAAAGGTTGATTTAGTCTTTTAGTCTAAATGTACCATAGGTGCACTTAGTGTTTAAAGAACACTTCTCATTTTTAAATTAAAAAAATTCAGAGCATGAGTTACAGGTTTTGACAATCTAGTTGCCTATGGTTAAATAATAGTAGAGTAAGATAACTGTTCCATAATATTTATATAATTTTGGTGGTTGAGAGCCACCTTGGCCCATTCTTTGTGAATCCTTGTTGATACTTAGTGAATTGCATTCATACTTTAAGATACAAACTAATCTAAATAGATATTTATAATGTGGCTAAAACTAAAGTGATCATGGTGTAAAAAAAGAGTGAATAGAAGGGTAGGGTAGAAAATAAATAAGTGATTGCCAATGTTAGTCCTGAACATTATGACAAAGCATTAATGGCAACTGAATATGCATTTAAAAAATATATAATGTAACATAGCCTAAGCTCAAATATCATTATATATCAAGAAAACTTTAGAGGAAAATGTTTAAGAATCATAAGTAAGAACTAGGTCTTCTTTAGTGATTTACCACTATAATAAAATAACCATTGCACATATAAATATAGAGCAAAATGAAATGAAGCAGAACCTAATATCTTTCAACTAATCTAGCATAGATACAAATTAGAAACCCTGTGATTAAAAAATACTATTCAAAATTCAAAGACACTATTCAACTTCAAGACCTCTACTAACAATTGAGAGAAAAGCTACATTAGCAATTAACACATCAAAATGGATAATCCTTGCAGAATTATTTGATTCTATTAGTTGCTTCAAGTATACAAAGTTGCCAAAAAATATCTCCCTTTTTACAATGGTGATACATGCCTTTATAGGAAGAATAGGTAGTATACTAGTCAGTTACAAAATAAATGTGTCCAAAGGTAAGGACAATTTTCCTTACAAGCTCTACAATACATGTGTTTTCCCAAATCATACTGACCTAGAGGCAAATATGCTAACAAACTAGCATGTGACTTTACAATGGAATATTTTATTAAAACATGTTACCTAGTTTCTATTAGAATAGAATATTGCAGTAACTTGCTGGTGGGGCTCCTATTTTTTATTGAAATATGCTCATGGCCCTCTCATGTTGTTCATCAACCATCTCTAGATCCACAATAGGCTTCATGATGCATTCCTCCTCTTGGTATACTATTTCATTGAATTCTTTGTCATTTTTGGCCAAGGCCTCCTTGATGCTTCTAGATTCATTGATCCTCTTGCCTACATTGAATTTCATATCCAAGATCTTGTTTTTATCCTATATAGACTAGCATTTGCTTTTACCTTGGATTTATTGAGTCACTAAAGTGGCCCTATGCTTGAACTCTTCATCACTGATGAGGCCAAGGGTAGTAGGTTGTGTAGGATTAACAAGAATGGTCCCAAGAAGTCGCTCAATTATACTAATGAGCCCTTTTTCATCTTTTAGAAGCCTCTTTACCTTGGTATGCGAGGTACTTAAGCTTTTAACCTCACTAACAACAATCCCCAAGATTATGCCTAGGTGTCCCATACTTATGGTTCTAAATTTTGGGATCTGCTTCTTTGTTTGAATGTTGAAGAGCTGACCAATCCTATCCTCTGAGGCCTACCATTAGGTGACCAAGTCTTTGGCTAAGGTATCTTGGTCCTCTAATGTAATCCATCTCATCTTCATTGATTTTAATGCCTCAAACATGTCATAGAATGACTTGTCAAGCATCTTGATCATGGCATCTAGGACTGATAAGATAGCCTAAGTTTGCAAGTTCTCCTTCTCCCTTTCTAAATTTTAGATCCTTTGTTTTAGACCCTGAACTATAGCCTTGGCTTGTTGTGATTGTGATTCTATAAAGCTTTTCACATCTTCCACATGGATGGCAGCTTCACTAAGTTGTTGGCCTCCAATAGGAGTTAATCTTGTAAATGGCTCCACCTTTTGAAAGGTGAATTATTTTATCCCAACCATGGTTTTACTAGTTGTTATTCTCTTTAAGCTTATGGTTTTAAGATTGAAATGAATTATGGTAATTATTTCCTTGAACTAAGGAGGTTTTAGGACCTCCACACTTGATCTAGTGGATGCTCCTAGAGCATCCATCTTTTAGCCTTCTAATCCTTGGGGAACCATAATCCTTCTCTCTTCTTGCTCCTTCATCAGAGTCTTTATCCAAGGCTTAATGTCATCATTAACATCCACCCAACCCTTATCATGGCCCATGACTGGGGAAAATATGGGTCTTTTGTAATTTTACATAGATTAATTAGTCAGGAATGACTGTTCCATGAATTGGAAATTCATCACTGAAGAGATTGACTTCACTAGTGGGATGAGTGAAGGTCAATCTAGGTTTCTTTCTTAGTTCTTCTAAGACCAATGCTAATTATACCTTCTACTTCTCTTGAGGTTCCATGGGAATCAATTATTTTCTTATTATTTTCCCTGAGGGGTCTTCCTCTCCACTTGAGCCATATGACTCTACAATTTCCTTGAGGGTACCCTCAAGTGTCTCTTTTAGTTCCAATGATATCATGTCAATGTACTAGATTGGAGAAGGTTGCCTTTAGGGCAGTGATGAAGATGAAGGCCCCTCCCCAGGTCTCTCTTCTAGCTTGACCTCTTTAACTTTCTCCTTCCCTCTATCCTATTTATCTTAAACTTTCCCAACATATTGTTGGGACTATTACAGTTTCTCTACTTGAGGTTGCTCATGAGCTATCCCAGATGGCCTAGGTAGTAGGTAGTATTGTAAATGATGTAGTTTCCAAGTTTCCTTAGATGAATTGTCATCCTTAGTCAATCTATGCTCTAGCTTGATGTTGTGGCCTTAGATCTTGGCCAACACTTCCTCATAATTCTTAGTTCTGATGTATATGGTGTCATGGACACCCAGTTGGTGTATGTACTCAAGCTTGAGTTTTTTTGTCCTTTAGATGTTCTCCCACTTTTTTCCTTGGATCCCACATTTTGAGTTTATCTAGCTAAAATCCAAATGAATTTTTATGTGTGACCATAACTTTCACCTACTTTCAATATTTAATTATGATTTTACCAATATCTAATGGAAAGGGGTGAATCAAACCTTTCCTCTTTTCCTTGAAAGCCTTGTCAATTCCAAGGATGAGTTGGGAGGCAATCTCCTACTCAAGAAGTTTATTTGAGACATGCACTGGTAGTCTATAATGATGGGACATAATTCCATCTATCCTAATGATGGTGCAATATGGGAAATACCACATGTCCCCAATCATTTCCACACATTTTTTGATGAGGGGGTGAAACCTATGCATGACAACACCTGTGATGGCTTCAAATATTGATGGTAAAACATAGTCATAGATAAAATACATGTGATTCCTATATTTGAAGATATGCAATTTGGAATATTAGTGTGAGATGGTTATCTTACCTTCTAGGGATCAATTCCTAATGCCAAGGAAGGTGGCTGAAGTATGCAAATTCTCTTTAAGATTGGAGAGTATCTATTGCTAGTGTTAAATGTGTTATTCTTTGATTGCTAGAGCTATGGGTTAGACTCTCAAAGATGAGATGATGGATGGGGAACGCTACCCATATAGTGCAAAAAATGAATAAATTTTGGATGAGGTATGTAATAAGTGTTATATCACCATTTTTTTAGTGTTAGGGTTGAATTCATCTCTCTTATTTCTCTGAATGGTACATTATAAATAATAATAGAATATAAAATTGCAAAACATTCTAATAATAATAGAAGGCAAAATTTCAAAAATAGAGTGAAATGATGATAACTTGAAAAAGATGGGAGCCTTTATTTCTCTAAGGGCATATTACACTTACAAATATGACTATAACAAAATGAATCTCACACAATGGCAACTACTTCTTGCATCAAGTTCATATTGTAAAGATGTACATTCTTTAGGTTTTTTCTATGCTTGCCTCTATGGTCGCCATTTTCCACCACATTTGGATTTATTTGTTTTTTATTGTTTTGTTCCCTCTCTCTTTCCAGCCTCCATATGCCTTTCTCATCGACTCCAAAAATCAAGATTTTTTTTGTAAACCCTCTTCAAGACTAGATGCTTGGACATAAACTAGGTTTTCAAAGATGCATCTTCCATTAGTATCCCCTTCCACTTCACCTTCAATAAACACACTTCTCTATTCCAAAGCTTCCTAAATTTCTCCACAATAATGCTCTCTGAATTTAGCATGAGTTCCCCTTATTTGTTAGTTATTGACAATTTTTTTTGAGGAACCAAATGTACCCTTATTTTATTCTTTAGACATGACACATGAAGTATATCATTCAACCTTCCCTTGTTTGGTATGTCGAGTGCGTTGCAACTTACCCCACTTTTGTACGCACCTGATATGGCCCATAATACTTTAGTTGTATCTTTTGCTTCACCATATCTTTTAATGAATTTTGTTTATAGGGTTGTACCCATTCAAACGCCATGTCCCTAATCTCAAAAATCCTCTTTATCCCATGTTGGTTTGTTTATTTCTTCATCTTATTGGCATTCACCATCTATTTCTCTCTTAGTAGTTTTAGAATGTTTTATAGTGCTTCTACAACTTCCTCTATTGCTTGGACCTTTCACCTATGAATTACCTAGTCTAATGGTGATGGTGCCTTATAACCATAGAAATATTTGAAAGGTGACATTTTTGTAGTTGTGTGATATGTGGTGTTATACCAATACTCAATAAAATGTAGCCATTATACCCAATTTTTATGCTTATCCCTTGCATACATTCTTAGATACCCTTCCAAGAATTTGTTCACCATTTTTTTCCCATTTGATTAGGGGTAGTATGTAGTGCTCATGTTAAATTTAACACTTGCATTCTAAAACAACTCCTATAAGAAATGGCTTTCAAAAATACAATCTTGATTGTAGATGATTTGTTTAGGGATCTCATGTAGCATAAACACATTGGAAATACAATTTTCCAACCTCAGGGCCACTGATCCTTGCCTTTCTTATGAGAATGAAATGGGCATACTTTGTTAATCTATCTACCACAAAAAAATCATCTTTACCCTCAAAGTTGGGAATCCCTGAGATAAGGTCCATTGACATAATTTCCCACTTTTGTTGTGGAAACAAATTTGGTTTTAGAAGGATTTTGTAAAGGAACACTCTCCCCATTATTATATTGGTAGAGGTCATAATTAGTTACAAATTTTAGAATATTAACGTTCATTCCCTTCCCAAAAAAGTTACCTTTGATGTTTCTATATGTTTTGGACTCAACATGGCCTGTAGATGGAGTTGCATGGCCATTATCTATCACCTTTTGAACAAAGGGAGAGTCACCCTTCAAGTAAATGTGTAATTTGAAATAATTGATGCCATTATGTACTAGCCAAGCACTCTCTTTTCCCCCATCTTCAAATTCTTGCATGATTTTTATTTGAGGCAGGGTGATTTAAATAGTCTTATCCAAGCAGGTTTGCTAACGGAGATGTCCTAAAATAATGGTAGTTATTCTTGGAGGGACAATGTGTTTCACTATTTTTTTTTATGCTTATTTTCTTTTAAAATAGAGTAAACTTAAAGAAGGGTGAGGTAATAAGAAATTGGATGTAGTGCACTCTGTAATCCAGTCAATTGTAGATATTCCTCTTTGGCTCAGGAGGATGCCTTGTAGATAAGAAAATAACTAGAAAAACATGGATTAGTAAGATAGATGGGTGGGTTGCCTAGCATGATCTAGTTCCAAGAAACACTAGATTTTTTTTGGATGCTGTCAATCCAATATTTAAGATAAGTAAGTTCTGATAAATGGAAATAAGTGCTTGCATGAAGCAATATAAAATACTGAAACTTATGCAAGAGATGCTTTTGAAGAGAAAAACATGATTTTGAATAAAATAATAATAAATTATAAAAAAATAATGCTAAAATGTTCAAACCTATTTCAGAAAATAGTTTAGGCCTTTGTGGTGTAACAAAAACTCAGATTCCAAAATTTGGGTGATTACAAATAGGTGGGATTTACTTGCTATTTTGGGAAAAATAAAATACATAGTGACTAGTGCTGGTCATTAAGAAACTAATGTTAGTTATGGACAACCATTACTGGTTGAAGGACTACTAACGCCGATCAGAGGTGATCAGTGTCAATCACTGTAAGTTTTGATTTGGGTAAAAATAGATATTGGGTTGGTTGCCAAAGGGTCTGTACAAGTTATTTCTATGTTAGGGAATGGTCATGAATGTAAAATGGAATCTCAAAAGTGTTAAACTTAGGATTTGGGTGGTTAAGTGATTAGGAATGGTTTGTAGGTGATTTGGTGGGAGGTGAAGTAATTGGAGCCACCAAAACTCCAACACAAAAAATGGAGTGATGGGAGATGGGAAATGGATACAAACAAATAAAACTACTAAAATTAACAACTAAACTTAATAAAAGTGTAGATACTTAGCTCTAGAGTTTTCTAGCCTAGAAGAGTGATGAGGTTGAGTGCAATTTGTTTGGGATCTTGAGGCAATATGGGCAAAGTAATAATACTTTGGCTCTTCATGATGAGTTGCTAAAGCACTTAAATGTCTTTGGTTTGGTTACTAGTTTTCCTGGGAGATTTGATTCCCTTGGTAGTATAATATTCTCATGCAAAAGATAAATTCAACATCTTGAGGCAAAGATTTTGGGTTATATTAAGTAATCATTGTTGGTCGTAGTCAATCGGTGCTGGTCAAGTGGTGATTGGTGTCAGTCAAGGAGAATAAGTCCAAATTTGCCAAAAATAGGCATTTACACGTATGATTGGTTATTAAGTTTGATATAAATGGTCTAATATTAATAAAGGTTGCTTTGGGATGCAGGATAAATAAGTCTAAGGGGTTAAGGCATTAAATGCCTACGTGGGAATTAGTCCTAAGGTTAGGTGTCAATCAATTATCCATGTGTTTGGGTGAGGAGGTGTAAATAGGCCTTTTTAATTAATTAAGTTAATTAAATTAGTCAAAAGGAGGTGGATGTGTGTCTTAAAGGATTTTAATAATTAATCCTAACCTAAGGGGGTTAAGGGGGCCAAGGGGTATCTTATGACGACTAGAATTGTGCAGTTTTATAGTGTCTAATTTTTACCCCTTTTTATTATGTAGGTTACATCCTCAAGCTACAAAAAAAAAAAACAAGTGTAGTGGCAAGTTAGATGCCTTAAGTATGAGAGGAGGTGTTCCCCCTCAAATCGGGATGTGATGAGGTGAAATTGAAGTTGGGTGCAGGTTTGACAAGTGTGTTTGAGTGGCAAAAAATGGGTAAGATGGTATAAAGTGGAAAAGAAGGCTGTTGTAAAGAGGAAAAGTGACAAGTAAACCAAGCCACCACATTAGGCATTGTAGATATGGGTGCACTTATAAGCATAAGTCCTTGAGCAAAGGTGTTTATGTTATTAGGGGGTCAAAAGTTGGGTGATCCTAAGAAGATATAAGTGGTCACAGGTGATGGAACTATAAGTCAACACATTCCCAAATAGATGTGAGGTGTTCACAAAAAAAGTCATGAGCATAAGGTCATGGATCATGGAAAGGTGGGTGAAATAGTCAATTTTAATGGAGTCAAGGTCAGATTGTCACAAAAAACTGATGTGAACAAGTAGTCTAAGTGATAAAAGCTAGAGTTGAAGGTGTGAGTCTATTTGTGAGAGGTGTCCCTTGGGTTAAAATGGAAGAGGGAGGGTATAAAACCCTAATTAGGGTTGATCAATGCTAGTTAAGATTAATTGACATCAGTCAATTAGTGACTAGCATCAGTCATAAGTAAACCCTAAAAAGGGTCTGATAATCATAAAAGGTCAAAAGCATTCCATTTGTGGCTAAGTGTTTTGATATTTGTTTATCCTTTTTCTATAGAGAAAATAATGCTACATCAAAAATTACTCATGAGGTAGGTTGATTGAGAGTTGAAGTGTGAGTGTGAGGAGCTACCAGTTACAATAGGTGTTGATGATACTGGTGTCACACAGGATTATATTATATGGTGGTAGGGACACTATGCCACAAATTTTGGAGGGAATGGTGAACAGGGTGAGGTAGCAAATGTGGGTGGACAACAATAGGCTATGGATGTAGAGATATAAGATCTAGGTGATCATATGGATGTGGATGCCCCAAATAGATAGACACTTATTACAGAGAGGGACCAAGATAGAGTGGCATTGGCTGTAACATAGGAAACATTAGCTTCTATGACTTTAGAGAGACCCAACACAAGGTTAGTTGGTAGGGAGGACTTAGGGGAGAGATACTTTCTAGGGATAGGTAGCGAGCATTACCTAGGAGAGGGATCATGCATAGGGATAAGTAGTAACCCTCACATAGGAGAGGGATTATGCATAAGCTCAAATAGCCTTAGTAATGTAGGAGAGGGATGCAACACAAGGATAGGTGACCTTAATAAAAATGGAGAGAGATGCACTTAGATAGATAGGGGATGGTCATGTACAGGTTCAGCTCAGATAATCCTAGTGTCCAGATATGTGGCCACCATAAAAGAGCTGAGGTATTACAAGGTACTTGTCTTCATGAAGATACCAAATGCACTGATATGTTGAGTATGTAGTAGAGTGGATTATGGGAGGTAGAGTCAGCAACATGAATTATAGTTAGTGGGAAGCATCTGTAGGTGCTCAGATGGGTCCTAGAGATGGATAGGCTCTAGCAGGTGGTAGTACCCCTGTACCATAAAATTGATTAGATTCATTTGTATTATTATGATTTTTATTCTAGCCTACAATCTGATGTGATGAGATGTACATATCATTTTAAAATACACACACACACACACACACACACACACACACACACACACACACACAAACACACACACACACACACACACACACACACACACACACACACACACACACACACACACACACACACACACACACACACACACACACACACACACACACACACACACACACACACACACACACACACACACATCATTATGTTGATGTGATGATCATGGTGTATCTTGATTATGTTTATTGATGATGTGATGGTTAACTCATAGTTATATGATGATGTTGTTTATGATATTTAAGATGTTTATATGATATTATGACACATGATTTATGGTTAATGATGTTTTAGCATTTTTCCTACTTAGTAGGTGTATGCTTATTTAAATGTTGGTAAATGTGGATATTGAAATGAATGTTATGAATCTACATGATCTCATATGTAGATAGCTATATGATGGATAACATAATGGATTGATTCATTTATTTATGAAAAGTGATTAATGTGGTCATTAAATTTATGATAAAATTTTATAATAGATTAGATGCGATATAATAAATTTGATTGTTGTGAAGGTTGCTTAGATAGATGTGATGGTAATTTAACATATGATGATGGTGATCTTTAATTAGAATGTTTCCATGATTAAAAACACCAAAGATAAATGATGTGAATGGACAATGACAATCATGTAATAAAACACATAATGTATTAAATGTTGTTTAAATGTTATGATTATATTTATTTGGATTATAGTTGATTTGAAAGATGCTTAAAACTATCTTAACACATCGATTAAATTTGGAAAACAAAACTATATGTAAAAAAAGAGAAGAAAGTGAAAACAAGTAAAAGATAAATGTCTTAATGAATGTATCAACAAGTAGGTATGAGAAAGAAAGAGACATGATGCTCTTTCATTAACGAGGACTAATATAGTAAGTTAAATTAGCTTATGAACATAAGCCCTTCATATGCTTCACATTAGCATTTGTTAGTTTGTTAAAATAAATTCTTGATCACTTTGTGTCAAGTAAGCTCAAAATCCCTTATTTTATGGAGGGTAAAAGGGATATGGATGAAAATGGATCCTTCTTATGGGGTTAGCTTGCCTCTTCTATAGGTTGTTGAAATGTTAGTATAAACAAGTCTATGTCATATTTTGGTATAGAATGATTGATGCGAGAAGTCATTAGCTTATGAAAATAATCCCTTCATATGCTTCACATTAGCATTTGTTAGTTTGTTAAAAAAAATTCTTGATCACATTGTGTCAGGTAAGCTCAAAATCCCTTATTTTATGGAGGGTAAAAGGGAGATGGATGAAAATGGATCCTTCTTGTGGGGCTAGCTTGCCTCTTCTATAGGTTGCTGAAAAGCCAGTATAAACAAGTCTATGTCATATTTTGGTATAGACTGATTAATACAAGAAGTCTATTATTATGATTTTTTTGAAAGTTGATTGCAACTTTCAATTTTTTTGCTTTTTTCAAATTTTTATGATGGGCCTTTTGATGTTTTGTTGTTGCTTTGAGAGGTTGGGGACACTGATCATTGTGAGAAGCCTCTAAGAAAATTATTGCTTTGAAAAATGTTGGACTTAGCCATCCTTCAAGGGAGTGGTCTTAGATTTGTGGTTTGTTTTAGGAATGTGATAATTATCCTTCAAGGGAGTAGTCTACCTTACTTTAAACAATTTTTGAATTGTTTTGGCAGCTATCCTTCAAGGGAACAATCTACAATGCTAGAGATGACCCATAAAATGGAATATTTTTATACTTTTTATGTTTTTAATAGATACAAACTTTATTATAGAGGCTTAACGCTTACCTTTATGAAGGCAAAACTATAGCACAAAAAGGTTAAATATTGGGTGAGAGGATGCTTTAAGAGACAAAGACCATGGGATTCCATCCTATTAGGGATGAAAAGTATCCATGAGAATCATGCCATAGGTAGAGTCATTATACCCATATTTAAGATTGAGGCTGATATTATGATTGATAATCACATGATTTTTTTTATAATCAGTTGTCCTCAAAGTGAGGGAATGAAGGTGATAATATCATAAAACAAGGGATGAGCTTAAGTTAGATAGAAGGTGAGTTTGAATCTTGTTTCAACAAAAGAATGGATGTAAATGCAAAGCATTGAGGGGCTTAGGTTCTAGTTTCTCTTCAAGAGATGATAACCAGTAAGATCTCGATCTATACTTATATGTTATAATATATGGTCTAAGCTAATTGAAAGCAAACTTGCCCCACTTTCTTTTTTCCATATTAGTTACATGTTGATTTTATTTTAAGATAAGGTCTTTGATATTGAATTATCATTTTTTAGGTGATTTTTATAAGCACACTTGATTAATTCTTGATAGACATGAAGATGGTTAAGCATGGCCAAACGATGCTCATCAAATAGCTCATGTTGGGCTAAATGTTCTTAACGATAGTCACCCTTGAAAATGATATCCTGTAGGGATATACGAAGAGAGTGAATTTTGAATTTAAGAGGTAAGAAAACCTCTACTTCAAATAAAAGAGAGAAAGGGTATCACCCATAGGGGTTCAATTTCTAATTCAATATGCCCATAGGGAAAAGGGAATGTGTAAGTGTCAATCTCAACCAAATGCATTGACCATTTTAGTTAACATTTTTTTATAAGCTTCAACCTATCCATTAGCTTGTGGATTATAAGTGCTAGAGAAACTTAATACCAAATGTGTCACAAAGACATTTTACCTTTTTATTTTTAAAAGACTTGCCATTATTAGTGATGATTTTGTGAGGGACTCTGAAGTGACAGATAATGTGATGGTTAATGAAATTGACAATCATATCAGCTTTGGTTAAAATGAGGATAATATCCTCCACCTATTTTGTGAAATATTCTATTATAGTGATGATATAATGATGTCACTATGAAGAATGAGGGTTAATTTCACCAATGAAATCTAATCCCCATTGTGAGAAGTGTTATAAATCCTTAGAGACTTGAAGACCATGACTAGGTACTTGATGTAAATTAGCATGTTGTTGACACTTAACACACTTCTTTATGTAATCAAAATAGTCTTGGTTAAGGGAAAACCAATAATAGCCAAGGTAAAAGATACATTTAATGACAATTAGACCACTAAAATGTCCACAAATCCCATCATGCATTTCTTTAATAACATGAGAGATTTCATGACTATGTAGGTATCTAAAGAAGAGATTGCCAAAGCCTCAATTATAAAGAATTACCCATATTATGGTGTAATGAGAGGTAATATATATAAATTCTCTTTGATCATTTCAAGAGAGATTAGAAGGAATAATGGATAGATTTAGATAGTCAAATATTTACTTATACCAAATCTCAGATTGGGCCTCTTCCACATGAAAAATGGAAGGAAGGTCTGATTTGGTGTAAGAGGGATCATTAAGGCAATTAATAATGACAAATATCTTAGATTTAGGAGGTGAAGATAGGATTTGGGAGGTAAGAGAAGCCATGGTATCAGTGAACTTGTTAGTAAAACACATAGTGGCTTGGATAAGGTAATGATCAAATGGCATCAAAAGTACATCCACCAATTATTTTTACTATTATAGAATGTCATTTTTACATTTTTAAGAACCATTTATTTGTTTGACCACAAGTTGGGATTCACTTAAAACACTAATCAATTTGGATCCCAAAGACAAAGTTGTTTAGAGACCTATCACTAGGGCTTCGTACTTAGCCATGTTATTAGTGCAATCAAAATCAAGCTTAGAAGATAAAGGAAGAGGCTCACCATCAAGGGGAATAAGGATGATACTAGCTCCCCCACCATGTTGACACTTTGATCCATCAAAGAACATGGTCATCTAATAAGCATAATTATCTTGAGACAGAGTTGTGATGGATTCATCAAGAAACTTAAGAGGAAAAGACTGGTTGTCTGCCAAAGGTGCCTTGACCAATTAATCAGCAATGACTTACCCTTTAATTAACTTTTTTTGGAGGAAATCAAGATCAAAATCAACTAAAATCATGAAAAATTTAGCTATATGATAGTTTTGATATGGCTTAGAATGCATATGCTTGAGTGGATCAGTATTAGTTATGATGAAGGTTTTATGGTTAAGAAGGTAATGATGAAGTTTGGAATCCACAAAGACCAAGGTGAGGCATAATTTCTTAGTATGGGTGTACCAAGTTTTATACTCTATAAGTGTTCAACTTATATAGTAGATTACCTGCTCCTTATGTTGATCATCATGATGTGCAAGCATGGTCCCTAGAAAATAGTCAGCGAAGGTAATGTAAAGGTAGAAAGGTTGGTCCTCTTTTGGAGGAACAAGAACAAGTGGGGAAAGAAGGTAATCTTTAAGTGATTCAAAGGAATTTTGACCATTTTTGTTCCACTTAAAGAAGATATCCTTATTAAGAAGGTAATGGAAAGGTTGACATCTATCAGAAAACTTAGAGATGAAATGATGAATGTATTGGAGCTTCCCCTATAAACTATGGAATTTATTGAGGTTAATTGGAGGAGGTATGTTAAGGATTACCTTGACATTAGTGGGATCTAGTTTGATTTTGTGGAGAGAGACAAGAAGATTTCCTAACAAGACCCTAACGATGAACTTCTTGGGATTAAGGTAGAGATGGAAGTGGATAAGGCATTTGAAGATAACCTTACGAATGACCAAATTATCCTTACAACATTTAGACTTTCCAAAGAGGTTGTCGAAATAGTCTTCTATAGTTTTATGAATAAGGTCATGAAAGATATAGGTCATGACACACATGTAAGTTGTACTAGCATTCTTTAGACCAAAAAACATGACCCTATAGTATAAGGTTACCCATGGGGTGATAAATATTGTTTTATGTTGATATTCAGGGGTAATCAAGATCTTATTAAAGCCCAAAAACCCATCCATAAAAGACATCTCCTCATGGCTGATCATAAGATCAACAAACTGGTTAATGCTTAGCAAAAGAAAGTCATCTTTTGGACAAGCAAGGTTAAGATCATGAAAATTAACACAAATATGAAGTTAACCTATCAATTTAGTGATAAAGATGATATTTGAGACCCATTAGGGATAGTTAATGTGTTAGGTGAAATTGACAGTTAAGAGGCATTGAAGCTCTTCTTTGACAAGAAAGGATATACGAAGGTGCATCCTAAGAAGATTTTGCCTAACAAGCTTGGCATAGAGGGTGGGAAAAATGTTATGGATGAATATGGTGGGGTCAATTCCTATCATATCACTATAATACCAAGCAAATTCTATGCTACAGTCTTATAGAAAGGAAGATAAATCTTGATGCGCTAAAAAATCTAAGGATTGGCCAATTTTGAATATGCAAGGACTATCTTGAGTACCCAAGTTGATGTCAATAGTGGATTTGTTCAATATATTTGAAGTCTTAGGAGGAAGCTATTTGTGAATGGAATAATTTTTAGCACTAAGATAGGTGAGAAGGGAATCATCATCCTGACACTGAATAATATTAATGGTAGGAGAGTCATCTTCTACCATCTCAGGATGAGTCAGAGGAATGGTCATGGTTTCCCCATCCTTTTGATAACTTTGGGGTCCCAAATTGATCATATTGATCAAAAAATGTTAGAGGGAATGATATCAAAATCCAAAAATTTCAAAGAATGGGTTGGTGAGGATGGGGTTTCTTCCTCAATAATGATGGAGGGGGGTGGGTTGGTTGGTTCCTCTAGTAGAATGAATCTGAGACCAAATCATTCCTAAGGTTTTTGGGTTTTGCATGGTTGAAATTCATGTTTTCCATGATCATATCATGTTATATCAAATTCCTTCCAAGCACACCTATGGAGGTATGTCTTGGCAAACTCTAGTTTATCTAAGTAGGAGAAATCAAAGGTGAATGGTTTAGGATAAGAGGAGGTAGTAGAATAAAAAAGTGGTTGATCAAGTCCCCTATAACTAAGATTAGTTTGGAAATTGGGAGGCCTAAAAGGAATAATGGTTCTAATATTATAATCATAAATAAGATGTTGGTCAAGATTCCCATACTCTTGGGGAGTAGGGAAGGCAACTACGGTCAAAAGGTGATACTCCCCAAGTGAGAGATGTTAAAATGTTGATTTCAAGGGGTCCTTCATGAGGATTTGGGAAGAAGGTATAGATGAGCTGGTAGAATCTTGGTTGATGGAAGAAGGGGATTCATCCTTGATTGGGAGGAGAACATCATTAGGTTAGTAAGTCATATTTCATGACTTGAAAGGACTAGGGTCGGTAGGTATGGTATGAACTTGACCCTCATGCTCAAACTTGATGTACTAATGTAAGGTGGATGTCATACAACCCATGGAACAAATTCAATGGCATTCAAGAAAAACATTATATTGAAACTCACCTTCTACCATGTAGAAGAGCTTAGAAAGAGTGTGAGGTCCTAAATGAATATTAAAGAAAACTATCCATAAGGTTGTAGCCATGGTATAATTGAAGGATTGGAGTACAACTATAGTTTTTGACATGATGTTCTCTAGTAGTTTCAATTGGTCATACACATGGGAAGAAATAATGTTAATGTTGGATCCCCCATGAATCATAACCCTCTTAATATGGGTTTGGTTGATTAGGAGGTAATGAAAAGGGGAGGATCTGGATGATCTAGATGAATAGGGGGTATTTATGAATCCTTAAAGGTGATTAGGGTGGAAAGTTGAAGGGATCTGATGAAGGTTGCTATAGGTTGTGGATCTTCAAGTTAAACCTCTATGGACTTCAAGGCCTCCATCATGGCTTGATGGTAGTGTGGTGAGGTATTGATTAACTCATATAAAGACATCTTCATTGGTGTTTGGTGAAGTTGTTTTAGAACTACCCTTTGTATTGACTTTGAGTGGTTGATTTGCGGTGTACCCAAGATAGAAATATTGGGCTCGGGTGAAGGTTTTTGAGATTGGTTTGGTTTTATGGTGGTGAAAGAAGGATATGTCCATGGTATGGACACCTTTGCTTTCCCTTTATCCTTTTTATGGGCTTATGATTAGGTGACCAAATGAACGGTATGGATTTGGAAAAGAGTCAAGCTAGTGGATTGCTTTGATTCTTCCTCACTCTTAAATGAGAGTTTGGGGGTAAGTAGGTGTGGGGTGGTTTATTTTGGATATTAGCTTGGTAGTGGGCTCATGAGATGTTCTTCTAATAATAAGTCATCCTCATCACATAATTTTTATATTATGACTTGGAGAGCAATGCAATTCTTCATATCATGCCCAAGCATCCTATGGTATGAGAAAATAAAATTGTCATTAAACCAAAATGGTTTAGGACTAAGGGGATAAAATGGTTTGATAGAATTCAAGACCAAGTAAGAAGCTTGGATCAACCTTCAAAATATGGTAGAATATGACTCTAGCAAAGGTGGGAAGGGAGTGGAGGTTTTGGCTTTGATAGCTAGAGTGGAAGCCTTTTAAAGGGTAGGACTATTAATAGGAGCTTTGGTTGGTGGAATGTTCTTGGTGGTTAGTTTTGGGGTAGATGGTTTGGAATATAAAGGATTATAATTAGATGGTTTGGAAGTGGAAGGCTTGGTTGTAGATGGTTTGGAGGTAGAAGGCATGGTAAGAATTGTTAGAGTTGTAGCTAGAAGCAGAGGTGTAGCTAAAAGTAGAGGTTGGGTTTGGGATTTCTTTAGGAGACTTGGTTTCTTAATCAAGGTGGAGGAGTAAGGTCTTGAGATGGAAGAAGGATGTGGTCCTGAAATGGAAGGCAACATGGAAATGGGTGGCAAGGTTTTAGATTTGGGACTCCTAGATGGTTCCACTTTCTTAGTTGGTTTTATTTATGGTTTCTTAGGTGAGTTTGGTGGTGTAAAATCCAAATTCAATAAAGGATGGGAAATATTTTGAGTGGAGAGCACACCTAGGTTCTATATGGGATTAATTGGGATAGTGAAAGGTATTTTGGTTGCTTTAGAGGGAGTTGGGTTGGATGGCTCATTTAGGATTTGGGAGGTGGAGGCTTTAGTTGGTTTATATGGGGTGAGGGTGGTTTCACTAGTGGAAGTGGAAGGTTGGGTAGATAAGGGTGAGGTTGATGATCTCTTATTAGTTGGATAAGGGAATCCTAGGTGATGCCAAAATTTGGCTTGATCAAGGTTTGGTTGGGATAAAAAATGTAAGTTTTGGATCAACCTATAAAATGGCTTATTTATGAGCTTAGTTCCTTCAGTGTTGGAATCAAAAGATAAATCAAGAGGGAAAACCATGTTCTCATTTTAATCTATCAAAGGTTACAAGGCCTTGGTGGATGATTATTCCACAGTATGGGTAGGTTAAGGAATATTTTCTTTGGAAATGCTTTCTAAAGGAAGGGTGAATAGCTTTATCATGGAATAAAAATGGATGGAAGTAACAGTTTCCTCCTTTGCTATGCCTTCCAAAGGAGAGGTTGGTGATTCCACTACCTAAATAAGTGGAGAAGGGATGATAGTTGCTTCCTTTATTTCATTTTCCAAATGAATAGTAGGTGAATCTACTACCTCAATAAGTGGAGAAGGAATGACAATTTGAGACATGGGTTCACTAACTATTAGCTCACCAAGAAAAACATTAACTGTGTGAACCTCATGCTTGTGAGAAGATTCTATATTTTTATGTTCATTATTCATAGAATGTGGATGGTTGGGGAATGACTATCTAAAAATGTCAAGTGATTGAGTGGCGGGTGCATTTGGATTATCCATCACAAGTTCCCCCTTGTCAATCAAATCTTGGACAATGTTTTTGAATGTCTTACATCTACTAACATCATGTCCAATGACATGGTGGAAAGCACACAATTCATTTTAATTATACCAACTTGGTATAGGATGAGAAGAATCAAATTGCTAGGGTAGTTTGATGGGAGGAAATTGTATGATAGATGCCTTCAAAAACTTTTCCAAAATTGAAGCATATAACTCCCCTAGCGGAGTATACTATTTTTGGAGGTAGCAGTTTTGAGTTTTGGAATTTTGGTTGGAGGAGGTGGAAGAATTAGGTTGGTTGACAAATAGAGGAAGATCTGTTTTAAACACATCTACATTTGTGGTTCCTTTATATTTGGTGTTGGTGTTGGTATGGTTGGTGGTTTTGGATGAAAAAGATAAGTTTGATTTGAAACTAAAATTTTTGTTCCTTAATTTAAGCTTTCCCTCATCAATAGCTCTATTCTCCAACTTTTGATATATAGTGAATGCCTCATCAAAGGTTTGAAAATTCTAAACCTATAAGGTTGATGAGATATGCTTGGCATAAACCTATGAAAAAATCTCAATCAATTTGGGTTGGGGTAAAGAGAAAGAGAGTTGGTTAATCAACCCTCTCCAATGGACCACAAAGTTGGTAATTGACTCATACTCAAATTGCCTGATGGAATAGAGGTATATGATAGAAAATTTCTTAGAAATATTTATAGATAAATGGTCTAAGAAAGTTTGGGCTAGTTGGGCAAAAGAAAAGAGAGAGTGTTTGGTAATAACACTATATTAATCTAATACTGGTCCATCTAGGGACATGGGGAAAGTGCATAGAAGGAGAACATCATCGTAAATAATTAAATAAAATAAATGCCTAAATTCTCTAATATTCTATTAAGGGTCTTCTTTTGTTTGAAACTTATCAAAATTTTGAAGCTCCCACAAAGCGGGGTATGGTCAGATTGGAATAGATGGGTGGATTGGCTCATTAAAAATTTAGTCATATAACAAGATGTTGTGGGCACCAAAAACAAATGAATTTAGATTGGTCATCATGTACATCAACATCTTGATAATATTAGTTTTTGATTGTGTACCCACATAATTTTAAGGTATATTCTATCAGGGTTGTGAAAGTGCCACATATGGGTAACTAGTAGAGGGTTGGGAAGATTCCACGTATTGGTAAGTTGGCATGAAAGGTCGAGAAGATGCCACATATTGGTAAGTTGGAATGGAAAGTTGGGAAGAAGGTGGAGGCATGTACCCTTGTGGGTTTGGGACATACCTTAGATTTGGTGGAAAAGACATTGGTTGGGTAAGAGGCATAGTTGGATTAGTGGGTTGAAGGTGGGTAGTGACCTTAGTGCTAATAGGTGGGAGTGTAGAAGGTGTGGAAACTACCAAATTTTGAAAAGGGGTGGAAGTTGTTGGGTTGGAAATGATAAGTGGTAGGGTAACAACACTAGTGAAAGGTACTCCAATGGTAAGTGGTGTAGGGGTTACAAAAGGTTGGGTTGCTCCTACATTAGAAGGGTTATTGGTTGGGGTGGGGGGTGTTTGGGTATTGGTTGGTGGAATGGATTGGTTTTAGGTGGTGGTTTTGGAAGAATTGTTGGTGGAGGAAGAGTCTTGGGTCACCAAAGTTTGGGTAGAGATAGTGGCAATAGAGGTGCTACCCATAAGGTAAGGTGGCATGCCATATGGTTTCTAAATGAAAGGAACCAAAGTAGAGGCATGATGAGACATGGTGGTAAGGTAGTGTTGGAGAGCCATGTGATTGTTATCAAGAAGGGTAGTGAAATCCACATCTCCTTGGGAAATTTTCCAAGGCATACTAGGAGTTCCAAAGTGATGGAGAGAACTTTTTGCATTTGAGATGTACTCTATGGATGAGGAAGAATAGGATGGGTGGTTGGGAGGTGGATCTTGGTTCACTTGGTTTCTAAGTTGTTGTCTTGTCAAAACCATGCAAAGAAAAAGGAAAGAAGGATAAAAGTGATCTCACACACTCAAAAGAGAAGAAAACAAAATAAAAGATTCAAGGAAAACAATCATACACTAAGAGTATGTTTAAGTCCTAGAATAATTTTTATCTCTCTTTGGGTTTATGCCTAAATTTTAAAGAAGTTATGAAACTCAACTTGGGATAATAGAACATGAACTAGAAATATATGTCTAAAGATGGTTTTAGGTTGTTAAAGACTCTTAAAATGTGCATTAGAATTTGTTACGTGTCATGATATTGGGGCCTACCCCCTCACTTCACACACCATAGTGATAAGGGTGTTGGTTGCATAGCCAAAATATACCAAATTTCTAGAGATTATACTTAGCCAACAAACTGAGTTTTGGTTTCTCCCCTTGGTAGTGAAGCCCCAAGTGGGATAGCAAAGGGAAAGGTTTACTTCTAGGTGATCAAATCCTAGTTAGGCCTTATGTTAGTGTTTGATGTTTGATTTGAATGCATGGTTTGGTATTGTGTGAAAAGAAGTGACTTGCTACGATTTATTTCACCATTTAAATTAAACTATGTGAACTAAACAAATAGCAAGCAATGGATGAAATTTATTTTTAAACCCAATGAATTTTTTTTATTTCTTTTTAATGATTAAATTAATAACTAAGATGAAACTAAATGTGATATGAATATGTAAGTCTTAAACCTAGATGAGTACTTTTTTATTTTTAGAAATGAAAGAATAAAATTATTTTTTAAAACTTTTTCTAAGAATGCAAAAAAAGACTAAAGCTTGCTTTGGAAAGAAGATAAATTGAAACTAATATTTTCAATGCAAGAATGAAATAAATAATGTTTATTTTTTTAGAAATGAAATTTGCAAATGGATTAAAATTTTACTAATGCAACCAAATGTCCTAAATAACTACGAACCTAAGAAAATATCAAGGGTCTCTCTAGGTGTGCCAGAATGTTTCACTATTTTTTTGTGTTTATTTTCTTTTAGAAGAGACTAAAACTTAAATAAGGGTGAGGTAAGAAGAACCTGGATGTAGTGCGCTCTGTAATCCAATCTATTGTAGATACTCCTCTTTGGTTCATGAGAATGACTTGCAAACAAGAAAACAACTAGAAAAGGGTATATTAGTAAGATAGATGGGTGGATTGCCTAGCATGAGCTAGATATAAGAAACACTAGACTTCTTTGGAGGCTATCAGTCCACTCTTTAAGACAATTAAGTTTTAATAAATGAAAATAAGTGCTTGCATGAAAAAATAAAAAATACTGAAACTTATGCAAGAGATGCTTTTAAAGAGAAATAAGTGATTTTGAATAAAATAGCAATAACATATAAAAAACTAATGTTAAAATGTTTAAACCTATTTTATAAAATAGTTTGGGCCTTTGTGGTGTAACATAAAATCAGAAACTAGAATTTGGGTGATAACAGATAGGCAAGATTTACTTGTTATTTTGGGCAAAATGAAATACACAATGACTGGTGTCAGTCACTATACAATCAATGTTGGTTATGGAAAAACATCACCAATCAAAGGATAACTAATGTCGATTATGGACAACCATCATCGATCAAAGGATAATGAATGCTAGTTAGAGATGATCTGTGTTAATCACTGGAAGTTTTGCTTTGGGTAAATTTGTATATTGGGTTAGTTGCTAGAGGGTTTGTATGATTTGTTTTTAGGTTGGGGAGTAGTCATGAATGTAAAATGGATTATCAAAAGTGTCAAACTTAGGATTTGGGTGGTCGAGTGATTAGGAATGGTCTGTAGGTGATTTGGTTAGAGGTGAAGTGCTTGGAGCTACCAGAAGTCCAACATAAAGAATGAAATGATGGGAGATGGGAAATGGATACAATCAAATAAAACTACTAAAACTAACAATTAAACTTAATAAAAGTGTAGATACTTAACTCTAGAGTTTTCTAGTTTGAAAGAGTGTTGAGGTTGGGTGCAAGCTGCTTGGAATCCTAGAGCAATTTGGGTAAAGTAACAATACTTTAGATTTTTGTGATGAGTTACCGAAGCACTTGAATGTCTTTAGTCTATTTTTTGGTTCACTTGGGAGCTTTTATTCACTTGAGAGTTTGATTTTCTCATGCAATTTAACCTCTTGAGGTAAGGCTTTTAGGTTACATTAAGTAATCATCGTTGGTCCTAGTCAATTGACATTGGTCGAGGGGTGACCGACATTGGTCAGGGAGAATAAGTCCAAATTTTCCAAAAATAGGCATTTACACTTACGATTGGTTGTTAAGTCTGACACAAATGGTCTGAGGTTAACAAAGGATACATTGGAATGTCTGCAAAATATGTCTAGGGGTTAGTGCATTACATGCCTAGGTGTGAATTAATATTAAGGCTAAGTGTCAATCAATTAGCCATGGGTTTGGGAGAGGAGGTGTAAATAGGGCTTTTTAATTAATTAACTTAATTAAATTAGCCAAAAGGGGGTGAATGGGTGTGCTGAAGGATTTTAATAATTAATCCTAACCCAAGGGGGCAAGGGGTATCTTACGATGATTACAACTGTGTGGTTTTCTAGTGTCTAAATAATTCATTTATGACCGCATTATCCTTCCATTTCTTATAAAAGGTCTCAAATTCATAAGTTCAAAGGTAATAAATATGTTTTTGTTGCTCCTCTGTTAATGCCGCTTGAGTTAATAGGGGTCTAAGGTTGAGGTAGCTAGTTTTAATAAATAAATTTCTCCCCAAAGAAATTGACACCATCACATGTAGGATGGAAAGAATCTCCTTAACATATGTAGACATCCTTCACTAATGTTTATTAAATTTTCTACTTTAAATTGCAATTGGGTGGTAATCCTAAGATAGAATGGTGCTTAATCTATACCTAGAGGTATCAAATTAAATGATAAAAGACTTTGAGAAATTAGGGGATGATAAAAATGGTATATATCAAAGCTCTTTTGAGAAACTTGAAAGATTTTTGTGATTCTACGAACCAATTAAAGGAATCCTTCTTGGTGAGTTTAGTAAAGGAATGTGTTATTGTTGAGAATTTCCTCATAATTCCTTTGTAAAATCCTTCCAAACCATGGAAACTACAAAGTTTCTTAAGAGTCTTGGGTACTTGCCAATCACATTTATATTTGATCTTTGCAGGGTCAGTGCAAGCCCCCTTAATAGAAATTGTGACCAAGGTATTTTAAGGATGATTTTGTGAATTCACACTTAGATGCCTCAACATACAACTTCTTCTTGGATAGTATATATATTACAAAATCCAAATGTTCAAGATGGTATTCTAATGAATTAATATAAACCAAAATGTCATCAAAAAATATAAGAACAAAATTATGCAAGAATTTACTGAATACCTTATTCATCAATGATTGAAAAATGGCTAGAGCATTGTTGAGACCAAAAGGCATAACCCTAAATTAGTAGTGGCCTTGATGCATTCTGAAGGTCATCTTAGCTTGATATTGAATCTAAACTGGAATCTAATAGTATCCTAATTTGAGATCTATTTTTGAGAAATACTTTACCCCATGCAAGTCATCAAATAGATCATCATTCCTTAGCATCAAAAATTTATATTATATTATGATTTTTTTTAGGGCCTTATAATCAATACCGAGTCTATATGACCCACCCTTTTCCTATCTAGTACTACTGGGATAACATAAGGGATCTTACAAAGGATGATGATGCCAACCTCCAAGAGCTAGTGATTAATTTCTCTATCTCTAATTTTTAAAAATACCTATATCTATAAGGGTATACCACTATTGGTACCTTTTTAGCATCAAACTCAATAATGGGCTCTAATTCTTTTTTGGTAGTAGGCTCTTTGGTAGATATTAGAAAACTACCTTATATTTGAATAGTAGTGTCGGAACACCTGAAATCTATTCTTGTGAGGTTGAATATTCCACTTTCATACTGTAGAGGTGAGCCATACAATAAAATGTCCCTCCAAAATTTTGTTCATTTGATTATAATCAAAAATTATGATTTCCTTCAGGGGAAAGGACTTGATAGTATACTCATGGTCCCCTTGATTAAATGCTAAGAATCACACCTGATGATTAATAGAGTATGTTCCAAGTGAATACAACCATTAAACCCCTAAGTAACATTCACATCCCCAATGTCTACCCCACATAATTTATCTCTAAGGACATACTTTGTGACTAACATATCCATATTATGGACTAATACACATTCAATAATTCAATGCCCTATAACCTAAATGGGGAAACTCTCAAAAGTGTCTAAGTGGAGTAATAATATTTATACTTATTTCTTATCTAGAATATTAAGTGTCCTTCCGAGATTGACTAATCAAAACTTGGGTTTTCTTGACATGGGAAAAGAACTTGAATGTGTCCAAATGATCCAATCCTATCATTGTAGAAAGTGATATAGATGGTACCCTCATTTCTAATATATCAAGAGACATATCTTTGGGTTTGCACCCTAAATTAGGGTTCTTGAGGGCTTCCTCATTTTCCAACTCTGACCCTAGCTAAAAAAAACACACATTCTCTACCATAAATTTTTTTTTTTGGATTTGAAACATGACCTATACTTCATTGATAAAATAACCTATGGTATGGGTTTATAATAGTGGACGTAGGGGTAGAATCACATTTAGGGTCTTTGGATTTCTCATCCTAAGTAAAAGATCTAAGGACAGTAGGTCATACCATTTTATTTCTTAGGGCATCAATATGTTTTTATAATATTCTAGATATAATAATGGCCCTTTCAAATGAACCAAGTTTAAACATCCTTACCTCAATTCAAATATTAGCCTACAGGTTGGAAATATAGATCTTCTACACCAGCTTTGAATAAAGCTTGACTTGGACTCCAAAACTTGATTTTTTTTGTATAAGCCTCCATGGACATATATTTATAAAATAGGTGAATCAACTATGTATCATAAGGTTTATCCCAATTATGATCAACTCTCTTATTCAAAGCTTTGGAAAAATCTAAAAATTCCTCATTTGAATTTTTAAAAACCCATCTCTCCCTATGTGTGGGTAGTACCATCTGAATGTTCTATAGACATTCAACTTGTCCTCTCGAGTATTTATCTTTTGGACCCTAAAGCATAATTTAAGCTTGTTCAATGATATATGAGCCTCCATATTACATCTAAAATTATACTATGGGATATTCATTTATATGTTGAAGGAAGGGTGATGCAGTATTCATTTCTCTTTCTCCTCATCTCCTTGCTCTTCCTCTTCATCATTTGGTGGATTCAGGCCAAGTTTTCCCTAAATGGTTACATCTTCCTCTTCATCAAATGGTTGATTTGGTTGTTTTCCCAATGAATAAATATATTTTTAAACTTCCTTAATCAATTCATCAAATTACCCCTTCATCTCCTATTTGCTCATGAAATTTGAGTTTTTTGTTGGATAAACTCCCCTAGTTATTTTGACAACTGCTGCAAGGAATAAAAATTAACTGATCTTATGATACCACTTACTATGTTCCAAATGATAACAAAAAATGAAACTATAGAAATCTAGAGTGAAATACAAATAAATGAAAAAATATGGGAGCCCCTGCTTCCCCAAGAGTGGATTGCACCTACATATCCAATTGTAATAAAAGATATCTCACACAATAATGGCTATCTCTTTCATTAAGTTGATATTTTAAAAAGATACATTCTTTAGTATTTTTTTCCAGTTTGTATTCAATCACTAGAAATATTAATTAATCAAAGGGTAACTCATGACCAAACATTTCACTAATTATAGGCACCAAGAATATAATATAATAAAAATAATGCTAACTAAATGTGCACACTTAAATATATGTTGTGTTTAGATACACAACACAAAAGCAATACAATGAAGATAACCACCCAAACATTTGTTGACTATATCAATTTGCTCATAATAGTTAGTTGGGTGCCAAAACATGAGAATAACTCACTCCAAAAATTACAGGTAGAATATAGGATTTGATGCAAAAAAAAAGGTCAAAATTCCAAATGCCATAAATTTTGATCTGTAGCTCCATTTGAGCCCATATTCACACCATTTCTCAAAAAGTTCAATGTTGCCATAACTAATCCTTCTAGTTATGGGATGTTTTTTATATTTTTTGGAGGCCAAATGTGACCATATGAGGGTCCAAAATTGTAGTTTAATTTTATTTTTGGGTTTTTTCTAAATTTAGAAATTGTATATTTTTATAATCAGACTTGAACTTCAGCTGAAATTCATTTGATAGGTTAATTTTAAAGTTTAGTTTATTTTTGGAGATTTTTAGAGCTACATGTGATTGTATATAAAACTTATTAAAAATAACAATTGCTAAAAATAACAGGTCAAGTTTTATTATTTTTAGAGTTCCAAATTTTGCATGTCAACTCCAATTTTGAGTTGAGGCTTATTTCTGTATGGCTTGTAATTATTTGAATTCATTCAATATGATTAATACTGGTTATTGTTCATAATATTTACCTATTGGTAATTTTATTGTGTTGATAGTATTATGGTTTATTATTTGATATCAGAGTAAGTTCAAATCTTAGAGATGTAAGAAATGGTGAGAAGAAGAGGAGGAATCACTCATATGGACCACACTATGAAAGAGTTACAGATGCAAGTAGAAAAATTAACTTAGATAATTGTGAATCAAAGACAAAGGAGAGTAGAAAATGATGTAGAAGATGACATAGATTATGAAGAAGAAATTTCGTAAGAAGAGAAACAAGAAAAATTTCCATTAATGGAAGAGAGGATGGTTAGAGTTTTGAAAGAAGGAACAAAAGAATGAAGGTTGATGTTCCAGATTATGGTGTAAGTTGAAAACTAGACGAGTTGATAGATTGAATGAACAACATGGAGAATTTATTTGAGTGGAGAACTATGTGAGAAGATAAAAAGGTAAAGTTTGCATGCATAAAATTAAAGGGTCATGTAATGATTTGGTGGTATCACCAGCAAAAATAAAGACAAAGAAAAGGTAAATAAAAGATCAATTCATGAAAAAATATGGAGAAGAAGCTAAGGGAGAATTTTATTCCTATGGATTATGCATAAACCCTATACAAAATATTTCAAAATTTGAGACAGAAAGATCACATTATATAAGAGTATATAGATGAGGTTTACAAGCTTCCCATACATGTATAACATGATGAGACATAAGAGCATATGGATGCAAGGTATGTAAAGGGTTTGAATTTTTCTATTCAAGATGAATTAAGCATGTATATAATACTCTACATGGAGGAAGCTTATTAATTAGCTTTGAAGGCAAAAGAAAATAAATAGATATAATTTAAAAAATATATACAATAGGCTAAGAATATGACAATCTCCTCCAATAAAGCACCAAGGTAGATTTAATACAAATAGAGGTGGGTTTAATACCACTATAGGATAATCATCACATGGTATAAAAAGACAAGAAGATAACAAACAAGGGTTTCAAAACCAATAAAGAGAAAGAGTATTTTAGAGAGGACAAAGCTATAGTGGTGGTAGAGGATGGTTTTCAAATCAACGTAGGTCTTATGTTTGTTACAGATGTGGAGAAGAAGGCCATAGGGAATTCAAGTGTCCATAATACCAAGATCAAGAAAGGAGGCAAGATTATCTTCCAAGAGTGAATTTAGTTTAAGCTTAAATAAAAGAGTAAAATACTGAAATTGTAGTAGTAGATATTAGAGAAAATCTCATGATGACAAAAATAAGGATTTATCCAAAGAAAGAACATGTAAAAAATAAAGAAGGTGGTGATGCATGGTTGTGAATAAATATCTTTCAAAAAAAGTGTACTTCAAGAGGTAAGATATGCAAGGTAATTATATATGGTGGTAGTTTTGAAAATATGGTTTCTAAATATATGATTGAGAAACTAGGTTTGCAAGGTGAAAAACATCCTATTCCTTATTAGATTTCATGGCTTAAGAAAAGGAATGAAGTTATAGTAGATAAAATGTGTTTAATATAGTTTTCTATAGGTAAAACTTACAAGGATGAAATATGATGAGATTTTATACCAATGGATGCATGCCATGTGTTACTGGGAAGGTCATGACACCTTGATAGAAAAATAGTTCATGATGGAGCAAAGAACACATATAGTTTCTAGAAAGGTGGTATAAAGATAGTTTTGTTACCTCTTAAAGAAGAAAGGTAGGCTAAAAAAATACTAATTTCAAAAGAATTTATCAAAGAAATGTTATTGGTATGCATTAGTGGTGAAGAAAGAAGACACAAAAGTGGTGCATGTATTAGTAGAAGCAACAATAACATTGAAATAATATGTAGATGTTATACCTGATGAGTTAATAGATGGTTTACCACCAAAGAGATATATTTAGCATCATATTTATTTAATTCTAGGATCAACTCTACCTAATCAAGTATCTTATAGAATAAGTACAACAAAACATTTATAATTTAATAAGTAGGTTACTAAATTGGTGAAGAAGGGTGTAGTAAGGGAAAACATGAGTTCATGTGCAACACCAACATTTCTAACTCCAAAAAAAGATGGAGGGTGAAGGATGTGTGTGTATAATAGAGTAATTAATAAAATTACAATCAAGTACATGTTTCCTATACCTCATTTAGATGATATGATGGATGTTCTTATAGGAGTAAAGTATTTTATTGAGATTGATTGAAAGAGTGGTTACTATCATATTCAAATTCATAAAGAAGATGAATGTAAAACAACATTCAAGACTAGAGATGGTTTATATGGGTGGATGGTGATGCCATTTGGTTTATCTAATGCACCTAGCACATTTATGAGGGTGATGAACATAGTGCTACAAGAATATAATGGAAATTTTATGGTGGTTTGTTTTGATGATATTTCAATATTCACTACAATTAAATAATATCGCTTAAAATATTTGAGAATGATATTAGATTAGTTAAGAAAAGATAACATCTATATAAATTTGAAGAAGTGAAAATTTATGTAGATGAGTTTGGTATTTCTAGGATTTGTAGTTTCAATAGATGGTGTAAGAATAGATGAAGAAAAAATAAAGGCAATTGTTGAGTGGCCTATCCCAAAGAGCATCACAGAGATAAGAATTTTTTATGGTTTAAAAACTTTTTATAGAAATTTTGTTAAGAATTTTAGTACTCTTATTGCATCAATAAAAAATTATATGAGATGAAAATAATTTTCATGGACAAGAGAAACAACAGAAAGTTTTGAGTTGTTGAAGAAGAAAATAACAGGAAAGTCTATTTTAACATTACCATATTTTAGCAAAGTGTTTGAGGTTGATTGTGATGCTTCATTTGTGGGAATTGGTGCTATTTTGAGTCAAGAATGGAAGCAAATAACATATTTTCATGATAAATTGAATGAGGTAATAAAAATGTATTCTATGTATGATGTTGAATTTTATGCTATTGTATAAGCATTGAGACATTGAAGGCATTACTTGGTGCTTAAGGAGTTTATCTTATTTACTGATCACGAGGCTTTGAAGTATGTGAAAACTCAAAATAAGTTAAATAGTAGGCATGAAAAGTGGGTGTATTTATTATATTTTTATACTTTTATGTTGAAGTGCAAATAAAAAAAATAGAATCAAGTAGCTGATACTTTGAACAGACAAGTGGGGTTGATAAATACTATGGTGAGTGAAGTAGTTGGATTTGAATTTATTAAATAAATATATGATATTAATCCAAGTTTTGGCAAGATAGTTGAGCTATGTAGGAATCCATTGACCAGTGATACAAGTAATATTTATGAAGAGGATATTATGTAGGATGGTTATCTCTTCAATAGAAAACAATTATGTATTCTAATTGGGTCTCTAAGAGAAAATATTATAAGAGAATTGCATAATAGTGGATTGGATGGACACTTTGGTAAGAAAAAGACAATATATTTGGTAGAGGAGAAGTATTTTTGGCCAAAAATGAAGAGATATGTGACAAGGTATGTTTCAAGGTGCAAGATATGTCAGGTGTCAAAAGGACATGCACAAAATACTTGGCTGCAATTGCTATTACCAGTTCTAAGAGGACCATGGACAAATTTGAGTATGAATTTTGTGTTGGGATTACCAAACACATAGAGAGGTAATGATTCAATTTTTATTTTTGTAGATAAGTTTTCTATAATGGTTCACTTTATTGCATGTAATAAAACTAATGATGCCATTAGAGTTGCAAAATTATTTTTTAAAGATATTGTGAGATTGCATGGTGTTCCAAAAACCATTACATCAGATAAGGACACAAAATTTATAATTCATTTTTGGATGAATTTGTAGAGTAAGATGAGGACTAAACTATAATTAAATAGTGCATAACAACTCCAAATAGATGGAAAAATAGAAGTTGTAAACAAGAGCTTCATAAATTTATTGAGATGCATAGTTGGAGAGAAGCCCAAATAATAGGGCTTGGCTTTACCACAGGCTAAGTTTGCATATAATAGTTTAGTGAATAGATCAATAGGTAAATTGAAATTTTAGATTATTTATGGAAGAAATCCTATGCATGTTTTATATTTGGTACAGTTACCAATTATAGAACGAGTTATTGATGACGTAGAAGCATTTGAAAAACATATACAATAGTTATAAGAAGTAAGAAGAGAATTGAAGAAAGTATGAGAAGTATAAAGCAAAAACAAATGTTATAAGAAGGTAACAAATATTTGAAGAGGATATTTAGTGATGGTGTACTTGAAGAAAGAGATATTTTTGAAAGGCACATATAACAAGTTGAAGTACATGAATATTGAACCATGTTGAATTGTGAAGAAAATCAATGACAGTGCTTATGAGGTGATCTTACCACAGAATTTTGATATCTCTCTAGTATTTAATATTTTATATTTATATGATTTCCATGGAGAATATGGTGAATGTGAAGAATATTAAGAATTATATTGGAAGCAATAGGTGCCAAAGAAGAGTAAAGAAAAGATGGTACAAGTTCTGGATAAGAAGCTAGTAAACACAAGGCATAGAAGTTATGACAAGTATTTGGTATAGTGGAAAGGATTATAGTAGGAATGTGACACTTGAATTACATAATAGGCATTGAAAAATATTGATAAGAATAAGTTACAATATTAAAATTAGAGAAACTCGTAGGAGTTGAGTTATTTTCAACTAGAGGAGAATGATGCAAAAAAAGAGGCTGAAATTCTTGAGGCCATAACTTTTGATATGTAGCTCTGTTTGAGCCCATATTCACACTAAAATGAATAATTCAAAAATTTAAATGGTGTTATAACTGGAACTTATGGTTATATGATGTTTTCAATATTTTTTGGAGGCTAATGTGACCATTCAAGGGTATGAAATTTTATTTTTGGGTTTTTTTTCTAAATTTTGAAACTATCTATTTTTGTAACTAGACTTGAACTTCAATTAAAATTTATCCGATAGATCACTTTTAGAGTTTAGTTTATTTTTGAATATTTTTAGAGTTTCATGTGCTTGCATGCAAAACTTACTAAAAATAGTAAATGCTAAAAATAGAAAGCCAAATTTTATTATTTTTAGAGTTCTAAATTTTGCACTTTGACTCCAATTATGAGTTGAGGATTATTTATGCATGGTTTGTAATTATTTAAATTCATTCAATATGAATTAATACTGGTAATTATTCAAAATCTTTGCCTATCAGTAATTTTAATGTCTTGATAATATTCTGGTTCATTGTTACAAATTTTAATGGAAGTTCAAGTTAGGTTACGAAAATAGACAATTTCTAAATTTAGAAAAACCTTGAAAATAAAATTAAACTATAATTTTGGACTCTCAAATAGTTAAATTTGGCCTTCTAAAGTATAAAAAAATGTCCCATAATTGGAAAATTAGGTTATGACATCATTGAACTTTTTGAGACAATCATTTTGGCATAAAGATGGGCTCAAATAGAGCTATGGATCAAAAGTTATGGCCCCCATAAGTTTGGCCTCTTTTTCTACATCAAGATCACAATCATTCACTATGAGCTTTGAGGTCCCATGTAGCTTTTGAATTGTATCTATAAATACTATTACTAATATACTCACTACAAATGGATGTGATAATGCATAAAAAATGAGTATATTTGGTGAGTTTATACACCACAATCATGGTGGCATTTTTTCCTTTATATTTTTACAACTCTATGATGAAATCCATGGAAACCTCCTCCTCCCTTTGGCCAGGAATAGATAGAGGTTGTGTAATGTAATATATGTTTTCAGAGTTTTATGTTATAAACTATGAAATTGAGCTTCAAGCTACTAATCTAAAGTTAATTATAAAACCTCAAATTGAGTTAAAGGAACAAACATCCAAATATAAAATAAATGAAGCATAAATAACAATGATTATACCCCAAATTCATAAGTGTGTGCTCCCTCCTTGACACATGGATGTGCTATAAGTGATTGAAGGATGAATTCTTGATGTATAATGTTTATTTCCATAGATTGAATCAAGAATTGGACATCATGTTGATATGATTTGGATGATTGGTTAGACAAGGTGATGGAATGATGGCATTGGATTCTTAGTTCATGGTTTGCATGGGAGTTTATCTCAATATATAGAGTCACATGTGATAGATCAATGGTTGAGAATTGGCCATGGAGGATTGAAATCAATGGCTAAGATTTGGTTAGGATAATTAATTAATATTTGAAGTGCTAATTAGGTATGTGATTTTTAGGAGTGTAGTGGTGGTAGTTGGAGGTAGGTGGCAAGGAATATAAAATTCTTTAATAATATGATATTTTGATTAGTGGCTAAACTAAGAGGATAATGACATGATTAATTGATATAAAGGATAATGTGATAAAGGTGAAAGGTTTATATGATGAAGGATATGTAAATAAAAATGTTAGGGTGATATTAAGATAATGTTAACATGATGAATAATGATAATTAGTAGTAGAGGATGGTTAAAATTGGTAATGATGGAGGAGTGGAGAATTTTAGATAATTACATTTTGCCATTCTAAAGGGCATTGTAACTGAAAGAAGTAATGGTGTTTCAAAGAAGTGAAAGGATGTGTGAGTTATTAAGCTAATACAAATTATAATGAGTGATGTCCCATTGAGGAGTCATGTAGGGAAGAACGAGATGGATGGCCACTCTAAATGAATCAAGGGGTGTGATGCATGGATAAAATAAATAGGAGTTTGGATAGATGTAATATATGTGATGGATATGATGCAATGATGTCAATCGATGAACTATGATTTGTTTGATATTTAGATTGATTGATGGTGCCCCAGGAAATGATATATGCAAGGGAACAAGATGATAAAGTTAAAACCCTAGATGTGCCCCAATCAATGATGTATGAAAGGGGAAAGTTGTAGACTTTAGATAGATAGATTATCAAAGCTATGAACTTTGGACGTATCTTAGTGAATGATATTTACTGAGGAGAGTTGTGAGCTTTGATTACATTTATTGATTGATTGATTAATATGAGAAAAAATATGGATGTTATGATTATTTGATCCAAATTGATAGGTGCGAGAGATTGAATGGAAATCTCAAAGAAATGATTGAGTGGATGATGGTTGGTTGATTTATTAAAGTGATTGGTTGAGCTCAAGGATTATATCAAGGGATTAATGATGATAGAACACATTGATGAAATATTTGATTAGATTAGATAGAAGATGTGGAAAATTGATGAAATATGAGTGATGGCATGATGGTGAGATTATAGAAGATTACAAGATTGTGGTCGAGCTAACCTCAGACACCCCATGTGATTAAACACTTCTTATATAGTCCTTATAGACATCAAGCTGATGTATTTATCCCTAGAAAGGAGTTATGTGATGAAAGATGATATGATAGATTAGATGATGATGATGTTCTAAGGATGCCCCTAGGATACTGATCAAGATTGATAAATATGATGGATGTTATGAGTGTTCTCTATGTTAGATGTTAGATAGATGATTTGACAAATGATTTAATTAGATAGATGATTTGATTGGATGGATGATGGGATTGAATAGATGATAGATGATTGGATTAATAGTAGAAATTTTAGATTAATGATGATTGGAATTATGATTTTTAGTTGTAAGGATTGATGTTTAGATTAATAGTTGATTGAGATATATGATTGGAGTTGGATGTTGGATTTGATTAGAGGGAAAGGATAAAGAATAGTTATCTTGATTGGATAATGATGGATGGGTTTTGATTTGGATGCTATATAGAGGTTTGTAGATGACTGGTTTAGATAGATGATTTGTGAGGATTTTATGATGTCATTATCTTGAACCATACTTATGAACAATCATGTTTTAATGTATCACTAGGAAATACTAACCATGATATGTGTAACTATGATGAAACTTACCAAAATACATGTTAGACTGATGCAAAATATAAAAATAATAAAAATAAAATGTATAAGTAGCATGTAGCATAATGCACCATTGATATATGGAACCAAGATGACATGTTTGTCATATGCTATTACACAAATGATTAAAAGGATAAAATGATAAGACAAAAGATGTACATATATATTCACAAAAGACACTCAAATAAATAGAGTCAAATGAATAGATAAACACATATAAATATATACATGATAAAATACATTCAAATAAGTCAAACATCATCAATATATCATACAAGTAAAATGAGAACAAAAGTATTTACATGTCGATTATGTGATGCATTGATTTTCATGTGATCAATGTCTTATCTATGGTCTCATTAAAAATCTATAGGATGGGTTGAATGGATCGTGATTTGATTGGTCTTGTTTGATTTTTTCCTATAGGCAATTGATGTAAATAATAAACTTTTACACTTTATCACTATGGCCAAATTTGATATAGCAGGGGTTATTTACTCTCTTGATTATTATCATGTCTTAAAAAGCATGAATTTACACTCAATGAAAGAATTCAAACTAAAATATCATATTTATAAGGTTTCTCACATTCCCATCTAGGCTAATTTGATGTCTTCTTTAAATATGATCTTTGCTCATGACACAAAACAATTTAATAGACCTTATTTATAAAGGTCCATATTCCTTTCTTATACATGTTAACTCAAAATATATACTATTTTAACAAAATTATTGCATTATTAATATTTCCTCCTAAATTTAGATCAAACTTTCCAATAGGCTTCTATATGAATCCTTAACAAGAAATTAGAATATAGTCTTTGGAATCTTGTTTTCCTAGACCTTGATTAGGTCTAACATGTTCTCAGATAGAAATATAATTTAAAATTAGAATATTAACATATTAAATGGTATTATATAATCCATTTAGGTTTTATACAACTTAATAAAAAGGCCTTTATCATTCATTATACTTAATGAATGATCAACTTGCAAAAATCAAAGTTTTCACTTAGGCTTAATGATTCTTAATTTAGTCTGTCACTCTTTAACAATGGATATTTCCTCTTTGAACAATGATTATATGACTTAAATAGGATAATTATATCAAATTACACATTATTTAATCCTATACATAGGTACTTACCAATTATTATACTCAATCCTTGAACAAGCCACCAAAAAAAAACAAAGTTTTAGGCCTAATAAGGCTTGTATAAAACACAATCATAAATATATTATTTTATAAATATTTTCAAGACCTAAAACTAATTTAATCCTTTAAAGGACATTCACAATCACCTAGATATAAAATTTAAAGTAATTCTAGGGATTCGTTTTAAATATATGTCCTTTTTACTCTTCCTGAATAGGGTTTTGGCTTGTCTTTATGACTGTAGATCTGAATTTTGTGAATTTATTCCCATACATGTGTCAAAAATTCCTAAAAATATTTTTATTAATTAAAAATTATCCTCCTCTACATATCCACAAAATTTCAAAAAAATTAAAGGTTTTTTTTTAAGATATAGGGTTTTTAGTGCCTCCAAAACCCTAGGATTTGAACAAGGCCAAGAGCTATCTTTTTGAGAGAATTTAAATTGTAAGACACGTTTGTGATTTTTTTAAATTTTAAAATGACTAATATTCATATAAAAAGCATATATAAAACTTTATGCTATTATTTTAATCATTTTAATTATTTAAACAATCCCTAAATGACCACAAAATACCTTTTCTATGACTGCAAACTATATACTGTGTAGTCTGTCTGTAAGAAAATGATCATTAAACCAATGAAAAATTAAAACATAAGACTTTTTTGGTAAATTTTTTGATTTATGGACACTATAATAATATATATTTTAAAATCACAATAACTATTATTCCATGAACATGCTTGAAAAGTCACAAGAAACCCACTTTATTAGACTGTACATAATTCAAAATTTTATTTCTCAAACTTTTGTAACATCAAAATCATTATAACTATATAAATGAGAAAATATAGGTGATAGAGAAAATAAATTAATCATAACACTTAATGAAGAGTAGGTCTCATAAAATTATTCTTATTTATATATGTATTGATCAAAACTTTGTTACAAAACCCTACAGACTTGAGTTCCTTTCTTTGTTTTTCTTTCTTCCCCTGAGCTCCTTCCTTCTTCCTACCACCTCTCCTTCAACCATTATTGATTTATTAAGGTTATTTATGACCTATTGAACATTATTTCACTTATATTAAAAAAATAATTTTATTATTTTGAATTTTTAATTTCAATTTTCATGCAAATTGTTTCAATATTCTCTCATATATTAGCTAACTCTTATTTATATTAATGTTATTTGAGTTCAAGCATGATTCATGAAGAAGTATGATGGAAAATAACTTAAAAAACCTTATAGGACATAAATGGACTCTTAAAAAGAAAACCATCCCTGTAAAACAAGTAAAAACTTTCCAAACTCTTAATAAGCAATTCAAATATTTGAATTACTCATTTTTGTGGGAAAACCAAAATAGAGCCTATATGACCAAATTCACAAAGGATTGAAAATTGACATTCCTATTAAAAGGCAAAGTAATGTCTTATATAATTAATTATTACCATTACAAGACCAATTAAAGCATGAAAAAGCTTCTTATTGATCAAAACATGACCCCTTAGACCTTTATAACATAAAAATCTACAAAATTGGACCTTCCTACTAATGCACCTGCATCAACAATGATATATGCCATGAGGTTAGATTTGATATAAAAATGGATATTATAGTCAAAATGATTTATTATATAAGGGATATGAATTTTTATTAGGACATAAGACAAGATGACTGAGATGATTTGCATTTTCTAGATTTTATGGTTTTTAGTATTTTTATGAATAAATATGTCATGTCCCCTTTTTCATGGACATTGACAGATTTGATGATTAGCCTATTATACGACCTTCGTAGGCTAATAGGATGGATAGAGGGTCATAATGGAGCTTGGATTGACTTTGATTCGCAAAATTTCTACATTTGGTTTTCATTCAGGTTATTTCAGACACATTGGACTTGAGCTCCTATTTTTTAGGGATATTTGACATGCAGTGGAGCGGCCTTATTTTGGTATGGTCATGTGCAGAATCACTCCCTGATTCACCTGCTTCGATCGGTTCGAGGATCTGACATGTATTGAGAGAGATATTAATATTTGATTGATTTAATCAAATATTAATTATTTAGCCTATTTTTAATTAGAAACCCTAATTCTAATTTAAGAAACCCTAATTAGGGCAAGCATATCTTTTTGAGGGTATAAGGGTTTCTCATGAAGGCCATTATTGATTATGATTTGATTATTGATTTTGATATTGAAAAAATTCTTCTGTGAAGACTGAGCCAAGGGTTCCAGGATTCCATTTACATTGGAGAACGTCAACTCTTCAGTGTGTGCGATTTAGAGGCTGTGAAATATCAGCTGATCCATTGCCGATTTGAGAGATAGCTTCATACAGAAGTTATCACAGAGGTTTACAGATTTGAGAGGTAACTTCATACAGAAGTTGTCACAGAGTTTTTCAGGTATTTATTTCATTATGTTTTTTATTCAGAGATTGCACAGATAAAGATCTTATCTATTAGAGCCGTCCCAGATTTGCAAAAGATCAATGTTTGAGACGATATTTGTATTCATTTATATGCGTGCCAGAGATTCATTATTGTAATCATTCTAAAGAATAATAAAGAGCACTGATTTGCCAGTTAAGAGATTTACTGTGGTTTATTGTTTATCTGAATTTATTTTGCAAGATTGTATTTTGTTCAGAACTATTTGTGTTTCTATATTCCCTGTTTGAAGGGGATATCACAGTGGTATCAGAGCTTCTTGTGTTTGCAAATCCCTACTGGTTGGGGATATCACAGTGGTATCAGAGCCAAATTCCTGCCACCCTGTTGGGCACATCAGAGGCTTATCCTGCCATCATGAGGGTTTGACAATCTTATACAGGTATTCCAGCCTACAGGGGTACTATATTCTGATTCATTGATGTACGGATTCCATACAAATCCATACCAAGCCGTACGGAAAAAAAAATATTGTGACCTTGATAGTCTACAGTCGATAGGAGGGGTTAACGGTGTAGGCAAGCTGTTAGACACTGATCTTGAGAAGGGTATTAATGAAAGTCCTGAACAATTACAACACCGCATAAATGCATATGGGCAGACACTTATCCCCAAAGGGCTGCTTTTTCTTCCAGTTTTAAGATTTAAAGTATACCTGAACCGACGAGTTGCTGTTTGGCGCTAAAGGAAGCGCAGTCAGCAGGGAAGAAATCATGGATTCCAAGAGGCAGCTGGCAGAAGGAGTTAGGTAAAGCACAGTCAGTTTGGCGAGCGTGGTTAGAGGTCGTGTGGTAGGCCGACAGCCAGCTCGTAGCTAGATAAGGAAAACACAGCAGAAGGAGGTGCTGCCAGCGTGGACCAGCAGCGGCTAGGACATTTTTGTCAACAACAGCAGTGGGTTTTATTTGAAACCGGCAGGCTAGAGCTAATCGAGTCAAGAGTAATCGGACGGCAAAGTTCAGATTACATGCATAACAACGCCTATAGCGCAAATCCGTTGTCATGCATAACAGTGCCTACTTTCTTTGCAAGGCATGCAAATGACCTTTTTTTTAAAAATTAGCTAATTTTAGTGATTATTTTTAAGTCGCTATTTTATTTTTCTTTAAGTGAGTTATTTTAAGCTTGAGTACAAATCAGGGAAGTATCCATGATGACTCCCCGTACTCAGAGTCAGTGGGACTACGATATGAAGAAGCTGAAACAAAGTTTGAACCAGTTGGTTGAAACCCAGAGGAGGTTAAATGAATCTCTTTCATATCCTACATCCAAAAACAAACCCACATGGTATATGACATCAAAGGATGAGTGGGAGTTATTAACTCCACGAGCTCAGGGGAGGTTGTCTTTTGATCGCTTTGTTAAGCTGAGAAGAGACCACTACAGATCACTTAGACAAGAGTGCAACATGTCCCATGATTATTATGATTATTATGAGATAGAGGATAGTGAAGATGAGGATGAGTCTGGTGCTTGCACTCAGAGTGTAGAGGTGTGTTCAGATGTTAGTGCACTGAGGGTTGATGATCTCTCAGTTATGACAGAGATTGTAGAAGAGTCCCAGGATCCTATTATTGTAGATGACACCCAGGAGAATGCAGTGGACAGCTTTGAGGACTTAGTTTCACCGGTTGTTTCTTTCTGTATGGAAGAGTTAGACAGTGATGCTACAGTTGTTGATACTCTGTCTGTTGACATGAGCTTTGAAGTTGATTTACAGAGTATGGATGATCATTTGTATATTGAGGTGGTTGGTGATGAGTACATTACTGCAGTTGTTGCCGAGGAGCATGTTGTTGATGCTGATACACATGTTCAAGATTTGGGAGTATCTGATTCTGATGAGTTTGAGATACCAGTGGAGTCGAGTCTCCAGATTGATTATTCTCACACGGATGACAGTGTGGTACAGTTAGTTGTGCTGCCTTTACAGAGAGATCAGTTGGGGTGTGTGGGGGAGTATGTTGATGCTTCCACATATAATTTTTACTGCACTGAACCATTCATGGAGTATTTGCTGGATAGTGCAGGTGTTCGTCTGGACTCACATAAGATGACAAAAGGTGTTCTTGTCTGAGGTACTAGTGCTATTAGCAGATTGGGTGAGGAGATTTTACGAACCCTTTCTACTATGTTACCTTATAGGGATGTTGAGGTGATGTTTGTTGAGCCGAGATTGGAGCCATCCATTGAGTCCCAGTTTGGCAATAGTGAGCCAGTAGCAGAGTTTGGGGGTTCCTACCAGCATCATACGGTGAGGTATGCTCCTTATTTTTCTTTGCATCTAGAGATTAGTTTTGGTGTCAGTGACTCAGGGACCAATGATTGTCATATCCACGGTCCAGTTGGGTGTGAGTATCAGTTAGATAGGGACTTGAATTTTGACAAAGTGGATGTTTTAGTTGGCTTGAGTTCCACAGAGTGGTTTCTTCTACCGGCATCTACCATTGGTCTTCAGATAGTTGTTTGGGTGTCGAGTGCAGTTTTTCAGTTGCTGATTTTGATACTGTTGATGGTGTTGATGTTGATGATTTATTCACATGGGTTGATTGGTGACATGATGGATGTTACACGACTTTTTCCTTGGGATCCAGGTGGATGGAGTGGTCCCTTGCTCTGACATTGCTTGGGGACAAGCAATTTTCGGAGGGGCGGATTGTCATGTCCCCTTTTTCATGGACATTGACAGATTTGATGATTAGCCTATTATACGACCTTCGTAGGCTAATAGGATGGATAGAGGGTCATAATAGAGCTTGGATTGACTTTGATTCACAGAATTTCTACATTTGGTTTTCATTCAGGTTATTTCAGACACATTGGACTTGAGCTCCTATTTTTTAGGGATATTTGACATGCAGCGGAGCGGCCTTATTTTGGTATGGTCATGTGCAAAATCACTCCCTGATTCACCTACTTCGATCGGTTCGAGGATCTGACATGTATTGAGGGAGATATTAATATTTGATTGATTTAATCAAATATTAATTATTTAGCCTATTTTTAATTAGAAACCCTAATTCTAATTTAAGAAACCCTAATTAGGGCAAGCATATCTTTTTGAGGGTATAAGGGTTTCTCATGGAGGCCATTATTGATTATGATTTGATTATTGATTTTGATATTGAAAAAATTCTTCTGTGAAGACTGAGCCAAGGGTTCCAGGATTCCATTTGCATTGGAGAACGTCAACTCTTCAGTGTGTGTGATTCAGAGGCTGTGAAATATCAGCTGATCTATTACCGATTTGAGAGATAGCTTCATACAGAAGTTATCACAGAGGTTTACAGATTTAAGAGGTAACTTCATACAGAAGTTGTCACAGAGCTTTTCAGGTATTTATTTCATCATGTTTTTTATTCAGAGATTGCACAGATAAAGATCTTATCTATTAGAGCCATCCTAGATTTGTAAAAGATCAGGGTTTGAGATGATATTTGTATTCATTTATATGCGTGCCATAGATTCATTATTGTAATCATTCTGAAGAATAATAAAGAGCACTGATTTGCTAGTTAAGAGATTTACTGTGGTTTATTGTTTATCTGAATTTATTCTACAAGATTGTATTTTGTTCAGAACTATTTGTGTTTCTATATTCCCTGTTTGAAGGGGATATCATAGTGGTATCAGAGCTTCTTGTGTTTGCATATCCCTACTGGTTGGGGATATCACAAAATATGTATAAAAGGGGGAGTGAATAGCAATGGGAAAACCTAAGCATAACAACCAGGATGAGAAATGATAGTAGATGGAATGATGAAAATATTGTGGTTGATGTAAAAAGGGGATGTTAAAGATAGAAAGTAAGAGGATAAACACTAGATCCAAGTCAGTTGGAGTTGAATTCAAGCTCTTGAAACTTAATGATCATAGAAAACCAATGACCAATAAAGCAAAACCAAAAACTAAATGTATTCAATCAATTGGAAGCTCACCTATAATTGTAGTCACTCCATTTAATAATCCATTTTTCCCATCAACATCAACAAATGGCTAATCCAATGGCTTGGCTTGGTCATGGTGGTTGCCCTATGAATGTTCTAGGGATCCTTCATGAGCTACCTAAGAATCTAAATAGGTTCTATCCAAAATACCCAACTAGAAGAATTCATACTATTGAAGAACACATCCAAGCATTAAAAGATTCCCTTATCTAAACCCAAGTTCAATATGAGGATGTGGCATGCCATTTATTTCCCTAATCCTTAGGGAAATTACCTACTCATGGTATCTAGGCTTACTGGTTGGCTCTATCACCTCTTGGGGTGATCTTGAGACAATGTTCACGAATCACTTTAGGATTTTTATCGATTCAATTATTCGGTATCACCACTTTATTTTTTATAGGAGCAAATAAAACATGCCCATGACCATGTTTAATGCTCAGTTTCACAAGTTATAATGAAGGTTAAAATACCCATACCTATTGGCAAAGGGTCTAACTATTTAGACCTAATTAAGATATCTTGACCTATTAACATCCATGTTCCTTAGGATAACTCCCATTACACTCACATATTTGTCCTTAGCTCATAATGAAGTGGTTAATATTGAACATCAGATGGCCCTGCAAGGGTATGGCATAGGGCCACTACCATCATTGGGATAACAAGGTGCTTATAATCAAATACCCATGCTCAATTAATCTCTCATACAAAACACACCTGTAATGAACCTCTTGACAGTTTGGACTCCTAGGCCAAAATTTAATTCCTACCATCCAAAACCTGACAATTGCATCATTTTTCATTGTAGAGAGGTCTAAATGAAGTATTTTTTAATGTAGTTTAGCATTGTTTAAGGAAATTTAGCATTGTTTGACGTTTATTTTCAAAAGTTGAGGTTAATAGTCCATTGTCTTAGTCTTGCTAAATCATTCTTGTTACCAAGTCCAATGTGCTTCAAGTTGGTAGAGATAATCAAAGGAGATCCTTTTAGATAATTTGGTATTTAATGAAGGTCATGTTGTACTTTATTATGTATATACACCTAGTTAAGATTTAGATTACACCATTTTCTAACATTTATTCACTCTTAAATCCTCTTTGTTCATTACTTCAACTCAAAATATAACATAATGGTAGGAAAGGAGAATTTGTTTTGGACTGTTAGGCCAAAATTCAACTCCTACCATCTAAATCCTAACCATTGTATCATTTTACCTTGTAGAGAAGTCTGTATCAATGCAATTTAGCATTGTTTGAGGTTTATTTTCAAAAGTTGAGGTTAATACTCCATGGTCTTATGCTTATTAAATCATTCTTGTACCAAGTCCAATGTGCTTCAAGCTGGTGTAAACAATCAAAAGAGACCATTTTAGATCATTTGGTATTTAATTAAGGTCATGTTTAACTCTATTATGTTTGTACACCCAATTAAGATTTAAATTATGCCATTTTCTAACATTTATTCACTCTTGAATCCTCTTTATTCATTACTTCAACTCTAAAAATAGAATACTGGAAAGAAATAAAAAAAAGAGATTACTGGAAATTAAAATCATCATTTAAATATTAAATAATATCTCCATTTGATGTCTTGAACATAGATACAATAGCTACAATAGGGTATTGTTCCCAATGGATAATTTTCATGGAAAGAAAATGTATGTTTTTAAGGAAAATTACATGTTTTCACATTATCTTAGGCATATTAAAACAAGATAACATTTTAAGAGGGTGATATATGCCTATAAAAACCACTTATAGACTCACTAAGATCAAAACCATGCTCAGGTAGAGTTCACAAGTCCAAATAAGGCAAAAAACACTTGATATTTCCATCGAGTCACTTGCAAGTCAAGGGGAGTCATTTTCATGAGGTTGTTTCATGGAGGAGAGGAACTAAGAAAAATTATCTTTGATGGTTTTTATCACCAATATTATATTCAAATCCATGGTATAATTTTAGGGTTTAGGACCTGTGCTTTATGAATCATTGTTATGAAGTTTACTAACCCTAAAACCTTGTAAAACCCTAACTTAATTTTTTTATATTAAAATTATATTTTAAATTGATTAATGAAATAATATGGCTGATAATAATAATTTAAATTTATAAATACACCTATAAATATAAATTCAAAACATTCAACCCTTGGACCAAACTCATATTTAAAGAAACCTCTAGTTTTGTAGTCTTTTAACGTGACAATCAAGTTTATGGTATTGTGAAATGTTTCCATGCTGAAGGTGATTTGAATTAAAATTTTCACATTTTATTAAACATTATTAAACCTTGTTATACCTCTTAAATGTACCATAATTTCAAAAAATGACAAGAAAACCACCTGAGTATGCATGCTAATGGCCTATGTTTAAGAGTACATGTAGGCAGTCACTGAGAAAGGCCTAGAGAGAGAGGATTAACTATGTCTACTTAGGTTTTGGAAATAAAATTAATATTAATGTTTATGGTTATTTTTTGAGAATATTGAAACACTTGGATAAGTTATCCAAGTCATTTGGTGACTATTTTGAGCCATTATTTTTTGGAGAAGGCATATTAGGCCTGTAAAGCCCTAAAAGAACAACACTATCATTGAAGTTTAATACTTAATAAAACAATAAAGGATTAGTTTCTTACTAGTGTAAATTATCTATAAAAATTAAATAAATCATGTAACAAGTGGGAAACACTCCATAGTCATCCTTGATAAGAAGTTGCAGGTGGTAGGCTAGAGGCCATTGAGTAGAGGCTCTTACACAAGGTGTCAAGTATGAAGAGAGAAGTAACAAAATTGAAACCAAATGTGAGGTTTATAATTAATTATTTATATTTTAATGTTTATTTTAATACCTCAACCAAGTATTTAAATCTCCTTTAAGATCATTCATGAGAAAATATGGCAAGAGAACAAGGTATTCATACATGCATAAGCACACTATGTCAAGTTTGTAGGCAAAGTTGAAAATTTCTTGGAAAAGTCCATATTTTTTCCCTTGGGGAAGGTTATAAAATAATTTAAAAATATTAATACTATCCCCAAGATCATACAAAGTTATAATAGGTAGAGAGGTCAACCTAAAGAGCAAGTTTGAATGGGTTTGGAGCCTAGAATGCCTACATGTCTACACACATAAATATGGAAAATTTATGAATTTTTGTATTAAAATTTAAGTATAAAGTTACATGATGGGTTTGGGGGATCATGGATAAGGTTTTAATAGTGATTTTATTCCTTGAAAAGAAGAGAAGACATCAAAATAAGATAATTAGGGTAAAAACCCCTAAACTATCACAAAACTCCAATCGTGACTAAAGTAAGGCTTAAATGCCATTATAAGAGTAAAATGATTTGGAATATCCCATATATAACTCATTAATCATGGATAAATACTAGATAAGGTGTTTCCAAGTCAAAATCAATCATTTGGAACCCCTTTTTGCTCAAACAGTCACCTCAAATAGGCATCTACAAGCTTCCAATGCCTGAAAAGGAAAACTTTCTCACATGGGAAGTTAATTGAGAAGATGCATGGAACAAAATTAAATTAGGGCATGATTATAAGGTTTTTTTTACTCCAAATTTATGGTATTTTTTAGATAATTTTGGGGATTAACTCTATGAACAATCATTAATAAGATAGAGACCTAAAACTACCTTTTTTGCTCTCAATGAGCTTGAGGACTAAGAATGCTTATTTAAATGATTTTAATTCACTTTAAATGCCTTTAAAACCCATGGATGATGCCTTCAAGCCTCATGAGCACATTTTATATCCATAATCTTGGCACATGCAGAGTGAAAACATAGGGAAATGGCCTAAAATTAAAAATTTAAGGCCGAATTTCATGTTTTTGGCTATGAAGAAGCTTTTACAGCTTGGGTAGAGGTCTAACAATCTTAGCCATTTCATATATATTTTAGGGTGAAAAGATAATGTTTCAAGAAAACATTAGGTCTATATGAAGATTGTTCCTTGTTTCTAAGTAGAGATTTGAGTTTGTAGACCTTCTCAAGGTCATCCATGGAAAAAGACACTTAATAACATATATATAGGCATCTTATAACATCCTTGGAAGGATCTATAGGTCATTAACAAATCAATTCCAATGCCTACAATCATAATGGAAGGGCTTGTTCATAGGCAGTTCACTAGGCATGTTTTTAAAGACACTCAAAGAAGCACACAAATTTTATCAACTCTTCAAGTTTACCACAAGTTAAAAATGATCTTAAAGATTCATAAGAGGACTTAAAACACATTCAATATTAGTGTGAAGCTCATGGAATATGGATAAGTTCTCAAGTCTATATAGAATTTCTATAACATGAATGATCACAACCCTCTACAAAAATATTATTAGTAAGCTACACAGACTCATTAAAAGTGATATATAAGATTGAAAATATGATGTATGATCTTCTACAATAATTACATGAAGTCGACTAGTTATTGTGGTAGTATTTAAATAAGGACTAGGTCTTACATGAAGAGATAGACTTGTCCTCATTGAATCCCATTGGATCAAATGGGTTTAGACATGCAAGTAGTATGTTCTCATGATAGATATCAAGTGTAAATATGTATAATCTTAAATATCATTCTCATCAAGATGAGAGATGCATTGCAAGACCCAAGAATGGTGTAGAAAGATGCCAAGTTAGCCATGTGTTAATATAGTAACTAGTAACTCGTCATTCAAGAATGGGTAGTTTCAAAAGGGAAAAGATGAGTCATAAGAGGCCAAGAGAAACTTTTATACCACCTCTCATGAGGCCATCATCAAGCCAAGCCAACACATACTAAAGATGAATGATAATATTGTTTATTCTACTTTCTAATTGCATTGTAATTGGTTTCATGATGGATACTAGTCATAAAAGGATTGTAATGAAATTAATTAGATGTTCACATAGAATAATTATATATCATATATAATAAGAAAAGATAAGAGATCACACAATAATAATTGATAACAGAGTAGAATACTGGATGATATAACAAAGCCACTTCGAGGGAAAACATCCACAATAATACACTAAGAGCATAATACTTAATATGATGATCAAAGACAAACCACTACCTCATATATATAGTCTACTTATCCATGGTTATTCCATAATCTAACCTAAATAACAACATAGAGAAATGTAACAAGAATATAAAATGGGTATGTAAGCCACAAGTTAGCCACACATATCCCTAGACACTCCAAAGGTTAAGGGAATAACATGCCCCTCCCATTAAAAATAACATTTTACTCAATGTTGAATTAAATCTAGATGTTTTTACACAAAGGATTCATCCTCCTAGATGACATCTTCACATGGTATATTCTTCCATTTGATCATGTAATCCTTAATCACTCTAGACTATAGCTACTGAGTGTGTATTTGAAGGATCACCTTAGGATCAAGAATAAATATCCCTTCCTCATCCAATTTTGGTAACTTAGTTTGAGTATCAACTCTATGTCCAATGAATTTATTTAGGCACGATACATGAAATACTAGATGTATGTGAGTGGATGAAGGAAACTCTAACTTGTAGGACACACTACCAATTTTATACAAGATCTAATAAGGCCCATAATACTTAGGGTACAAATTATTATCCTTTTTTCTATTAATTCAAGGAAATTAACTTATATGGATACAAGTGAACAAAGAACCAATCACCAATGTCAAAATTCCTCACTCCTATGTTGATCTACCTGCTACATCATGCGATTATGGGCCATGGCTAAATTTTCACACAAACTTGCAAGGACATCTTGCTAATGGTGAATATGTTTCTCAATTGCATGAACCTTAGGATGGACCTTTAAGATTTAAGTGATGGATGGAGGGTGGTATCCATACAAGGCCACAAAGGGAGACATTTTAGAAGAACTATGAATAAAAGTATTATACCACCATTACACAAGTGGTAACCAATGAACCCATTTATCCTATTTATTAAAAAAAATACAATGAAGATATCCTTCTAGAAATTTTTTGATCACGCATCTGATTGAAGATGAGCTATGAACCGACTTGGTGCCCAAACATGCAAATAATTTAGTACAAAAATTACTAGTGAAAATGGGATCTCTATCACTGACAATGATCTTAGGAGTACCATGTAGTTTTTGAAGTATACTAAGAAAAGCGAAAGCTACTGTACTAACAATAAAGGGTTGTGATAAAGATAAAAAATGAGCATACTTACTGAAATGATCCAAAAAAGCCATGATAACATTTTGACCATTAGATCTTGGTAACCTTGTAATGAAATATATAGACACCTCTTCTCAATACTGGCTAGGGATGGATAAAGGCTATAAAAGACCTAAGATTTTGATAGTTTCACCTTTATTTTTTTGATAAATCATACATTCAAACATATATTTATGGACATCCCCCTTAAGTCCTTCCAAAAAAAATCCTACTTGATTCTATGATAGGTTCTCAAAAATCCTGAATGACCCCCAAGTGGAGTTACATGAAGTTCCTGAAGGATTTTTTGTTTGAGAAGAGAATTATTACATAGGTATAATATGTCTTTATAACATAATGCATTACCCTTCCATGTGAATTTTTCAAATCCACCCAAACATTTCTAAAGATTCTAAATCAAATCATGGGTAGCACTACCATTTTCCCATTCTGATCTTGCTTTCTCTAGTCAATCTACCTACCAAATGGTCATGACATATAACAATGCCTCAACTAATTCATCCCTCTTATATAGTGCATTTGCCACCACATTTTCCTTACATTTCTTTTAGAATATTTTAAAATCATAGCCTGACATCTTAGTTACCCATTTTTGTTGTTCTTTTGATGACAATCATTGTTCCAAAATATATTTGATACTATCATGATTAGTCTTTCCCTAAAAGTGATGCCCCATAAAATATGGTCTCCATTATTTAACTACATGTAGAATGTACATCATTTCTTTCTCATAGATAGGATTGAGATAATTTTTACCCTTCATTTGACAAATGTCAAATGCAAGTGGTCTAGCTTCTTACATGAGCACAACACCTATACTATATCTAGATGCATCACTTTCAACCACAAAAGTCTTAGAAAAATCAGTAGTGGCCAACACTAGAGTCATGCACATAGCTAGTTTTAATTTTTCAAATTCCCTGGTAGTTGTATCAATCCACTAAAAGGAGTCTTTATTCATTAAATAGGTGAGTGGGTTTCAATGCTTCTATAATTTTTGACAAACCTATGATAGTAACTATTTAGCCCTAGAAATCCTCTTAGTTGCTTGAGTGTTTTAGGAATTGACCAATCCACCATTTTTTGGATTTTTTTAGGATCCACTTTCACTCCATGTGAAACCATATGACCCAAATACTCAACATCATGGGATCCAAAATTACATTTATAAGGTTTGGCATACAATGGATATTGTTCCAAAATTGAGAGTACCTATTTCACACGTTGCAAATGGTCTTCCTAATTTTTATTGTAGATAAAGATATCATCAAAAAACACTAAAAAAAAAATTCCTCAAAAATGACCTAAAAATAGTATTCATCAAAATATGAAAGGTGGATGGTGCATTTTTTAGACCAAAAGGCATAACCATAAACTCATAATGGCCCTTATGATTTCTGAAAGTTGTTTGGTTATATCTTTATCACAGATCCAGATTTGATGATACCCAAAATGCAGATCTAACTTGGTAAAATAAATATCACCATCTAATTCATCTATTTAATCATCAATGATAGGAATATGAAACTTATCTTTGATAGTGTACTTATTGATATCTATGTAGTCGGAGAACATCCTCCAAGTGTCATCTTTATTTCTCACCATGACAATTGATGAAGAATATTTGCTTTGGCTATGGTGAATGCTTTATGCATTGAACATATCCTATACCATATTTTTAATTTCACTTTTATAGGCATAGGGATAACTGTATGACTTGATGTTAGGTGGTGTACTTCTAGAGAATAAGTTTGATGGCATGATCATGTGTGTGATTGGGTAGAAGTCCTTTTAGTATATCATCAAAAACAACATAATTGGTATCAATCACTTGTTGTAGATGGTTGAGTTTGTTGGACTTCAATGGAAAATAAGTGAGCCACAAATACTTCAACAACCTTTCAAATAATCTTGGTCATTTGATGGTATATAATAAGTTATGGAGATTTAGCCCTTAATTTCCTTAGCTCAAATGTCCTTTTTTTAGAATGAAAGTGCATGAATAATTTGTGAAAATTCATCTCAATAGTGTCTAAATTGGTGAGCCATTGTATTCCTAGAACAATGTTAGCTCTACCCATGGGAATAGTAAACATAGGAGAATCTAATAGGTAGCCTCTCATGACTAGCTTAATACTACAACATTTTTTTAAACAACTGACAATACCACCATTTACAATCATGACCTAAAATTCTAGAGTGGGATAAATGAAACATTTCAAATGAGCAACCAACTTACTATTGATGAAGTTGTGTGTGCTCCCAAAATCAATCAATATAGTGAACTTCTATTTCTTAAATAAACCCACAACCTTAAGAGTTTGGGGAGTACTATACATGAAAGGGAATGATGGGAAATAATAGGTTGAGAGTCTTCAGATTTCTCCTCACATCCTTCTGCATCCTCATCAATTACCTCATCTGCATCCTCATTAGCACCTTTGATGTAAAGCAACTTCTTTTTAGCACATCGATGTCCTTTGCTCCATTTGCTATCTCAACCATAACATAACCCTTTGGATCACTTCTCCTCAATTTGATGAGGTCTCAATCTAGTGGGTTGAAGAAATGATGGTGTTGGAAAAGTTTGATCACGATAAGTAGTGAAAGTTTTTTATTTGACCATCTCTTTTTGTTCTGCCATGTGTGCCTTTAGGATATATTTTAATAAAGATGATGGATTAAACATCTAAAACTCCAATTGGATGTTATCTTTAAGTCTATAAAGAAAAAGATCAGTCAAATTTGCCTTAGTGATGTCTTTCACTTGTAAACATAGACTCTAAAATTGATGAATATAATCCTTCACAATTCCTATTTGACATAGTTTGGCTAATTGGATAAAGTAGTTCTCAAAGACATTATTTTTATAATGAGTGAATAACTCATTAGTGAAAATAGAACATGTAATAACAACACCATTCTTTTTCTTTTTAACACACAACTAGTGATACCAATTGAACTGCTTAGGTTTTAGATAAAGATATGCCACTATCACTTTCTATGAACTAGGATTTTGGTGTAGATCAAATAAATTATCAATTTGGGTAATCCAAGTGAGAGGATACTTACCATCAAAATTATGTATGTCCACTTTTGGCAACATCAATTTCACACTAAGATTAGAGCGGTTAGTGTTGAGAGGAGGAGGACTTAAATGATGAAGTGGAGGGTTATTTGGTTGTAACTAAGATAAAATGGAAGCCAATTACATATTGATTTAATATAATTGAGTGTGAACCCCATTAATCTCTCTGTTCATCCCTCAAACATTAATTTAAACTGTAACAAAGTCATCCTACTGCACGAAGCCCTTTATGTCAGCTTGAAGTTGAGAAATCCTTGGATCCAAAGTTCTAGATTCCATGTCATCCCTAGGAGTCTTAAGAGTAACCTGACCCTCTTTTTTTATCAAGTAGTAGGACCCACCATGCACAAATCTTAGGAGGATTTTTTCTCTAAAAAAGTGTACCATGAGATTGTACTATTATGATCACCTTGTCAAGATGAATCTAACAACTGATTTTAAAATCTAGGATGAAAAATTTTGGCACCAAAAAAGTGTACCATTAGACTATACCATTGTGATTATCTCGTTGAGATGAATTAACAACTGCAAATGTGCAAAAGGATTTTTTTTTTTAAACTTTTTTTTTAATATTTAAAAAAAAAAGTGTTTTGAATAATATTGCACTGATAGAAAAAATTAATTCTTCCCAAATTACAAGTTATTTTTTTCACTCTTTTCACTCATAGAACTTGTGCCTCACCAGATCCAAAAAAATGTTGTAAGAAACTTTCCCAAATTGAAGCTCTAAAACTACTTGTAATGAAATTACTTAGATGTTTGCATAAAATAATTATATATCACACATAATAAAAAAAGATAAGAGATCACACAACAAAAATTGGTAGCAGAGTATATTACTAGATAATATAACAAATCCACTTTGAGAGGGCAACCTCCAAAATAATGTATTAAGAATAGAATACTTAATATGATGATCAAAGACTAACCACTACCTCCTATATATATTCTACTTAACCATGGTTATTCCATAGATTGACCTAATTAAGAACATATATAAATGTAACAAGAATATAAAAGAGGTATGTAAGCCACAAGTCGGACACACATATCCATCGAAATGCCAAAGATTAAGGGCATAACAAGGCTTCCTATATGTATACCCTCCCTCTCTCTCTCTCTCTCTCCACCATTATTCTATATATTTGGCCTTAAATGGCTTGTCAAATGATCCTCTAAGTTATTATGGTAAAGCCCTACTCGACATAACATTTTTTTATTACCTTTGGAGTGAATATAAACTAAAATTTACCTTCTCAAGCTTGCATCTTGTATTTTTCTAATGGATTGTGTGATGAATGTTAGTGATAGTTTCTTGAATTTCCTATCATTTGTCCTTTTCAGTCTCACCTTTTTGCAAGTAGGTAGTCTTCTTTCATGTCATATGTAGCGTGTCAAATGGTTTTATAAGGTTAAGTGTAGGGATACTTTTAATAAGAGACCCCTAAAAGCTTACTATAAAATCTTGGCAAATCCTAGATTTTGGGTATAATTCCATTGATGGATATTTGGAAAAATCTCTAGACTAGTATAAATTAACTGGCAATTTCTATTAGCTCTTTCAAAAAAATTATAAACATATGACGAATCAAATGTCATATTCAAACCAAGAAATAATGATGAAAAAATCAATGGAGAAAGAGGTTAGAGGATGAGAATTCTAAAGTTGAGATCTTATTTACGGTTCCTTCTTTTTAACAATTAAATTTATCTTTTTTTTAAAGATTAAATTTCTCTTTTTTAAGTGCTAAATTTGATGGCCATATGACTAAGTATAAATAGAGTACAAACCTCTTTAAGTCTCTCAAAAGACCAAGCAGATAATATAATAAATTGAATGTAGCAAAAATTATGACAAAAAATAAAAGTATAGAGTATAAACCAACTATGGGGCCATAGGGCAAGACAACCATGAAAAATGAAGATGACATAATTGAAAAAAATATTCAAAACATTTTCATAATTTTAAAATTATAAACTATATAATAAGGTCTGCAAATGTTTTAACCACATCCATATTGACCTTTAAAATATAAATTATTTATTTCAATTAACAAATCATGTTAACTAGAATATAATTATTACCTTAAATACTTAAAAATAAAATATAATATGATCAAAAAGCTCAGTTGTATTTATTCATTTTATTCTTTGTGCATTGTTTAAAATAGGTATCTTGCATGTCATTATTTCTTAGAGCAAATCAATTTCTTATTGTTTAAAATAAGCATGTGGTAAATACCAACCAGTAATATAATAATTGAGTATAGAGAAAATATAATTAATAAATATAATGATAAGTTCCTTGAAAAAAATTCTGTAAAGATATTTACTTAAAACACTCTATTTTAAATGTCTTAACCATATCCATAATAAATAATTATAAGGTCTACCAAAATTTCTTAACCATATCCATAATCAATAATGGTCTTTCAAATATATTTTTATTTTAGTTAACAAACAATGTCAATTAAAATATAATTATTACCTTAAATATTTAAAAATAAAATATAGTATGATCATGAGACTTTGTTGTGTTTATTTACTTTGTTCTTTGTGCATTATTTAAAATAAGTATCATTAATGTCATTATTTCTTAGAGGAAATCAATTTCTTGTTTATTTAAAATAATTATGGTAAAGACCAACAGATAACATAATAACTGAGTATAACTAAAATAGTAACAAAAAATTAGATTATAGAGTATAAACCAACTATGGGGCCATAGGGAAAGACAACTATGAAAAGTGAGGATGACATAATTAAAAAATATATTTAAAACATTTTCATAGTTTTAAAATTATAAACTATATAATAAGGTCTACTAAAATGTCTTAACCACATTCATATTGACTTTTCAAATATTTTTTTATTTTAATTAACAAACCATACCAATTAAAATATAATTATTACCTTAAACATTTAAAAACAAAATACAGTATGATCATGAGGCTCCAAGACTATTTTTATGTAGTACATATGGTTAGATAATGTGTAATACTTAGTATAAATTGAGTATAGACCACAACTCAGACTTTTGACATAGTTGGTTGATCTAATAAACTCAATGAAGTTCATGTTACAAGGGACTAATTCCTTAAAGTTATATCCTTTATAAATTACACCTTGAAGGAAATTGCAAAATGTTTCTCTTTAGAGATTAGATATCATTTTCATCGAGATGAACTACTAGAATCCATGGCTATGATGTACCTTCAATATTAAAAAGAATGATAGCTCATCATATTTTTAGAATAAAATTAAAACCTTGGCCCAACACTTCTGTAAGAGTGTATAGTTGAATGGTGAATAAACTGAAGGCATTTTAGATTTGTCAAAGATAAGGGAGCAGTTTGTTCGATTTACCACAATAAGTTTTAGATTATACTTTCAAAGATGGTTCTATCACTAGACTATGGACTACCTTAATTTTTAGTGGAATACTATGTGATGTTACCTTAGAATATTTTAATCTTTCCAATTTATGCCAAACAATGATTTTGGGCTTAGTGGAAGATGAGAGAATTTTTAGTGTATTGTCATTTTTAAATTCAAAGTTAAGAAATAAGCTTGACAAAAATTAGAGACCTGTTTGAGAATATATACAACTAGCTATAATGTCCTTGGTTTTTCATTTGATAAAGCTCTGGGAATTTGGTAGTCAACATCTAAAAAAAAAGGATTGACTAGTAACTCTTAAAACACACCATAGTTCTGCAATATTAAATTTGAGTCCAACAACTTTTGAAGATAATGCAAATAAAAATTATCAACAAAAAAATGAAAAAAATTGGCCTATTGAAATTTGAAATTTAGGAATCTAAAATCCAAGGTTGATTGAGGAAGGACAACAAATTTTGTGATCAATTTTGAGATTTATTTTATCAGGATTTTGAGAAAGCTTGTTGAAGATAATGCAAAGTATATAAATTATTAAGAGGTAATTTGTGTATTTTTGTTTCTATTTGATTAAGAGAACATGTATATAAGAGTTGTAAACTTTATTATAAAGATGCATAATTATATTATGGTGTTCCCTTGTTATTTTATACCAAACTTATTTGAGTTATATATAATGCAATGAACTATAGTATCTATATTGGACCAATAACTTCACTTCTGCCAATAGCTTCCATAGATGACTAGAAAAATTAAGAAAATCATCACGTATGTATTCGATCAAATTTCATTAATCCCATACATGACATGCCAGACCAACTTAAAATTTTTCATTAGGTCCCTTCAATATTCAAATGCCAATTCACTAAAAAATGGGGCAAAATCTAAACCTTGATCCTCATAGCTTTAATTCCACCTACACCACATTCAATGCTAAAAATAAAATAAACATTAGATTTAACATTTATTTATTATTAAGTTTTTTAGTCATTAAAACCATATAGAAGGAAGATCATGTTTGTTTTACTTAGTTTTATAAATATGTAAAGGACCACTTATGACTTAGGACACAATAATCAAGGCAATAATAATAAGTTAGTTGGCATGGTTTGTTAATTAAAATAACAAAATATTTGAAAGGTCATTATTAATTATGGATATGGTTAATATATTTTGGTAGACCTTATTATTATTGATTATATATATGGTTAAGATATTAACCCATATGGGTGGTGTAGTTGGATAAGGGATTTGGGTTCATCCTATATAAGTCCTGAGGTTGAGCCTCATCGCTCAAATTTTTAAGGTTGTTCGGTACATGTGGGCTCCATTGATAGCCCCCAGAGGATTAGTCTCACCTCTGCTCATCTTAATGAAGGTCATTGGGTGGAGTTGTAGTGTCCAAATTGAGATTAGAGATACTTCTGGGTTAAAAAAAAGATATTTTCAATATATTTATTCAGTTCAAGGTAAACAACTATGCATGAAAATAACTCTCAGTCTTCAAAACAAAAGAGATACAAATCTATACCTTGTAATTACCATCACAAGGAAACTAATGTAGAAATTATATGTACCTCATCCCAATCTTTCAATTACCAGAGCTTTAATTTTTCCAATATCTTGCTTTAATGACTATAAAAATCAAGAAACCATCAACAAATATCTTTAAGGAAATATTTTTCAAGGAACTTATCATTATATTTATTCATTTTAAGATAAATGACTATGCATTGAAATAACTGCTCTTAATATTTAGAATAAAAGAAACATGAATCTATACCTTACAATTATAATCACAAGGAAACCAGCTTAGAAATTATTTGCACCTTTGTTTCCTACCTCTCATCCCAATCTTTCGACTACTAGAGCTTCATTTTTGTCAATAGCTTGCATCAATGACTAGAAAAATTGAGAAACCATTAAAAAATATCTTTAAGAAAATGTTTTTCAAGGAACTTATCATTATATTTATTCATTTTCAAGATAGATGATTGTGCATTGAAATAATTTTTATCAATATTTTAGAATAAAAGAAACACAAATCCATACCTTGCATTTATAGTCATAAGGAAACCAACTTAGAAATTGTCTTCACCTTTATTTCCAATCTCTCATCCCTATATTTTGACTACCAGAGGTTCACTTCTGCTAATAGCTTGCATTAATGATTATAAAAATTAAGAAATCATCAACAAATATCTTTAAATAAATGATTTTCAAGAAATTTATCATTATATTTATTCATTTCAAGATAGATGATTGTGTATGCAAATAACTTCTCTCAGTCTTCAGAATAAAAGAAACATAAATCCATACCTTGCAGTTGAAATCATAAGGAATCCAACTTAAAAATTGTTTGCACCTTTATTTTTAACCTCTCATCCCAATCTTCTGACTATCAGAGCTTTGATTTCGCTGATAGCTTGCTTAAATGATAAGAAAAATCAAGAAACCATCACATATGTATTTGAGTAACTAACATTAATCTTTCAAGTGACGTGTTAGACTAACATTAAATTTTGCCTTGAGCCCCTCAATATGTTGGTGCAAATTCACTAAAAATTGGGGCAAAATCTAAGCCTGAATCCCCATAGCTTTAATTCCACCTACATTGAATTCAATGTTAGCAATAAAATAAATATTAGGTTTGAAAAATATTTATTAGTAATTTTTTTAGTTATTAAAACCATATATAAAGAAGAGCATGCAGTGCCAAATAATATTCAAAGCATTTTCATAAAAATAAAAATAATTATTACCTTAAGCTTATTGTGTTTTAGGTGGTCCTTATTATTTATATACATACATACATACATACATACATATATACATGTAACTATATACCTGACAATTCCATACCAACTTATACATCTCATATAATTTTCTAGTGAATCAAACCCATATATGTATAGTAACTCTGGTAAATATGTGTCCCAAAATAGGATTGAGTATAATATATAAGGCAAATCTATGTCTTGAACTATGAAATTGTATAAAATTGGGGTTATTTGACTTACATATATTTTTACAAAATTAGTCATTTTCAAAATTAAAAAAACCTACCTATAGTATTTTAGATATAAATAGCCACTAAAAATTTCCCTGGTTATGTGCAATTTTTCTTTATTAGTGTCTTCTATCAGACCTCTTGATCATCCCTCTTGGTTGATGTATTGGTCATAGCCTTCATATTAAAATAATTATTTTAGGAGAGCTATTCTTGAGTTGTGTAATTAAATTTTAATCTTATTTTAGTTCATAGTGCAGTCATAGGTAAGTGGAGGAGACTAATATTTGATAGATCACCCTTTTTCTATTTGTTTTTATCTTTCTTTTTTTCCTTTTCCTCTTAATTTGAGTAGGTGTAGCATAAATGGAGACAACCCTTTTTAGAAGTTCTCTCTAGTCATAGGCTACCCACAACCTTAGAGAGTTCCTATTGTGTTAATTAAGTGAAGATATTTGAAACACCTCCTCAAAGGATGCAACTCTATTAGGATTGATGCTAAAAATGTTTAACAATGACATTAAAGAGTGCATAATTTAATGAAAGTAAGAAAGAATATTATCTCTCATGGAGCAAACCAAAAATGAGACAAAATTTTAAAGTGATAAATCAAATGTATTAGATAAAAATCTACATGATATTATTATAAGAATCACTACTAAAATCTCTATAATTACAAGATTGAATCAAGATCATAAGAGAAGAAGGGAGAGAACTATGAGTTTATAGTGAATAAAATAGGAGAGGAAGGGCTATTTTAAGCTAGAGGAGAGTGAGAGTTATAAAGAATCCCATTATTACCTGACAATCCTTCTATGTGTGTGCTACTTATGACTTATTCCTTTACAGAGTTGAGGTAAGTGTGTGCCATGTGGAGAAGGGAGAGTTACATGCAAGTAACTCTAAATCCAACAAGTGGATTAGGGAGTTGAGAAACACCTCATAAAGGTAGGAATAAAGTGTATTTATAAATATCATGAATACACACATAACTAAGACTTAGGATAAGCTTATAACCTTAAGAAGGACACAAATTAAGGTTAATTATCCAACACTCACTCTTAAGCTTAATTTGAGGTTACAAAAGTGGAGAAAACATTTTATAAATAAAGAAGAGAGTTAAAATTACACAATAGTCCCCTTTAATAAAAAATTTATTCAAGAGGAATTATAAAAATTTGAGAAATGAAAGAAGAGAAGGTGCCACCAAAAATTTCAAGGAAGAAAGTGTGATCACCAAGAATCTCTAAAAATATTTTTTGAAAAATGTGATCGACACACAATGAAACAAAGACCAACAAGATGGAGAAATGATCTATAAAACGCTACAAAATAATTAAGCTAATACCAATCTTCAAATTAAGTAATCAATATGCTAAAAATATGACCTACATACATTACGTAATAAAAGTAGATGTACAACTAGACATATTTGAGCAAAGACAACTTATATTATGAAGTGCATACATTTGCATGAAAAAAAGTTAGTCAAAATAATCAAAGCACATATTCTATGCAATAATAAGAAAGGAATGCAAAAAACTATTTAGATAATCAAAATGGAGATAAAGAAGACATGTCACTTGCAAAAGATATTCTACGTAAAATATTAGAAGAATTATTGCAAGAAGATATCAAAATATCTAGAAGATTCATCATTTTATTTACGAATCCAAATAGTTTTAACCTCAGAGGTAGGATATTTAGTTGTTTTCTAACAATGTAAAGTATCGTGCGTGGATTTATCACAATATTTGTATGGATGCAATTTTTAATATTTATATATAAGATGCTTATGTTTTTTATAATGCACACAAGGTTTATTTTTTTAACCAAAGTATGAGAATTAGAAGTAGTATAATAGAAATAAGTTGCATTATAAGTCATTCGATGTGAAGGACAATAAAATATCAGATTTTTATTATAAACATTTGAAGCATTATAGTCCAAACCTTTAGATTTTGCATTAGATTTAGACAAAAGAGGTTCAATAATATATAGTTCACACTTATCAAGTGCACTACCTGAATAGCCCATAGTGTGCATGATTTTTACGCTGAGATTTGTAATAAAAGTACTCAAAGACATTTTAGATGTATGAGAATTAGTAAACCCATTATCATGTGTAAAATACATCAATTTTTCATTTAGAGAGTCAAGAGAAAATTGCATATTATCCATTTTGTTATGAAAAATAGTTTTAAGTGTATTAATTGAATGATGTAAAATAGTAATATTATCATTTTTAATTGCAATTTGTTCTTTAAGAACATCTATTTTATCATTTTGAAAATAAATAGTTTACATAGTTTTAAAAAAAATAAAAAAATGATCGATTTAAGAGCCATGAGAACGAACATCACAAATTGCACTAGTATAGAAAGAAAATCAATGACAATTAATTTTGATTGATATGAAACATATTGTAAAATTTTTATTTTGGTTAAAAAAAAAGCATTAAATGTTTAGAACAATTGACGTGTAAATGTAAGTTCACACTAAAAATACCAATAAAATGACTTTGAATACCACTTGGTAAGTTAATTCTTTTTTTTTAATAAATTGAGTTAATGCCTAATAATTTTAAAAAAAAATTGGCTTTTTAAAAAAACTACTTAAATTGAAAGGATAAAAAGTTTACTCCTTAAATTATTGTTTAAAAAGGATAAGTTTGAGAAATTAGAAAACTTTTATTTTTTATTTTTTTAATTTAATATTTTTGAGAAACCATGCACCTTTTTGTATTTTTTAAACATAAATCACATTAAATAGAAGTGCCACTTGGCAAATTTTATTTAAGGTTACAATATTTTACTAATTGTGCCAAGCCAAAATAAGTTGAATTTGATGTTTTGATATTTGATTAGATCACATATCCTATTAAAAAAACTTGATTATGATAGACCCAATGTGTCTATTAAATGCAAGGCCAATGTGTAAAATAAGTGTTAAGCTTTATGTCAAGAAGCCATGAGGAAATTGGGCAAAAAAATATTTATTATTACATTTTGAAGTTTTGATTTAGAATTTAAAAAAAAATGTATCACTAGTTTAAAATACCAACAGAAGAAAGCACACTGAGAAGCATAAAGTGTTATAATTACCATGCCAAGAAAGTAAGTGATACAAATAGGTTATACTTAAAGAGAATAAGTAAGCTAAGGCCTATGAAAATGCAAAGCCAAGAATGTCATGGAAGGAAGAAAGTTTAACTGGAGATAAAAGATAAAGAGCTAGGCAAAGAAAAATAAATAGAGGAGTGCAACAAGAAGGATAAAATAACTAATAAATAATCTAATTCAAAAAACCAAAGACTTGCAAGAGAGTACAGAATAAAAATGCCTATACTAAGCTTGAACTCTGATTTAATATAATAAGGTAGACAAAGTTATGTTTTTAATGAAAAAGAGAAGAAAAGAACTCAAAGATATATAAATATCTAAAGTTAAAATTTCTTCAATACTGATAAGAAAATTAAGAATTAGAAGGTTAAAAAAAACTAGAATGCTAGAAAGCATGAGAATGGAGTTTTTTTTTAATATATTAAACTGTGATCTGAATAAAAGAGGAGACAACCTACTTGGAGACTTTTTTTAATAAAAGGTTAAGGGGTAAAAAAAATATTTATAATAAACTTGCAACAATGGGTTAGAGTGCATAAAATTTAAGCAAAAGTCAGAGAAAAATATTTTCTTTTTGTTATCGTAAAATCTACACAAACATTCAAGAATCAACATTAGAAACCCATAGCTCTAATACCATATTAGGATTTATGCCAAGAATGTTTAGTAATGACATTAAAGAGTGCAAAGTTTAATGAAAGTAAGAAAAAATATTACCTCTCATGGAGCAAACCACAAATGAGACAAATTTTTAAAGTGGAAAATGGAATGTATCAAAGAAAAACCCATGTGATCTTATTAGAAGGCTTACTAAAAAAATATCCACAAGTAAAAGATTGAATTAAAAGTACAAGAAAAGAAGAGATAGAACTATGAATTTTTAGTGAGGAAAAGAGGAGAGAAATGGCTATTTTATAGATCTAGAGAAGGAGAATGAGAGTTATAAGGAATCTCATTATTACCTGATAAGCCTTCTATATGTGTGTCACTTTTGGTCTATTCCCTTAGAGAGTGGAGGGAAGTGTGTGTCATGTGGATAAAGGAGAGTTACATGTAAGTAACTATAAATCCAAAAAGTGGATTAAGGAGGTGAGTGACACTTTATAAACTTAATAATAAAGTGTATTTATAAATACAATAAATACACACATAAATAAGATTTAGGATAATCCTATAACCATGGGAAGGACTTAAATTAAGGTTAATTATCCAACAAAGTGACAAAAAAACCCAATCCAAGGTGCTATGTATTCAAGTCCAAATCCAATATATAAATTTTTTCCCTTGAACTTCATGCCTAGTGGTTAGCCATATACGCCTTCAAATCACATAATGCCACAGACAATTAATTAATAATTAGTTCTCATGGCATATAAAAATGTTGATACTGTGCCAAACACTAATGACTATGTTTCTTCAAGTGGTAGTTAACAAGCTATACCTTTATTTCTATGTAATCAAATGCTTTCAAACAATGTTCATAACTAAGCACACATTGATATCCCAACATTTTTAAATGTTGTTATACCTATGGCCAACCCATAGCCACAAATAAGAAACCAATAGAATACCAATGTAGACCCTTAAGTGGCCAATTTGGAGTAAATGGTCCAAAGGTTATCTAATGACATGGTTATTCTATGAAGGCAAGTGCCTAACAACACAAACCAAACCACAAATAACCCACCTCAAATAAGTAATTTTAACTTTTAGAGGACCAGTAAGTAGTGGAATACCAAGCCTAATAATGGAAATGTTCCTAGTCCCCTAGACAAAATAAATAATAATACCAATAATAGGGCTTTAGACTTAGTGAACATGCTTTACTTGGCCTTGTCAACATGGTGTAGAGTGCACAACACAACTAATCATGCCACAATAGACTATGTTTAATTCATATATGCCTCTAACATCTTCTAAAAGGAGATGGACAATGTTTAAATAGTTCTCACATTTAATGATAATTTAAACTAGGATGGAAGAAACATAAATACAACCCCAGTATTGAAGACTTACGAATTCCTATTTGAGGATGATAATGAGATTGAGGATAACTTAGATGAGGTCTATCCCTTTAATTAGTTCCAAAGGGGAAATAGTTATCAGTTGAGGAGAAAATTTCATAACCTTTCGACCACCTCTACTCCTCTAAATAACACCTAGGTTGTGCCTAATCTGGATCCAAACAATAATTCCCATCCACTTAAGTAACCTATCACATCTTATCAATCCAGGAACAATGTAACCCCTCCACATGATGATAAATTAATAGAAAAAAATAAACCTACATATAACATTGTATAGGATCTGAAGAGAATAAAATAAAATATAACTAGGTATGAGTTACTTCAGATTTCTAATCAAAATGAATTGTTATTAAAAAAAATATCCCCTCCTAGAGGGAAGGGACATGCCTTTTTTTGTGGGAACTTACATAATTATCTTGTGGATTTAGGTACTTTAGGTAATGTTATTTTGCATGTAATTTGTCAATAATTGGGCCTCACTCTGGTGAAATCAAATAGAAAAGTTGTCCAACTTCAAAATATAGAGGTGAAAGTGGTGGGTGATTTGAACTACATACATATGTAGATGGCCTCAGATTTAAGAATTCAATAGTGTATTTACATCCAAGTGGTAGACACACCAGATGCATATGGCATGCTTTTGATCAAAGATTAGTCTAGGATGCTTAATGGTTATATGACAACCAATTTCTCTCACATGTGGCTTCCATGGCATGACATACACAATAAAATTAGGATTAAATGTGAGCCAAAAATGGATCACATGATCATAGAGTATAATAAAATGAATGAAATTTTCTATGAGGAATTAGAACTAGGGGTATATGAACTTGAAAAAGAGGCAACAACTTATAATAAATTATCCATTAACATATTATCCATGTAAGAAAAAATAGAATGTGATGAGCTAGATCAACTGGATGAAGAGGTTTTAATTTATGCCCTTGAGATAATTTAATTTTATAGTGTTACCTCAATATATGAGATTGTGGAATAGGTTGATCTAAACATATAATGTAATTGTCAACATATCTTGTCAATAATGGGTATGATTGAGCTATAAATCAATGAATACGATGATCTAAGGGAAAATAAGGAGTTTTTAAGATCCTGTGATGATAAAATAACCATTATAAGTAGGCCAATGTTTACTTATACTATTGAATACCTGACCATAAGATCCTTATCAACTGAGAAATAAAATGGATGCTCATTACGTGTTGAGAAAACTAATTAAGAATCCAATGTACATAGCTAAAAATCACATGTTTACTCTAAAATTAAATGACTTCAAGTCTAAGAATGGGTGTGGTGCTGGCATAAAGATCATTAACCCATGAGGTAAATCATACTTAGTTGCCTTTCACCTATAATTTTCCTACATGAACAATGTGACTAAATACAAGGCATTAGTTCATGGCATTCAATTTGCTATGAGAAAAAAAGTGAAGAATCTCAAAGTGCATGGTGATACAGAATTGGTTATCAATCAAGTGATAAGCCAACATGATTGAAATGATAAATGTTTATCTAGATACCACAACCAAGTATGGAACTTTATATATGACTTAAATGCATTTAATATACATATATTGCCTTGCAAAAAAAATTACACTATGGATGCATTGGCAATAACTACTAGTACCTTGAAACTTATAACTGACTCCAAATTGAGAAGGTTCTCAGTGGAGATAGTCTCCATTCCTTCCATTCTTGACAATGATAGTAAATTATAGGTGTTTAATGATGATCATCATATCATCAAATTCATCACAAACACAGATGTATTTTGAAGCTCAGTTTATTAATGAATATGACTAAGAAGAATTTGAGTTAGATGAGGAAAGGGTGATCAATTTAAAAATCAAAAGTATACTAAAATTCATGGTCTCACTTGAGAAGATGGTTGACATGGATTAATAAGGTGAAAAAGATAAAGTAACCCCTACTAAAGGTATGATTCATGAGCATTGTAATTTAGGCAATACTAATGATTTGAAAAATATGCTTTTAGGAACTACATGCACTCAAAAGGAAAAATAATGGATTGTTTAAGCCATCAAAGACTTCAAATAGGTCATTGCATGGAGATATAAATACCTGAAAGTATTTGAGACTTTCATTATCACACATACTATTCCTCTCAAGTCTAAGGTCAAGCTATTCAGATAAAGACAAAGGCCTGTGAATCCATTTTTAGAGCCATTAATCCTCAAATAAGTATAGAAGCTACTCTCATCAAGGACTATCTTTCCTATAAGACATTCCACATGGGTGGATAGTTTGGTGCCAATAATAAATAAAAATGGAGAGATACACCTTTGTGTAAAATTTAATTACCTAAACAAGGCCTCAAAAAAGGATAATTACCTAATACTTTCACTAGAAGAAATTTTGTAGATAGTGAATGGTTCACATATGATGTCATTACTTGATGGGTATTCAGGTTATAAATAGGTAGTGGTAAATTTTGAGGATTGAATCAAGATGACATTCAAAACAAAGTGTGGAACATTCACATATAAAAAGATGCCATTTAGCCTAATCAATAAGGGTGATACCTTCCAAAGATCCATGTACATTACATTCAAAGATATAATTGGAAAATGCATATTCATATACATGGATGATTTAACCATCTTTTTTAAGAATAGAGAGGAACACATAAAATATTTAAGGATGGTATTGCAGAGGTGCAGAGACCATGGAATTTCCTTGAATCCTAAGAAATATATCTTTGGAGTGACTGAAGGCAAGTTGTTGGGCCATATTATTTATAAAAAAGGCATATTCATCAACCCAGATAGATTAGAGGAAAATTTGAATATCACATTGTATGTTAGTAGGAAAGATTTGAATATCTTTCTTCAGTAAAATTAACTTTGTGAAGAAGTTTATTTTAGGCTTTGCAAAGATAGTCAGACCACTCAATAACATGATAAATAAGGATGTAAAGATCAGTTGGATGGATGAAAAATGAGAAAAAATTGATCAAATCAAGGTTAAAATTGTAAAAATGCTAGTACTCATCAATTGATATTACATAAAACCCTTTTATATCTACTCCTTTACTTCAAAACATTCAAGTGCAACTATTTTAATGTATAATAAAGAAGAGGGAGATGAGAGGCCTATGTATTTTATGAGTTACCCTCTAAATAACATTGAACTTAGGTATTAAATGATTGATAAACAAGACTTTGCTTTGATCAAGGTAGTAAAAAATTTTAGACACTACATTTTGTGTAGTAAGGTGTTTGCCATAGTGCCTGATCTAACCATGAAGGTTATAGTAATGCATAATAAATTAGGTGAAAGACATGGAAAGTGGAGGACCATTCTACAAGAGTTCAACCAAGAAATATAACCTATGAAAATTTTTAGAGGTTAGAGACTCAATAAATCCATGACTAAAATGGACACCTAGATCATTTGCCAATAATACTCAATGCAAACTATTTATAAAATGATTGATACCAAGACATTTTCTTTAACTTGTTGAATAATGCTGGTGTCCATGCCACATAAATTATACCAAAAGAAAAACACTATGCTTGAAGAGTAATAAATTCATGATTAAATAATGTCTGCTATACAGAAAGAACCATGAAGGCATATATCTAAGATGCCTTAATAAAGATGAAGACAATAAAATACTTGGAAAATTCCATCGAAATTATGGAACTAGACATAGTTTAAGAAGTAATAAAACCCATTAAATGCTAAGGGTAGGCTATTATTGGTTGCATGTCTTCAAAGATGCTCATGCCCATATTATAAGTTGTCACACTTGGCAAGTTGTATAACATAGAGAATACACTCATGCCATGCCCTTGCAACCTGTTATCGAAATCAAAGAATTCACCAAATGGGGATTAGACTTCTTGGGAGTCATAAATGAAAATTATTCTAATGGACACAAATTCATCCTCACAATGACTGATTACTATTTTTCTCTTCATTGAAATTCATTGAATGGGCATACAAAAACTAGGTAATCCTCAAATACTCTTCTAATTATTTTACACAAAGTAATGGGGTTGTTAAATCTACAAATAAGAGTTTACTTGATGTCATTAAGAGAATTTTGGAAAAAAACCCTAGGGATTATCATAACATGTTAAAATTTTCATTATGGTCTGATAAGACTAGGATAAAATCTACTTTGGGTACTTCACCATACTAATGGTATATGTACAAACTCCTATCTTTACCATGCAACTAAAAAAATGCACCTTATAGTTCATGAGTGACTACTTGTAAACTAATAATAAAATATAAGATCATCTCTTGAATATTATGCAACTTGAATAAAAATATATTCATGATTTGTTGTACTTTAGTAAGCATCAAGAGGTATTCAAATGTTGGTTTGACAAATGAGATAGAAATAAATCCTTCCAAACCTTTGATCTAGTCCTCCTTTAGGATAAGGCTCATGAAAATAAGGGAAAACACAAAAAATTTAATGCCTTATGGCTAGGTCCTTATCAAATCTTTAAAATATTAGCTGAGAACACCTTCCATTTAAGGTGTCTAATTGGTGATGATGTGCCATTGCTTATCAATGGATAATTATTCAAGCACTATTTCCAGGCTTGAATTGGCTTGGTTGATCCTATAAATAAATTATTTTTCTATTTCTTGCTCTATTTTTTCCCTTCCTTTCCTTATTTATTTTGGTTTGCTTGGTTTACATTGTATTTGTTTTCTCCTTATTTTTTGTGATTAGTTCAACTTTGTTGGTGTCCCTTTTTGGTCTAAACCTACCTATTTTATCCTACAATTCCCATGCCTAATCAATGACTGATGAATGAAGGCTTACATTGTGAGTAACATCAATGGCATTCTAGAGCATAATTGATCAAATTATCTTTCTTAAATTTTGGTATAAATAGTTGTGACTCTTCTTTACATTTTTAGAATTGTAGTGGTCTATGATTCTAAATAAAACATGTGGATTTAAAAATATTACTCTCTTTATTTAAATCCATCAAATACACTTAATGTAAAATCTGGAGCAAGTAAGCATTGTGTCATTTATGATTTATTTTGGTTAATCATGAACTTTATAAACCTTCCTAGACCCATGGATTGGTTATCGACCCTCTATGGATTAGTATGAAAAATATCTTTCAAATAAGTTGAGCCAAAAAAATGTAAAATCTAAAGATTCTCCTCGAAAGGGTGATCTTGATAACCTCCAACACAGGCTTTCTAGCTTGGTTGGCAATGGAGCAAGGCCTTTAGAAGGGACCAAAGATAACTCTATCAGTGATATATATGCCTAGATGGTAGTAGAGTAATGTCCATGCCATTTCCCCCTAGACAAATTATAATACCTATCTCCCTCAAAATTTCTAGTTCCCTAAATAAATATGAATATTTCAGTATGTGTGCAAAGCTATAAATGGATTTATCACATAAGCACACATTGGTGGTTTTTGACAAGAGGGTAACTTAGTATGTCATGTTTTGGAGTAGAATTTAGTGCCCACATTTTTAGATTTTATTTGAAGCAGTTGTTTGTAGCCAGTCCTCATTATTTAGGCTTGAAAACTAAAGTTATGGGTTTTGAAATACTTAAGAGTATTTACAATTGGAGTCACCATTTATTGTTTCCTACATCAACACACCCTAATTTCATTGAAATCATGGAACCTCATTTTTTAATCTAGTCTATCCTCTTTCATGTGGAGACTTTTGATTGTTTATTAGTTTGGACCTCTTTTTCTTTGGTTTAAAGTTTGTTTGGTATACTTGGGTAGCCATGGTCTTTCTAATAAGCATGGAAGATGAACCCTTTCAATTGTATAAATCTTTAGAGATCATTCATGTTTTAAGTCTTTAATCAAATGTCTATTTTAAGTTTAATCAGACCTTTAAATTTTTTTCTCAATATAAATGACCAAGTCTTTATAATATTCTATTATAAAGGCTTGGTCAATATTTGAGTCTTTTAAAATGGAGAATTCAAACCTTTTATAATGTTGATAAGGATTGTATTTGTTGCAAAACCTAAAGTTTGGCCCATAAAACTATTTAATCTACATGAATTTCGACTTCATTCTATAATGTTTGGGCCTTTTAGAAAAATATGGGTTTATGGCTTAAGACTTCAAAAATTCAAAGTGTTCAAGTCATATCAATGGTTGAAGTTGAGATCTTGGGTTAAATTGATAAACCATTTATATATTATTTTAGCAAAGTGCCTTTTTTGTAGCCTTCATATTTTTGATACTTTTATTTTACTTAGTCATTTCACACAATCTCATGGGCTCAAAAATCTCCCACTCTTATGATTGTGATGCTGATCTTGATCGTGTTTATCCAAAGCTTGGGGATCTACCAAAGTTTTATAAAGTAAAATCCTTTCGACTCACTGTGGGTCATTTAATCTTTCATTCGATGACTCACATTCATCAATCGATACAAATAATGTTTTAAATTTAGCTAAGTATTTTGGGCTTCTTGACTTCATGAGATTGTGATGCATGTCACTTTTGCATAAGCCCAATGTTAATCTATGCAAATATAAAATTTGAGACCTCTCGACCCACCATCTTCCATTCGATCTTCAGGTTGATGAATTAGATTGATACTTACCAAATTAATGCCGAAGACCAAATCTTCTTCAAGGCCTAAAGGCTTGAATCATGCCACATGGAATCATCTCAAGAGCTTGATATTCAAAGGGGAACATGCCCATAGTGATAATCAAAAGCCACCATGATTATTCCATGTGGCATGATTGCGTTCCACCCCATTAGAACTTAAGAATCTGGGATGATTCCATGTGGCATCACCCCATGAACTAGAGTTGTAATGGACTGATGAATGAGGTCCATCCATTTGGACTTGATGATGTCATCATACCCCCTAACATAATTTTAATGGGTGTTTACCCATCAACAGACTGTCAACACCTAGGTATCCAAATGAATGATAGTATGCCACATAGTATAAAATGTTGGATTAAATTTGATGGTTGTATTGAACCTCAAACTCATAAAAATCAATAAAATTTTGGATAGAAAAATATAAGTAATGGGTTTTTTATAGCTTTGGATTTTAAATCAAATTCATGATCTTTGCCTCAAATTTGTTGAATCGTTAAGTTCTGAATGACTATTCTTATTTAATTTAAAGTCTATGTTTAGGTGAATGTTTTGTATTAATACATAAAATATTTGATCATTTCTCACATTAGTATTCATATTTTTAGTTTCATGCTTTCCCTTGAAGGTTTTTGACTTAATCATTTTTGTTGTAAAATGTATAGGTTCAAGTGATTCAATGAGAGCCTTCCATGTGTTAACCATCTAGAGATGTTATAATCAAGGAAAAGTACTTTGAAAGTTGGGTTAAGTGTTCACAAATCCTTAATATCCATAATCATGCCACATGGCATGATCATGGGAACTCTAACCCTCAAGAAGTTAAAATAGTAGATATCCCTAAAGGCCCACCAATAGTTTGATCTCCTAGATTGATGGTTAGTGGGGACAGATGGATCACGGAAGTAACACATATCCCCATGAGCCTTGAAGGCCCATGATACTACCTCATGGTAGCATCATGAGATCTTAGGACTCAAAATATGTAGAAAACATACTGAATATTTTAAAAACCTATGATGGCACCATGTGGAGACATCTTGGGGGTTGATGACTCAGGGACAACAAAGCTATAGTCGAGGGTCACTAACTATTGATCTCCTAGATCAACATATTTTATAGGCTGACCATCCTTCGACCCAAATGTAATATCCCCAAGCCCCAAAGGCCTGAGATGATGCCACATGGTTACATATTGAAGACATTGGGGACTCGATAGAGAGTAGACACACAGATGAGATTATGATCTCCATAATCATGCCACATGACATGGTCATGTTAGATCAAGGCTCAAAGTCTAAAAACCAAAAGCAAGGAGCATCGATTAAAATAATAAATAAGATAAAATGGGACTCGATGGATGAGTTGACATAACAAGTCACTAGAAGGAATAGGGATTTAAAATTGATGGCTCATTTGACCATCAAGGTTGTCAAAGCTTAAATTTTAATTATGAGTCTAATAAGAGAATTCATACATGTTACAATTGCTTTCTCACCAATAGAATTGGTCATAAAACACATAATTTCAACCAAAATTTATTGTAAGTAGTAGAATTGAATGTCCATTTGGATAAATGTGTGAAATAACATGGCATGGATAGGGTGATTAATCAAAGGACAAATGAGATAATAAGACATATATCTACCTTGAAGAGGCATGGCTTATAATTGCAGGGTGTGGTCAAATGGCAATCTGTCATAATCCCAACTGCATTTCCCTAATCATTAGTTAATACTTATAACTTCCCTAATGGTGGGAGGATTTTGGAAATTGGACAGATGCAATAGAGGATCTATATAAGTGAATTTGAAGGCCTTTAATAGGGGGGTTCCTTGGTGAATTTAAACATAGGCATATTTAATCAGATATTTTTTTGGTGCATTTTACTATTTTATAGAGTAATCTTTCCCTCTCTCTTTTAGTTTGGTCTTGCTATAATGTAAGTGAATTATACAGCTTAATGACTATTGTAAATACCAACATTGATTAATTACAAGGTAATATATTGATACTTTTAGTGTTGTGGAGGTTGGTCTCCATTTTTTATGCATGCATATGGTGGTTATGGTCTTATTTTATCTTAATTACTTTCCCAAACTCTTATACCATCCTATAGTTTAAGTTATGCTAGGTCTGACTCAACTAAGGATTGGTTCCTATGGATTTGGTTAGGTTCATATTTATATTTACATGGCCTTTTATCCTATTTCTTCTCTTCTCTTTTACATTTTCTTTTATGAGTATGCTAGTTTAGGGCTTGGGTATCAATGAATGCAATATGAATTTATTTGAATATATTAATGCTAATTTGTTTATCACTATTACAACATTATTAAATCTATGCACATGATAAAATCTTGATATAAATTAACTATAGTCTTTCTATGTACATCGTAGAATGCTAGATTTCCTTAAAGGCAAGCTAATGCAAGGATCATTTTTGAAACTTGTAGCCTCTTCATAGATGTTAAAGTTAGTTGAACCTTTGAATCTTAGTTTGTAAAATAGTCCCTTATATGGAATAGTTGCACATTAAACTAATGAAGTGAAGATAAATTACCAAAACTTGGTAGATATAGACCTTAGAGATGGTTTTTATTGTAGAAACCTTCCTTTCAGGAGAGACAAAGCTTAACAACCCATGCATGTGTTATGTTGGTTGTGCCTAAGTTTTTGTGTCATGACACCAATCAATAATTAATAAATTAAAATTCCAAAGTAACTAAAAAATCAAGCATTAGCACAACCAAAATTCAATAATTTTATTAAATTTGAGAATATTTATGAATTTTTAGTCTTCATGGTTATAGTTTTGACTTATACACGATTTGTATTTTTGGGAGGCAAATTCAAGAATTACCAACCTTAGATTCATCCTTAGGTTCTTCCTCAAACTCTTCTTCTTTAAGTTATTTTTTGACAATAAGTACTTGTCGTATTAAGTTTCAAAAAAATAATCCTCTAGACAAAATCTCATAGGTGCTAAGGTGTGAAGCCACTATTCACATATCACTATTTATGAGTACTATTCATAGGTCACTATTCACAAATTATTATTTATGAGTACTATTCATGGGCACTATTCATAATTGAGGTGGTAATGGTGATTGGGTAGGTGAGGTGGATCCTAAGTGACATGGCATGTAGGTGATGTAATAGTATAGTGATGTGGTAGGAGGGCCCATGGAGGGTCCTAAGGTTTGGTCAAGGTGGTGTGATGGGTGTGGGGTGTAACACTCTATTAAGGGACATGTTATGTATTTTTTTATCACATGGGTTTGACACATGGTGAAAAATATAAGAGGTCACATGGGAGATGAAGACATGAAGAACATTATTGGGTGTTTGGACTCACTTGTCGAAGTGGGGTGCCAACTCTAGAGTCACATAGAAGTGGGCCATGATCCTATCTAGTGTAGCTAGTGGAGCATCCACTTTGTTGACCTTTGGGAGATGAAGAAAATAAGAGTATTAGTGCTTGTTGTCCTCACTTGTGGAGTGGGGGGGCAATGGTTGTAGCCACATGGAGGTGATAATTATCCTTGTCTGGTGGAGAATCCACTTTGGATACTTTTGTGCATGATGACAAATAAAATAGAGACCACATGACACCCCACTTGGAATGTGGCACATTTTTCTCCAAAGAACATGGGGTGGCTTTTGGACTATGTACATAAGTGCATGTGAGTGGCTATAATGGGTTACTATTAAGCCCACTCAAATGTGGTGCCACATTTACTCTCTCTTCTTTCTTTATCATTGTAAAATGCTTATAAAGCATTATTTACTCCTTTGTATGGTTTAATACCATTTGGGAATCATGGGGGATCCTTTCAAGCTTGCATGATAGAAGGTTAGAGTAGGAAGGCTTGTATGCCCTACTCACCTAGATGCTTAGGTTGTAAGCATCAAATGTAGGTTGAAGTTTAGAGCCTATAAGGATGGATTTTTTGGCTCACCTAGGTACATGAGGAGGATCTATGGAGGTTAGAGTGTGGAAGGCTTGGTTGTAATTTTTTCTCACCTGAGTGATTAGTGTTAGCACTGGAAATGAGTTACTGAGAGGAGCTATGTAAGAGAGAGTTGCTAATGGAATAATGAAGTTTGGATGCTGCCTTTGCCTTGTGGTTTTTTCCCTTGTTAGTTTTGTAAGGGTTTTCCACATATATATGGTGTTGTGTTTTGCTCTCTTATGTTATGATTTTATTCTATAGCTTGTTTTATTTTTGCAATCATTTTATGATTTACTTACACATGTAAGAATGTTTGTATTCCTAATAATAGGATAGGGTTAGGGATAAAATCACCTCAATTACATCTCAATGTTAGAGTAATTAATATGATTTAGTTACTTAGTTAAGATTTATTAGGGTGTACACATGCCTAAGTGCTTAGTGGGGGACAATGGCCTCACCACTCAGTCTTTAGTGGGAGATAATAGTTTCACCACTCACCTAGTGGGAAGGACACCTAATTGTCCTCCACTCACCTCTTACTCTCTCTTATATTATGAGCACACTTAGAGTGTATTTCATGGCAAAAAATTGAGGACATTATAATACTATCATTTTTGCTATAGATAGTTTATCATTATGAGCAATGCATTTATGTTTTTTGTCTGGTAATGTGCTCTTAGAGAGACCTTGGGTGAGTGCCTTGAGCACTCCAACATGGTATCAAATAAATCTCCAACAACCATTACTTAGCGTGTAGGTTCTTTCCACTATGAGTCTTCTATTACTCATTTGTTAAGTCTCTCTTATTATGGAATTTCATTTTTTGCAATGTTTTATTTGGTGATTGGGTACTATTCTTACCAAGTTTTCTTATCCATTGACACTTTATCTGATTGATTTTTATTTGTTCAACTTGGAATCATCTACTTATTGACTTCATGCATATTATAGATTTATGTAACCATGTGTTGAATCTAAGAATTATGTTGGGACTACTTCGTATCTCTTTTGGACATATGAGTGCTCTCAATTATTTTATGAGGTCCTTTATTTGTGTGGCATCGATAGATTTTGGACCCTTTGGTATATTTTTATAGTATGAAGTGTTATGGGCCCACATAATACATCACTAAAGTCTTCTCATTCTTGATCTTTACCATTCATTACTTACATCACAGTCTTGCCCCATCCTGTTGCCCCATCGACTAGCTTCCAAAGTTTCCATGACCTAATCTTCCATGCCTCATGTGTGGAATATGGTGAGACATTTTTAAAAAGTGTTTTATTTTTTTATGATGTTTTTAATTTTGGTTTCACCAAGCATAAAACACATGAACTTCAAAGGCAAAGTTGTTGGTTAATTGTTGTTGAGTCCCAGTTCTACAACAATTTCAAACATGCAAAAATCATGTAGTTTATTTAATAATTAGTTAATCTATTTTTATAAAATAAAGCCTTTGAAAGTTTGGAAATAACTTTATTTTATATTCCATAAAAATTATTATTTAAAAAAATTATAATATTTTTATTTATTAATTAGAAAAACATGTTCACATGCAATTCTATTAATACATTATAATGGATCTTTATTTTTTTATGGAGAATGATTCAAATAATTTGAAGAAGTATTTTTTATTTGACTATTATATATTTCTTCTAGTTATGAATATTTCATATACTTGGCTGTGACTTTCTGGTTTCTTTCTAGACAATAGTTTATTTTTCTATATTTAAAAATCTTCAATTGGTATTAGAGCTTAGTTTTTGGGTAATTTTTTTTTATTTTAGATATTTATAACAATTGATCATGTCAAAATCTAATAGTATTCCTATTCCATAATTTAGTGGTAATGATTATGATTATTGGAGTATCAAGATGTTGAATCTTGTGATGGAAAAATAATTATGGGATATTGTAGAAACTGGTTATCATGAACCAACTAATTGGGCCACCATTTTAGCTAATGATAGGCAAGCCAAGAAGGAAGCTAAGAAGAAGAAATCATAAACATTATTTTATATTAAAACATCTCTAGAAAAGAGCTTATTTCTAATTATTGTAGGTGCAACGATAGCTAAAGATGCCTGAAAGACTCTACAAGAAGCTTACCAAGGTAGTGAGCAAGTCAAAGTTGTTAGATTGCAAAAATTAAAGAGAGAATTTGAGAATTTGAAGATGTAAGAAGCTGAAAGTGTAAGTGATTTATGTGTAAGAGTAAAGGATGTAGTTAACAAGATGGCTACACTTGGATAAATATTTAATAAAGAGGTTGTTGTAAAAAATGTGTTAAGATCTCTAACATTAAGGTGGAACTATGTTGCCATAATTATTGAATAAAGCAAATATTTGACTACTCTTGAGTTTGATCACTTAGTTGTATCTCTTTTGTCCCATGAAGAAAGACTAAGAGACACATTAAATGAAAGTGATAAGAAGGCTTTTGCCACAAAATTAAAGATCACAAAGAATGAAGGTACTAGCACTAATAACAAGAGTAGCCATGTACAAGGCAAGGACAATTCCAAAATCAATCAAAGATGAGGTAAAGACATGAATTATATATATTCAAGAGGATAAAATTATTCAAGAAGATACAAAAGAAGAAGAGGTGGTTCAGCTGCAAGAGGTAAAAGTAGAGGTAGATTTGATAAAAGAAATGTTCAATGCTTTTAGTATCATAGGTATGGTCACTTTGATTGAGAATGTAGATTAAAAGTAGGAAATGAAAATAAAAGTGTTAATTATGATAATGAGGATGGTGATGCATCATGAAATTTATTTATTTCATATGACAAAGCTAAAAATAGTCATAATGAGGTTTGGTATTTAGATTCAGGTTGTTCTAATCACATGTCAGGAAATAATGTGTTATTTTCTACAGTGGATATAAATTTCAAAACCAATATCAAACTTGGTGATGATAAATCTTTGGAGGTTTCAGAAAAAGGAATTATGAAGGTGAATACTACAAAAGGTATGAAAAGTATTAATGATATTTACTACACCTCAAATTTGAAACATAATTTTTTGAGTGTTGGACAACTATGTGAAAAGAATTATAAGGTGGTTTTTGATGATAAGCAATGCATGATCTATGATAAGAATCAAGGAAATAAGGTTGCTACAATAGGACCTATGTTTAAAAATAGAATGTTCCCATTGAATTTTGAAGATAAAAGTTGGTTATGACATCTCAGATATGGACACTTGAATTTTCAAAGTTTGAAGTTACTAACATCACAAGAATTAGTTTATGGTTTGCTAAAGGTTGAAGATCATAATGAAGTTTGTGAAGGTTATGTTAAAGACAAACATGCAAGAGGAAATTTTCCAAAAAGTAGTACATGGAGGGCTTATCGTCAACGTCAATTGGTTCACTCAAATATTTGTGGTCCTATGCAAACAAATTTTTTGGGTAAGTTATCATATTTCATTACATTTATTGATGATTATTCAAGAAACTGTTGGGTTTGTTTTTTAAAAGAAAAAGTGAAGCATTTGATACATTTAAGATATTTAAAGCCCTTATAGAGAATGAAAGTGGTTATAGAATAATGTGTTGGACTAACCATGGAGGTAAATTATTTTCAAATGATTTTTTGTATTATTGTGATTTGAATGACATCAAAAGACAACTCACAATTGCCTACACTCCTCAATAAAATGGTGTGGCTGAAAAAAAGAAACATATAGTGGTTGAAATGGAAAGGAACACGTTACAAATAAATGGATTGAACATCTCTTTTTGGGGTGATGCAGTTGCTATAACAATATATATTCTTAATCGAAGTCTCACTAGTGCACTTGAAAAGATGACTTTATATGAAGCATGGTATGAAAAGAAGCCTAATATCAAATATTTCAAAGTGTTTGGTTGTTTAGCTTATGTTCATTTAGCTAATCAAAAAGGAATAAATTAGATCTAAAGAGTGAGTATTTTATTTTTGTTGGGTATAGTGAAAAAAGAAAAGCTTATAGGCTTTATAATCATATCACTAATTAGAATACTCGTGTTAAGAGATGTTATTTTTGATGAAGGGGGAGTGTATGGCCATAATAAAGATAAAGGAAATATTGAGAAGTCTAAATCTATTTTTATTGATGGTAATTATGATGATATTACTAATGAGCATCCCACAAGTACTTCAATTCCAAGTGCTACAAGTCCATTAAGTAGCCCCTCATCTAGTGCATGTATTCAAAGCACAACTCCAACTTCAAGTCCTAGTTCTTCAAGGAAGATAAAAAAATTTAGTGAAATTTATTAGCATACAAAAATCTAATCACATGAAGAATGTCCAAGATGTGAGATAGTAAATTATGCTTTAATTACACAAGCTGATTTTGAACCATCATGTTTTGAATATGCATGTACTAATAATGTTTGGGTGCAAGTAATGCGAGAAGAGATAGATTCTATTAATAGGAATGATACTTGGGGCATTACAGAGCTTTCATATGATAATAAAAACATTGGTACTACATGGGTCTACAAGACTAAGTACAACAATGATGGAAGTGTTGAAAGACACAAGGCAAGGTTAGTTGCTAAGGGTTTCAAACAAAGGTATGACATAGATTATGAAGAGACATTTGCACCAGTAGCAAGACAAGAGACTATCAAAATGATGATTTCACTAGCAACTCAAAATAAATAGAGCATACATCACATGGATGTGAAAAGTGCCTTCTTAAATGGGTACTTAGAAGAAGAATTATATGTAGAACAACCACAAGGTTTTGAAGTGCAAGATAAAGAATGTCAAGTCTAAAAGTTGAAGAAGGATTTATATGGCCTCAAACAAGCACCCAGAGCATGGTATGCAAGGATTGATGGATATTTTTAGCAAAATGGATTCACAAGAAGTAAAAGTGAGCCTACTCTTTACTACAAGCAATAAGGTAATGATATACTTATTAGAAGTTTATATGTTGATGATTTGTTGTATATGGAAAGTAATTATAAGATGAAGGATGAATTCAAAATTGTAATGATGAATGAATTTGAAATGAAAGATTTAGGTCTGATGAAATAATTTTTAAGGATAGAGGTTTGTCAAAGTAAAGATGACATCTTCATTTGTCAAATAAAGTATGCAAATGATATGCTGGAGAAATTCAATATGGTTGACTATATATCAATCTCTACTCCAACTACTCATAGAGTTATGTTATCTAGAGAATATGGTGCTAAAAGAGTTGATGAGACAATTTATAAAAGTATTGATGGAAACATAATGTTTCTAACTCACACAAGACTAGATATTACTTATTAAGTTTCTCTTGTATCAAGATATATGTCTAAGGCATCTGAAATTCATATGAAGGTAGCTAAGAAAATTTTGAGGTATGTGAAAGGTACTATTGAATTTGTTATTTATTATAATGCTACTAAAAAGTTTTAACTTTTTGGTTTTAGTGATTTTTATTGGGGTGGTAGTTTCGATGACCAAAAATCAACATCTGAGAATTGTTTTTCACTTCATTTTGGTTTGGTTACATGAAGTTAAAAGAAGTAAATTTCAATTGCTATTTCTAATATAGAATTAGAATATATTATAGTCACTTTAGTAGGTAAAAAAGCAATATGGCTCTAAAAGCTTATAAAATAAATTGGAGAGAAACAAATTCAGCCTACAGTGATTTTTTGTGATAATGTTAGTGTTATCAAATTAGCCAATAATCCACTACATCACAACAGGTCAAAGCATTTTGATTTGAAGTACCATTTTATTCAAGATTTGGTTACATCTTTCATTCTCCCTCTCACCGCCACCTAGTCTTCATCTCCAAGGTTACAACAACTCACCATGAAGTTGGCATAACTAATGAGGATGTCTTAGAGGTGGAATGGTGATTCCTATTCAAGTCCCAATAGCCTCCACATGATCCTATCTACTTTGTCTTCATGTAGACTATAAGGGTGACATTATTAGTCAAGGAGGACTGTTTGCATGTTTGGCATGAATGGTGATTCTCTCTATCCATCCTCTGTCATCTCTTTCATGAAATTATTTGCATGATGGCCTGCTTGTGTCAAAAAAGTCTTCATCTACATGCCATGTGATGCCAATAGTGATTTTGCATTGAGCAAGCATAAAGATGAGATTTTTGCATTGTATAAGCAATTGGTTTTATACATCACATCTTTTTTTCAACTTATCATTACTGCATGAAGATATTAGCCTTGAGCCGTGTAAGGTTATTACTAGCATTGGTTTTGCATTAAGGCATAAACTTAAGTTTTATTTGTTGCAAGTCACTTTTAAAAATGAGAGTATACAATGAGCATAAAGAGACATTATTGCATTGTAGATAATTATGGTTTCCATCAGAGTAACTTGTCTTCCAAACCAACACGTCTCCACTTATCACGCCTGGTCTCCATGAATTTCCTACTTGCCACCTTGTCTTAGCTCTAGCTCACTCCATATAATCTTTCCATGGTGCCTTACAACGAGCTGATGTGTTCAAAGTTTTTTTTACTAGTTTCAATTGTCCATTGATAAATCCATGCAGCTAATCACCATCCTCCATAGTGTCATTTCAAATTTTCCTCATTGGTGAGAGGCATGTGATTTAGACATCACTTTATAGTGGGAAAGCTTTTAATCACAACATGTGATTCTTAGCATGATATTGTAAGGCAGATCTTATCACTTAGTGGGGTTATAAGTGGAGGAAGATTTATTGAATGGTGGGTGATTTGAAAGGTAGCTAATTTTTTTAGGGGTAGTAATATGCTAGTGATAGATATCATTAGTGGGGTTATTTTTTAGCGAAAGTTTTTTTTGACCCAGTGGGGAGAAAATTATTCAAGTGGGAGCCCCCTTATTTATTAGTGGTGGTGAACATTATTTGTGACCAAATTTATTAAAATGGTGGGGGCATTTGTAATTAGTTGGGAAATTAATTTTAAAGGGGGGTAATTTATTTTAAGTGAGACAAATTATAAAATGGGATAAATTGTAAAAGGGATGAGCACTATTATAAAGGGTAGAAGTATTGATTTTTACATTTAATTTTTATTTTGATTATCAAATATGGAGGGTGAGGTCTAGTCTGATAGAAGACCATACCCCCTCACAAGCAAAACAATTGATTTTCCTGCTCTCACCTTTTTTATGGAGGTTATTGCTCATTGTACCCTTTTGAACCACATATTGTTCTCATGGATGCATTTTTGATGTTAACCGATGTCCATTTTAGGAGGCATTTTTAATGCCACATTGAGTGTTTTTATCACACCAAACCTGTACACCCCAACCCATTATCACTTGTACACTTGTGGATGCATTTTTGGTAGAGCCCAACATCCCACATTATTCATGTACATTTATTTACCACATGTTTTTTCACTGCATATTGCTCTTTTTGCCTTTTGATGCTCCTTGTTTGATAGAGTTTTTTTTTAGCATGCACATATTCTTGACACATTTTATATTCGTTTCTTGATAGCAACCTTTAGATTTTAGTGGAGCTTGTTCTCCTTCTGAAGATAGTTAGTCTAGTACAACCCAGTGTCAACATTTTTGAGTCATAGGATGGGCCCCATTGTTACTGCAGATGCATTTTTGACAGAGTTTGACATCCTGCAACTTGTCATTTTTGGCCTATGATTCTTTTGGGTGTGTTTTTTTGTATAGATAATGGTTTTTATCACCATTTTCCAAACTCTTTATCCATCCAATGACATGTTATAGTTTGAGCTTCCCACTTGTTCTAGCACTATTAGAGATTGTTCCCTACTAGATCTCAAGCAACATATTGTTCTTATTGCTCACATTATTTGAAGTTGATTGTTCTATGCCTATTGTTGTTGCACATCCCATTCTAGTTATACTTGCATATATGCATACTTATTTTGAGATGCATCCTACTTTTGGATCTAGCATGTTTATACTTATGGGCCTTGATAAGCATTTATAGGGACTAGTTACCCTTATTTAGCTTCTTACGCAGATTTATCAACATGGAATTGAATATTTAATAGGTGTTTCATCTTTACCAAAACTTTTTTATGACATGAGTCCTCTTTTCTTTTCTCCACTCTTCATGAGGTTTTTGAGTGGACACAAAGTTTTGTTCCACCTACACTCAAGCATGAGATTCCTAAGGATGTGTCAGGACTGATCACCCTCAAATAATTTTGGATGTTGCCTCACATTCTTCTATTATGGACTTTACGCCCACTCATGTAGGCATATTCATCCATCACCAATGTTTATATGGGATGGATTTCTTGTGGCAATAGTGTTAGCATTCTTTGTGCACTTTTTACCATAATGGTTCCTTCACTATATTGCTTCTTTATCCGCATAAAACTCCCTTATTTTTGGATAAACTCTCATGACTCTTGATGGCATCTTCTACAGATTGACATCATTATGGTGTTTCCTACATCATCTAGTGATTTTTGTGCGTGGAATATTTTTTTTACTTGCATTGAGTTATAACTTGTCATGAGGGGTTTGTTGATTCACCCATGTCTACCTTCATGTGTATGTCTGCTCTATTCTAAGAACCTTTTCATTCCACCACCAAGGCCATCTTCTTGAGAGATTTTATTTGTATCTTTGACACTTTTCTTAATAGTTAGATAGTCTCCTTCAACTTGATGCAAATTTATTATGGTGCATCGAATGCCCATTTGTTAGTGTTTGAGTAATGGATTCAACCCACTCATACATACCTTTTTGTGTCACTCCACCTATTAGTAGATGGGGGGTATGGTGCAGATCTTGATTATTTAGTTATCATGTTCATTGGTAACCCTTGGTGCAATGCATCTTTTGGAATTAAATTGAATTTAATTTGGTGAACCTTTTGCATTTTTGTCACCTCTAACAATATTTTTTTGTAAGATCTATTCTGGTGAATATAATGTCTGTTATTTCTTTGTGTTTGAGTAGTGGATCCAAGCCACTCATATAGATTTGAGTTCCATTGTGACTTTTGAGTTCACCTTGTGTATTTATATTTGATGGCACTTATTCCATCTAGTGCACCTTCTTCAGAATTATGTTCAAGTATTAAGCCGTTTGCTTTCTTGGGATGCCTTAAAGCATATGTTTTTTTGATCTCTCAATGTTAGCTATTGTTACTAGTTTTTTGAGAGAGCCTTGTAGTGTACCTCATTTTTTTCTAGTTTCTTCCATTATATTCTATAGATGCATTTTTAGTAGAGTCTAATGTCTTAAAAATTATCTCCTTTAAGGCCCTATTCTTATCACCTTTCCTTCTTCTATGGAGACACTTTCACATTCATTTAGGCTTTAATACTTGAGTTTTTAGTTGTCAACACTGATTAACCTGGCACATGTACAGATGTTACCTTACATTTTACTATTGTAGAAGTTTTATCTCCACTCCTATGTAGGAATATTCATCCACTATTTGTATTCATTTGGGGTGGATATTTGATCGATTATTGGTGGCATTGGAAGCACTCTTGGCAAAGACTCTACTAACATAGTTCCTCCATTCTTCAGCTTCATGACCTACATCTACTACTTTTTATGTTGTTTTTTTATTTTTGAGCTCTTTGTTTAGTAGTTGTGTGTTTTTATGCACTTAGCACTTTTTTTAGTGTTTTTAGATTCCTCATTGTACATGGGTATCTTATTTAGGCACTTTGTTTATCAGAACCCATATGAGGATTATTATGTCTCAATGGCATTCTTGGTGACTTTTGTAGTGACACCAGTGTGGCATTTTAACCAATATTTATGCTCACTTTTCACCATTTTTAGTCCACTTATTTTGAGACTTTCATTTCCATATTCTCCTAGTTTAGCATTGAGGGAGGGTATTTCAGGCAATGTTTCCTTGGGTTCATCATTCTAACTAGTATTTTTGAGTGTAGTGATTATTTTTAGTGATCATTGTATTCAACACCATTCTTACTTTGACTTGGTGATTATAGTGATTTGAGATCCATGTAATTTTTAAAGATGGCTTGGCATCCATAGGGACATCTAACTTCACATTGCATCATATTTTGTACATGGGTACCTTATTAGGCCTAGTAATCAGAATGCATTTGTATTTTCTATTCACTCCCCAATCTTTGCTTAAGGGAGGGTGTTAGAGTAATTAATGAAATTTAATTACTTAGTTAAGTTTTCTTAGGGTGTACACATGCCTAAGTGCTTAGTGGTCCACATCATCTCCTTAGTGGGGGAGAGTGGCCTCACCACTCAGTCCTTAGTGGGAGATAATGGTCTCACCACTCACCTAGTAGGACGGCCACCTATTTGTCCTCAACTCACCTCTTCCTCTCTCTCCTATATTATGAGTAACCTTGGAGTGCATTTCATGTCAAGGATTTGAGGACATTGTAATACCATCATTTATATTATAGATATTTTATCATTATGAGCAATGCATTTATGTTTTCATCTGTGGTAATGCATTCTTGGAGAGACCCTGGGTGAGTGCATTAAGCATTCCAAAACTCAAAGGTATTATTCCCACAAAATATGGATTATTATTTAATAGATTATTCTCAAATTTATGTAAGGTAGACCGAATCTATTCTATCTATATGGGCCTCAAGAGTATTCCTCTTGATATTACTTATCACATAGAACTTGAACATAGGATGTGAAGGTTAAAATTTAGTAATTTTATTGTCTCCATAATTTTTACATCTATTTAATTTAGGTGTCAATACCTATTATAAAAACAAATGAGTAGTTCTACTACCCAAGTCTAAGTGTTGAACCATGCTTTGATACCAATGTGACATGCCACAAAAAATGCAAACTTTAAAAATATTTTTGACAACACAACCCTACTAACAAAATACTAACCAATTATCACATTTATATACATCATACCAATTAAAATACAAGGTGCAAGTGTGTAATTTAATTATCTACATAATTTAATTCATAAGTTGATCAAATAAGTTATTCTTATATATATTAATTTTATCTGAGGATTACTTTTTAAAAATATAATATCGAAAAAGATAGAAAAATATGTCTTCAACCTTCTTCTGGTTACTTCATTGGAGTTCACTATCGAGAAGAAGGAATAAAAAAATTTGAGCCTACCCATACATAAATCAGAATGCCTAACTCACTCTAACCAAGTAAAGGTAGCTATAAAATCTATAAGGTCCTCTACTTCACATGGAATCATGTGAAGTCAAATTAAAATTATCAAAACATAAACTCACATATTTGCATATGAATGTATAACATTCAAACATTCATATGAATAAAAGATTCCTTTCACACAATGTGTGATATTTTTTTTTCAAAGGAATATATAATTTATTAATACCAATCACAATATTTTTATTATTACAATCAATTTGTTCTTCCAAAAAAATACATTCATTAATCTATTATCCTAATTAATAATTCCAAGTGATTTTAATGATCATATAAAAATAGTTTATTATTGGGACATTACTCATCATAATAGAGAATTATCTTCTCTTCAAATAGAAGTATCAGGGTCAAGATATATTGTTAAGTAAAAACATTATTCTATTTGTATGAAGTACTAGGTTCCACATCTATATCATATAGTATACTTAACCTTAAAAATGGAAAACTTAATGTTTATACTATAATATTTAGAAATAAGTGATAGGTTTTATTTTTAAAATTATTCTTTCAAGTTATTTCTTAAGACTACATCAAATAAAATGACATATTTCCACTTCTAGTCCACTGAGGTTAACACATTTACCATTAACATAGTGGTTAATTAATCTCATTCATACAATTAATTTCTAAATGTTGTATTTTTAAGCCTCCATTTTACACTAAAATAAAATTAAGATTTAAAGGTATAATGAAATATTTATATACCTCAATATAATAGTCCACCTCCACAAATATTTCACATTTACCATTAACTTGATGACCACGTAACCTTCATAAATAGATAACTGATCATATTATATATTGTCATACACCCTCTCTTGGTCCACTCTCTAATATTCTAACACTAAGACATAATTATAAACTATATTTAATTGGTTATGTGAACATGAACCACTTAGTATCATAGTAGATAACTCACTCATCCAATAGTGCTTTCTTAATCCACATAGGCACTATTTTATTATTTCACAATAATAAATTATCTCAAATCAAACATCCAAGACTATTCCTCAATTATTCATCCATGGTATTTTACTATTTATGTGATTGATACTCCATAGAGACTTACTCTTTGTTTGAAATTTCTATATGCATATCATTTTAATGGGCTATATGCCTTACATGTTGGTGCACACTAAGGAAGGAGTGGGTTCTTATCAATTATGAGATACTAGTTCAACTTATGCACTCGATGATATTGCTCAATCCTTTAGTGATGTGAAAGATGATAGAGCTAATAGGTTGTGCCACGTTACTTAGTTTAATAAAGCTTAGATCATTAATTGATTAAGACATATGTGTAGCCAATGACACCTAATATTTCCTAAAAAAAAATTCTATTAAAATATTTCACTACTTTGGGTCTTTTTCCTTGTTTTAGTCTTCTAAGTTTTGTTCTCAAAATTTCCATTCTACAATAACAATACTGTGACTTATTTTGTGACTATTTAAAAATACATTTAAATATGTCAATCTAACAACTTTAACATAATTCACATTTAATAAATTAAAATTATCTAAAAAATAACATTAAAATTAGAATAAAATATTAACCAAATAAAATATAAAATTTCATTGATCCAATTCAATATTAATTTTGAGAATCCAACATCTCTATAAAAATATTAGTTTCCAACACAATTTACTTTCCGAGGCCTTATATGTTTTTTGAGGATCAATAGGGTTTTCCACTAATAAAAGTGTGAACTACATTTTTCAATGAAAATAATTTACCTTAAAGTTATTTTTGTTTACCATCTAACAAAAATTGTTAATTTCCTCGAGAATCCAACATGGCTTAATTTTTATTGAAAGTAAATAATTTAATATTTTTATTTTTATTTTTTTTATCTTCTTTGGAAACCATAAGAGAAAAATCACTTATGACAAATAAAATGTTAAAATTTAGACAATAATTTATTCTAATTTTTTGATAATAAAAATTATATTAAATACAACAATTTTTAGTCATAAAATTAAAATATATTTTTATCACAAAGGCATATAGGGAAGCCATACAAATATTCTCAAAATCACAATTTTTTTTTATTATGAAAAAATCTTTTGACCAAAACTATAAACTGGAAATGAGGGAGATTTTAAGAGGGCCTCGACCCTTAAAAAATGGACCAAAAGATGATGCAATGACAATGAAGCTAGATTCTAAAATAAATAAAAAGTAAACTAAAGTTTCAATAGAAACACTAAAACCCAACAATAATAAATAAACAAACTCACAACTATAAGTAACTCAGACAATCAAACAAGTTGTAGATCAACTGTTAAAATAAAAAATAAATAAAAAATTGAAATCATAAATTTTAGCCAAGTAACCAATTCCAAAATTATTTTAAAAATTAATTTACTAATTCTAATTTATCTCTGATACTTTTCAAAAAATACCTAAATCATACTTTCACCTAAATTGAAGGTATTCTTATCCAAATAAAGCATCCAAAATTTATAAATATTTTTAAAAAAAAAAAATCACAGTTAATATATATATATATATATATTGAAAACCACATGATTAATTTTCCTCAAAATGCTTAAAATAAACATAGAAAATTTCTATATATTTTATATATATGAGTAAAATTATTTTATTCTTTCTAGGATTGACTTGGTTTCCTTCTTACTTATTAAATTTAAATAAATATAAATACCACTAAAATGTAAATTTTTCTTCATGAAACTTTAATTATAATTTTGCGTAATTTATTGAATTTATGAAAAACTATTTTATGTAGAAAAATGAGTAAATAAATAAAATTTAATTCTTAATAAGAGTGACTTGTCTTCCCCATAATTTTATTTACATTTTATCATTATTTTTCATTTTAAAAAAATAAATTATTTTATTCTCTTATAAAAAAGAAAATACCATAAGTAAACAATTAAAAATAATCATAATCATATAAAAAAGGAAAATGGATTTACATTTAAAAAAAAAATTAAAGTACAACAATAATTAAATTCAAATTTTTATTTTGAAAAGTGAAAGAAGAAAGATTTAAATACCATATTATTGTTTTACCTTCTGGATCTCCCTTCCAAAAACTCCTTTTTTCTCACCACAATTTGGTAGAGTTTCTTTGAAAAAATGAAAATAATGGATGCCCCCAAAGACCTCACACTTTCTTTATTAGTTCTTTCCCTTTTATCATGAGAGGACATACATGTCTTGTCTTAATTTATTTTATTTTTCTTTCTTTTATTTATTTATTTATTTTTTTTGTTCTCATTTTTAATTTAATTTATTTTTATTTAAAAATATTTTATTTATATAAATAACTATTTAATATTATTGTCACTTTTTAGATATATAATTAAAATTAATCTTAAAATTATGATAATATGATAAAGTATCTAAACATGTATATGCTTAACATATTAGTCTTTTTAATTATCATACATATTAGTGTGTATATGTATAGTTATATTATCTATATTCCATGATTAATTATTGTTATATGATTATTGATGACCTTAAATTATTGTTGTTCTTGCAATACTAATTAATATATATATATATATATATATATATATATATATAAATTAATTATATGAATAGATTAGTATTGCAAGAACAACTATAGTTTAAGGTCATCAATATATATATATATATATATATATATATATATATATATATAACACAATACAAAGTCCACAACTATGTCATATAAAAACATTTAAATAAAATACTCAATATGTAGACAAGGTGATGTAATAAACACATGATCCCTAAGAAATTCATTATTTTTAGAATTTGTTGTATTAATGTTATCATCATTAACCCTATCCATTCCTCATACTAGTTCATGTTTGTAGTACCTTGCAAAATTGACATCAAATCCATTAATAATCTATATTCATCTTTATTTAAAATTATTAAATTATTATTATTATTATTTTTAAATCAAATTCAACACATAATATATTATCAATTCAGACATATTCAAATATATTTTAATTACTCATAATTTTTAAATTATTGTAAGTTTAAACTATTTAATTAGGAATAAGAAACCATCATAATGTCACAATATCAAAAATTGTAAATCATCACATAGTTAATTGAGTCCAATTTACAATGAAAATCGATGAGTTATAAAGTTTTTAAATTTTTTTTAATGGAAAATAGGTTGGTCTTAAAAGTCAAGATTTGACATTAGATTAGTGTTTTCTACTTGCATATGACCTTATGTAGACTAAACAATTAAGTTTTTTTGTGCTTCACATTTAGAATCATTGAGTGAGATTGTGTGGTGTCAATAGAACCACTTTTCACCTTCATTATTTTTGCCTTTGTCTGGAACATAAGACATTAGAACCTTTTATTATTGTGTTTCCTTCTTTCTCTCTATTATACAAAGGGCTTCTACTTCTATGCAAGGGGTGTAAGATAGTGCATGGAGTACATGTTTGATCTTGCACGAGACACCAAATGAATAATTGTCTTTGGCCCATCTTGGCCTTGGCTTCTACGTTGGTGGAATTACAATATGTCTACCCAAATGTGTTAGAATTCAATAACTCCATATTTATCTAAATATAAGGTTTGATTATACTAATGTACATCAATACATTATGTTGTTCCATCAAGTCTTCATGCAGTCATTTAGTGTAGCATGGAACTAGTTGGTGTAATATTCAATCAATTACTCCTTACACTAATGTAAGTGTTGGGAATTTATGTACTCAACCTCATAGTGCTTGAGAAGGTAATACTCCTTCATGGTGCCAAAAAATGACTTCTAATTCTCAATGGGATCCATATTTCTCGCATTATGTGCTAAAGGTTTTCCATTAATGGAATAATGAAATAGACATATTCAACACTACAAAGGTGACATTATCTATGTCAGTGAAGTGATTAAATAAGAAAAAGGCCACTATTTATATGATCCAACTATCTAATATTATGACATGGATTTTAACTTCAAACATTGGAATGTCAATATTGACTTGTACTTTGAAAGGAATTTGTTACTGAAATGATATATGTGTAATCTATGTAGTAGGAGTGGCTTATGGTTCAAGTTGTACCATGATTTCACATGACTAGGCAAATATTTTATCGTCATACTTCTCAATGGAATTCCAAATGGGTTTTTGGATGCATGGGGATGCATCAATGAATATTTTCTAAACATCAACCAGTTTTCTCTTTCTATGGAATTCTTCTGGATAATCTGAAACATAATCAAGTAGTATTCATTTAATGTGTTTCACATATACATATTTACAAGTATATGAGAGATTATTCTATAATACCAATGATCCATAATTTAGGGATAAATATTTTTGTGTGAGGGACAACCCTCTTAGATAATAACTTACAAGTTATGGAACATGTAAAGGGAAATTATAACAACAATAAACCAAAACACATTCGAATGTAAGAGTATTTTTAGAATGGTGTGGATTATGTTCAATGAGTAATAATAGGGTAAAGTATAAGGTGTAAGATGTTTAGTAAGGTTGAGAATGAAGATTCCAATAATTAAAATTGAAAATAAAATTCCTACTAATTTACCTAGACTAAAAAGGATAATAATAGAAATGTGTAAATGCTAGATACTAAAAGCAGTCTAATATTATACTATCTTTATGTTATATGATAGGAAAAATATGTATACCTAGATTATAATGTTGTGAAGTTCTCAAAATTATTATGGAATTTGAAATGTTTGGGTTTCCATATGTTACCCTTAAATTTATAATGGCTACATGGGTTGAATTATAGGTGTGTGGTACAATTACAAATGCTTTGGAACAACATGAGCCCTATAAGTGTCATTTAGCATGGCACAATATGGCACAAAGTGTCCACATAACTAATATTGAATATAGAGGATTTACATAGATATTGAGTTATGCGGTATGTTTAAAGGTATTATGTTGATGATTGATTTTTTTAAAAGGTTGCATGTATGGCATAAAGTGTCATACGATTGTGTATGCCACATAGAGTGTACAAGATGTTAGGAGCTTCATGAAGGCAATTGAAGCACATCATTAGATGGATTTTTCAAGTAACCAAGGAAATAAATGTGAGAGCATGGACTAACACAAACACATAAGGATAACACATAGCCATATAATGGTAATTTTCTCACAGTAAGGGCAAGGAATAAGATACTAAAAAACTTGAGTTATATGAGCTTCTTTATTACAATTGAAATGTAAGATGGATGAATTCTATTCACTATACCTTCTTGGTTTATCCACATGTATGTTTCATTCTCTTATGGAACTTAAATATAGTGAAGTTGGTGGTGTATAATCTCACCATTTCCTCTTTTCATTTACATCATGTGGATGGTTTTATCATGATTCTTATCACCCTAATCCACCTGATGATTTTATGTTTGATTTTCATGCTTACCACTTGGACACTAAGAGACATTTTTTAATCCAAAACCAAATTTTTGATAGAGTTGGACATCCTCACTTTTTTATAATCCCTTCATGGTATTCCCACACCCTATGTGGCCCTTTCCAACTCTTATTTGGACCTCATAGGCACATTTGATGCCTAGGCCACTTGTTTTTATTAGAACCAATCCATTCCTTTGAATCAAACCTCTTGTTTACATGTTGGGCTATAGCCTAGGCTATAACTTTACTAGAACTACTCATTTTCATCCTAGTCCATTTCATAATGGCTATAAATGATAAATTTTTCCTTTGATCACCAATTTTCATCCTTGTATTAGGTCCAAACATGCTTCCCTTGAATATTCTTAGATTATTTCTTGCTTCTTATTAGTCTGATAGCTCTTCATACCTTTTGAATTTCACTCCTTGATCTTCTTGATCTCTTGGAAACTTTTCACCTTTCTTGAGCTCCTCCACTACACACTACATGTTTATTATCTCTATTGAAATTTCCCCTTGTAAATTTATATATTCGCTAGTTTTTTAACTTAGATTGACTCACTTTCTACTCAATTATTCTTGCTCTTATTGTAGTATCTCATGTGATGCATTAATTAGCCTTACACCTAATTTATGCACTTAGTTTAGCCATCACATCTCATGTTTATTCCTAATTAACTTTATCTCTTGGATTGGTATCATTTTATTGGATAGATCTCCACACTATAGCTAAATTTTCATCTAACTAGAATCAAACTTAGACTCACAGTTGATGGTTTTCTTTCATGTTTGATTGAGCATGATTTGAGGGCACTTTTATTGAAAAGTGATCATTATTTGTTTTGTTGTATTATTATTTATAGGGTTATATAATTCACTTGCATTCATTTTTGAAAATGTATTTCCTATTGAAATCATCTTTTATTTCCTAGGTTTACATGTTTCTGAATCATTATTTCATCTTGATATTTGCTTGTTTATTTACATAGTTTAGCTTTCCATTTTGAAAAACATTGTTTCTTTCTTTAAGATACTTACATTATTGTGGTTATACCAATTATAGATACCTACTCATCTATGTGCTTGATTACACTAGCCCTAATATGGGTTTGTAAGTCTATCTTTATTTAAGTGCAAACTAGTAAATTGGAAAGCTACCATAGACCTATAGTGGCTTCCTACATCTTTAAGCCCATTAGGTTTTTGCTTATTCCCCCTATGCCAACCCTGAGTGTTTTGTTTATGATTCTTGGAGTTACAAATGGAAAATTAGTGCACTTTCCTCTTCATAATGACATGAAGGTTGCCCTCTCTTTTGAATTAATTCTTTATTCTCTTGAGATAAATCACGTTTCCCTTTTATTTTATTGAATATTTTCAACTCTTTGGATAAATATTGCAATCATATTCAAGCTTAAAAAAATAATGTAAGGAGTATTTTAACCTTCTTTGGGTTATCCTTGGTGTATAGATATCATGAAGTTTCATTCATAGAAGTTAATCTTGTTTGAGCCATGCTAAAACATTCTCTAGTCTATATTTTTCCATTTCAGTGCCTTCATATTGAATTATTTCCTTAGCCATATTAGGATTGAGGATTCCTCAACTATCCTTTCCAAGCCATTTTACACCATAATTAATTTTCATTAATAACTTAGAGCCAATACCCCAAGCATGTTTATCAAATTTTCTAATGGATTCATTCAATGCAATATTGGAAAAAATAACATGTGATGCAGTGCTTACCATGCATACATTTGTCATGGATTAAATTTTTTGGTAGAGAATGATCCCCTTTTCTTGATAGACTCTTCTCTCCTTTCTATATTTTCAACACTTTTTGGGAGATTTTCTAATAATGCTTCATTTTCTACCAAGTCTTGTTGCAATTATTATAGGATTCCCATGAAGAATTATCCATGATTGGCACATGTATCTTGAAACCTCTCATTATAAGTGTTGAAATAACATTATTAATTATATATTATCCTCTTGTACCAACATATGAAATCATGGAGTTCCTAAAGTATTATTTTCAAGGATTCGGTCATGGTTGTTCTATGCAACCACAAATTCTTGTAATAACAAGCCATAAGGAACTTTCAACTCTAATACCAATTAATCTATAATTTCCTAAGGAATTTCCATGTTGGAAATTAAATGCAAATTTAATTTTACACATGTTGTAACTACTTGAATTTCAAAAATAACATTGGTTTTAGATTTTGTTAGAGTGGTAGAATGTGATTTAGAGATATAAAAATACTTGTAAACCTTACATAATTATAAAGGAATACAAATAATACACAACACAAAGTATTTTATCCTGGGAACCCCAATGTGGGGAAAACCAACTAGAAGTGGAAACTACACATCTTCCTCTTATACAATGGGCCAATACAAAGATATCATAGAGCATACAAGTCAAACTATATTTTCTCATACTTTCCTAATAATATTATGGAAGAATTACAAGCAACATACAATAGTTATAGTCATAACAAGTCACTTAGTTCATTACTCCTCTCACATAAAAAGTCATCACCAAACATTTCCCTAGATAATAGATCCATGATCATTAATCAATAGTTTCCATTAATTAGTCCACAATATTTCTTACACAATTATAGATACATCCCTTCAAAGGAAAAAATACATGAAATTCCCAAGAATGAGAAGACCAATTGATTTAGATCGTTACTTTGATTATTTAGTTGATGTAGGTGAAACCACCACTTAATGTAGACTGACATTTCAAGACATCCAAAATGGTTACAAAACCACCCCTAAAGGTTTTAAAACCACTCCAATAGCTACAAAACATCCACCTAATGTGTATAAAATGCACCTTGATGCATAATGGTAGTTTTTTTGCTATAAAAAATGTCCTACAACTTCTAAATGCCATAAATTTTGCATACATACTTAAAATTAGATGATGCTTATTTTAAAATTGTAATAATTTAAAAGGAATCCAAATATTTAATCACATATAATTTTTATGATTTATACTAAATGTTTCACTTTCATGAAGTAGATAGTGTCTTTGTAAGGAGCAAGGATAATTTTAAGAAGGGACCCCTAAAATCTTACTATAAAATCCTAATAAATCCTATATTTTAGGTATAATTCCATTGGCAAATCTTTGGTAAAATAGCCACACCAATATAAATTGACTATCAATCTCTATTAACTCTTTAAAAAAACTTCTAAATAGATGGAAAATCAAACGCCATATTCAAATCAAGAAATAATGGCAAAAAATCCAAATTAAACCCTTTCCCCAAACACAAAATCTTACAATAAAATCCTAATAAATCCTATATTTTAGGTATAATTCCATTGGTAAATCTTTGGTAAAATAGCCACACCAATATAAATTTACTATCAATCTCTATTAACTCTTTAAAAAAATTTATAAATAGATGAAAAATCAAACGTCATATTCAAATCAAGAAATAATGGCAAAAAATCCAAATTAAACCCCTTTCCCCAAACACATTCATGGGGAAAATAATATGGCAATAGTTCAAATATCTTAAAATATAGGTAAAATTCATTAAAAGTTTGAAATCTTTTGCAGATATGTATGACTTTTATTTCTTACATGGATTTTACTTTATTATTGGCTACTTAGACTCCTCCTTGGCCTCTTCTTGTAATTGTCATTTTATGATTCTCATAACATGTAGGGATTGTATTTTTTACTTGGATTGTACTTCATTGTTTATTGCTTAGAATTTTCCTTGGCCTCTTCTTGTAACTGTCATTCACTTTATGATTCCCATGACCACAAAAGAATAAAATTGTAACATAAATGAATTTAGGTTTTAGGGTTTTATGGTTCTAGGGTTTTAATCAATTTGAAGCACTTTGTAGATTTATTTTATAAGAGGTAATTTGTGTTAATTAAAAGAACAATGGAAAAAAATTTTAGAGGGTGAGACGTCTAAATTCAAGAACTTGTTTATAGTTCCTTATTTTTAACAATTAAATTTGTCCTCTTTTTTAAAAATGAAATTTATCCTTTTTAAGTGCTAAATTTGATGGTCATATAATGTATAAATTGAGTATATACCTTTTTAAGTCTCTCAAAAGACCAACCAAATAATATAATAAACTGAGTATAGCAAAAAGTGTGACAAAAAATTAGAGTACAAAGTAAAAACTAATTATGGGGCCATAGGGCAAGACAACTATGAAATGCAAGGATGACATAATTAAAAAAATATTCAAAACATTTTCATAGTTTTAAAATTATAAACTATATAATAAGGTCTACCAAAATGTCTTAACCACATCCATATTAATCTTTCAAATATTTTTTTTTATTTCAATTAACAAACCATGCCAACTGAAATATAATTATTACCTTAAACATTTAAAAACAAAACATATTATGATCATGAGGCTCTATTGTATTTATTCTCAAAGGAAATCAATTTTTTGTTTGCTTATAATATGTGGTGAAGACCAACCAGATAATATAATAAACTGAGTCTAGAAAAAATAGTGACAAAAAATTAGAGTATAGAATATAAACCAACTATGGGGTTATAGGATAAGACAACTATGAAAAATGAGAATGACATAACTAAAAAAATATTCAAAACATTTTCATTGTTTTAAAATTATAACTATATAATAAGGTTTGCCAAAATTTCTTAACCATATCCATATTGCCATTTCAAATATACTTTTTATTTTAATTAACAAACCATGGCAACTAGAATATAATTATTACCTTAAACTTTTAAAATCAAAATACACTATGATCATGAGGATATAGTGGGTTTATTCAGTTTGTTCTTTGTGAATTGTTTAAAATAAGTATCTTGCACGTTATTATTTTTTTGAGGAAATCAATTTCTTATTTTTTTAAAATAATTATTTGGTAAAGACCAACCAAATAATATAATAAACTGAGCATAAAAAAAATATGATAAAAAAATAGAGTATAGAGTATAAACTGACTATGGGGCCATAAGGTAAGACAACTATAAAAAGTGAAGATGACAAATAAATATCTTTAAATAAATGATTTTTAAGAATATTATCATTATATTTATTTATTGCACTAATTTTTACTTGTTGCATGTTGATATGTTCATAAATATAATGATAAGTTCTTTCAAAAGTATTCTTTAAAGATATTTGCTCAATATATTGTGCATGTTGGTTTTCTTAAAAATTTCATATATATATGCAAATATTTTTCTTAAACTCAAAATCTATGAAATAGGTATTTTTAGGTTAGTTATAAATATAGTTGAAATGAGCATGAGGCTCTGTTGCATTTATTCCTTTTGTTTAAAATAAGTATATTGCATGTCATTATTTCTTAGAGGGAATGAGTTTCTTGTTTTTTTAAAAGAAATATGTGGTAAAGACCAACCACATAATATAATTCATCTTATTATGTGTATTGCTTAAAATAAGTATCCTACATGCCATTATTTCTCAGAGGAAATGAGTCTCTTGTTTGTTTAAAAGAAGTATGTGGTAAAGACCAACCACATAATATAATTCATTATGTTCTTTGTAAATTATTTAAAATAAGTATCTTCCATGCCACTATTTTTTAGATGAAATTAGTGGTAAAGACCAACCAAATAATATAATAAATAGAGTATAGAAAAAAATGTCATCAAAAATCAAAGTATAGAATATGAATAATAAACCAACTATGGGGCCATAATGCAAGACAAATATGAAAAGTGAAGATGGAAAGTAAATAAATTTAAATAAATTCTTTTCAAGAAATTTATCATTATATTTATTCATTTCAAGAATCAAGATAGACAATTGTGCATGCAAACAATTGCTCTCAATATTTTGTTTGATTAAGAGAATGTGTTTATAATAGTTGTAAACTCTATCATAGAGATGCATATCTATTCGAGAATAAGTAATTTTCTTGAATACATATGTGATGGTTTCTCAAATTTTCTATTCATCGATACAAGTTATTGGTAGAAGTGAATCTCTGGTAGTCAAAAAATTGGGATGAGAGGTTGGAAATGAAGGTTTAGACAATTTATAAGATGGTTTCTTTGTGAGTGCAACTACAAGATATGGATTTGTGTTTCCTTTATTTTGAATATTGAGAGTAGTTATTTGCATACACAATCATCTATCTTGAAATGAATAGATATAACGATAAGATCCCTGAAAAATATTTCTTTAAAGATAGTTACTCAAAAAACTATCTTTAAAATGTCTTAACCATATCCATAATTAATAATGATAATGTATGCCAAAATGTCTTAACCGTATCCATAATCAATAATGGCCTTTAAAATATATTTTTATTTCAATTAACAAACTATGCCAATCAAAATATAATTATTACCTTAAGCATATTGTCCTAAGTCATAAGTGGTCCTTAACACATTTATGAAATTGAGTAAAACAAACATGCTTTTCCTCTATATGGTTTTAATGACTAAAAACTTAATAATAAATAACTAAAACTATAATTATAAACTTGTAATTTGAAATTACTATGTCTTTAAGATTTGAAATCTTAAAAAACCAGGCAATGTTAAAAGAGGTTAATGACATAAATGAATTCACATCCCAAATTCTCACACCTAATGTATATTTTACATCTAACATTAAATGTGATGTAGGTGGAATTAAAGATATGGGGATTGAGGTTGAGATATTTCTCCATTTTTTAGTGAATTGGTGCCAGCATATTGAAGGGCTAACACAAAATTTAATCTTGGTATAACACATCACTCATGGAATTAATGGAAGTTGCTCAAATACATATGTGAAAATTTTCTCAAAAATTTTAGTCATTTATGCAAGCTATTAGTGGAAGTGAGGCTATTGGTCTAATATAGATACTTAAAGTTCATTACACTATAGATACCTCAAATAAGTTTAATATAAAATAATTAAAAAATACCATAATATACTTATGCATCTCTATAATAGAGTTTATAACTGTTAGACATGTTCTCTTAATCAAACAAAACATAAAAATATACCTACTTGGTATAAAATAACAAGGGAACACCAAAATACACTTATGCATCTCTATAAGAGAGTTTTAAAATGTTATATATATGTTCTCTTAATCAAACATCACACAAAAATACACTTGCTTTGTATAAAAGAACAAAGGAACACCACAATATAATTATGCATCTATAATAGAGTTTACAACTGTTATAGACATGTTTTCTTAATCAAATAGAACACAAAAATACACCTAGTTCATATAAAATAACAAGGGAACACCACAATATATTTATGCATATCTATAATATATTTTACAATTGTTATAGACATGTTCTCTTAATCAAATAGAATACAAAAATACGCCTACTTGGTATAAAATAACAAGGGAACACCACAATATACTTATGCATCTTTATAATAAAGTTTAAAATTGTTATAGACATGTTCTATTGATCAAATAGAACACAAAAATATACTTTATTCATATAAAATAACAAGAGAATGCCACAATATACTTATGCATCTCTATAATAGAGTTTAAAATTGTCATAGACATGTTCTCTTAATTAAATAAAACATAAAAATACACCTACTTGGTATAAAATAATAAGGGAATGCCACAATATACTTATGCATCTATATAATATATTTTACATCTATTCTAGACATGTTATCTTAATCAAATAGAATGTAATTTAATATACATTTTTCTAATCAAATATTATCACTTTTCCATCAAAATTAAAGTCACCCAGTATTAATTATCAAAATGAAATCTAGCTACATAAATCCATGGAAAATTATTTAGGATCACAAAATATGTTTTCCTTCCTTAATCAACCTAGTTTTCAGATGCCTAAATTTCAAATTTTAACATGTCAATTTTCTTCATTTTTTCTTGATAATTGTTACGTGCATTCTTTTCAAAAGTTGTTGGACTTAAATCTAGTATTGTAGAACTCTCTGAATGTAGTGTGTTTGAAGAATTATTAGTTAATCCTCTTCTTTTAGATGTAGACTACCAAATTTCCAAAGCTCTTTCAAATGGAAAATTGAGGACATTGTATCTAGTTTTATAGAGCCTCAAGCAAGTCTCTAAATTCTTGTCAAGCTTGTTTCTTAACTTTGACTTTTAAAATGATAATGCACTAAAATTTCTCTCATCTTCCATTGAGCCCAAAATAATTGTTTGGAATAAATTAACAAGATTAAAATATTTTTATATACTATCATGTAGTATTTCACTCAAACTTAAAGTAGTCCATAGTATAGTAATCGAGCTATCTTCAAAAACATTGTCCACAACTTTAACTTTTTCTAACATTATTGTCGCAAATCGAACATATTTCTCACTTCACTTTGACAAATCTAAAATGCCTTCAATTTTTTCACCATTCAATTCTACACTCTTGTATAAGTGTTGGAATAAGATTTTGATTTTATTCTAAAAATTTAATGAGCTAACATTTTTCCAATATTGAAGTTACACCATAGCCATATATTCTAGTAGTTTATCTCAAGGAATGATCTCTAATATCTAAAGAGAGACATTTTACAATTTCCTTCCAGGTGGACCTTATAGAGGATACAACCTCAAAGAATTGACCCCTTTTAATAGGAACTTATTTGAGTCTATTATATCAACCAATTGTGTCAAAAGTGTGTAGGGTTATTTTATATTCTTTCACTTCTACACATAAATATCCATCTTCATTAAACTACAAATAGTTACCACTATGTTCAATATTTGTCATCAATATCCAAATTGTGAAATTTTTTCCTGTAAATGAATGTTGTGTTAAATACAAATTATCAAGGGTAAGGCATATTAATTTTCTCAACGTAGAATATTATTGAATGTACATTATTTTTTCTTGATCTTTATTTATCATTAAATTCATTTCATCCAACATGGATAAAAGGATTCATAAGATCAATAATGTCTCTATATTAGTTAATCGAAACAAAATATCTAAAACTTTATCTATTATGTGCCAATGTTCTTCCATTATTCCCATCAATGACTGATATTCTATACATACTCTATGTATTGGTCCACAAAGGGAAATCCATCAAGTATCAACATCCTTAAGTAGTTTATTTCCTTATGTTAAACCTTCAAAAAAAATTTGAAATTATAAAAATATTTTTATAATTATACAAAAGTATGAATGAATTTCACGTATAATATCTTCAACTTTTGAGAATAATGTAAACTTGCTCACAATTTTGAAAGCCAAATTCATTTTATATGCCATAAATTGAATACCAATCATATATGGTGTAAAAAAAGTTTGTAGCATTACAAAAATACCACTACTTTGACCTTGCATAAAAGATGATCCATCTACCCATACAAAAAAAATCTTTATTTCAATTTGGAAATCATCCATGCCACCATCCTCTTTCAAATTATTCTTGACTAGTTTCAAAAGGTTTTGAAAAGTTGCATTTTCTTTCATTTTATAAATGGCACTTATATGAGGTTGATGAACATGCTTTAAAATAATGTAAACATGCATACGCACCCAATAAGTGTTATCAATGGCTTTAAATTCATAAAATTATAATGTTATGTATCTTGAAAGCCTTATCTTCTCTTAAAGATCCTCCTTTTTTATTTCAGCAAGATAATTAGCCCATATCTAACAAGTAATAATTGACCATTGAGTATTTATAAATTTTAGGATGCTAATAAATTGTAGCATGTACTTATATCTTGGATAATCAATCATTGGTCGACGTTTATTTAAAATGTGAAAAACAACACAAAGTTGTATAGTCTTTGACATTTGGTTGATTCTCATTATTTTTTCAAACAAAGCTATAATGTTTTTTTCACTTACATGGAGATTTTACTATTTTATTAAGAATTCATCGTATTCACTCACATACCTAAAATTAAGAGACTCTTCATTTGTTCTCAATTATATCACTAATTTATCCTCTCCATTTATAATTTTATTTTCATACACTTTCCCTACATGCTTCTCTATGGTATCTAGTTTTAGCTGCAAGCATTTATCCCTCCCCAATGTTTAACTACATATCTTGCATCTATAATATTTTGGTGGATCATCAGTGTCTTCACTCAAAATAGGTTCAATTAAAGGATATTTAGAAACACATTTAGCTTGAAAACTCCTTGAAATTTCCCAAATTTCTTTTTTTGGAGTTATGATGAATTTTATGAACTACTTGTGAGGTTGAATCATCAACACTTTCAGAACCATATTATCTTAAATCATCTTTGTCATGATCATTGACATTATTACTTTTATCCACTAATTGAAAGTGATCAGAACCTTATTGAACATGATCTTGATCATGAGAAAGAATGTTTAGTTTTGGTTAATTTTCTAAAATAGTATTTATTTTTAAAGGTCATTCTTGTTGATGTTTATCAAAATATGACAAGGTATTTCCCTTCGATGAACTCCCTATTAATTTTATATCACTCAAATTAGGAGTAAACATTTTACAAATAAAAAACCATTCAATACAAAATTGTTGAATCACCAATGGAAAGCACTCCCTTCAAAGATTAAATCACTATTCCAGTTCTTGAATTAAGTTTTGCATTCACAGTTTGAAAGTTGGCACCTAAAATAAGAAATGATACCAACACATTTATTTATAAAAGATGGAAAATGAACTACCAAAATATCAATTTGAAAATGATAGCATGGATAGAATCTAAATCTACATAATATATAAATTTATAAATTAAAACTTGAACCCAACCACAACTCACTTGAAAATATCAAAACATTGAAATAGGGGCCAACATAAATTTATAAGGAGATGCTACAATTTCTTAGTGACTATTTTGATGCACTTTGGATTTTTATTTTTATGATTGTGGAATAACTATGATTCTAGGAAGCAAAAAATATTTTTAAGATGTGCATAGGGTTTTTTTTTTTTAATAAATTTTAAGAATAATAATAATAATTAGTGCATAAGATGCACTAATTAAAGATATTAATTATCAAATATATGTATATGTGAATTAGATTTCAAATAATATAATCTAACATATCCAATAGAGTAAAGCCTATAGAAGAGACAATCTCTTGACAGAAAGATTTCTAATTCTATAAAAGTGTTTTATCAATGAAAATATAACAACAAAAAGGAAAATATAATCACTATTATAACTAAAAGAATTAAAAAAACAAACTAACATACTCATAATTCAATGTCAAATATCATAATTTAATGGTCAATCTTAGATTAGTCTTTTGAGAGACCTACATAGGTCTATACTCAATTTATACTAAGTATTGTACATGATCTTATCATATGTACTCAATTTTTTTTGGTTATGTCATCCTCTCTTTTCATAGTTGTCTTGCCTTATGGCCCCATAGTTAGTTTATTATTTATACTCTATACTCTAATTTTTTGTCACAATTTTTTCTATACTCAATTTATTATATTATTTGGTTGCTCTTTATCACATACTTCTTTTAAATAAACAAAGAAACTAATTTCCTTTAAGAAATACTCCTTTTAAACAAAAAAATAAACTAATTTCCACTGATAAATAATGGCATGCAAGATACTTATTTTAAATAATGCACAAAGAACAAAATGAATAAATTTAACAAAGCCTCATGATCATTTCAACTATATTTCTGACTAACCTAAAAATACTCATTTCATATATTTTGAGTTTAAGGAAAAGATTTGTAGATATACATGAAATTTTCAAGAAAACCAACATGCATAGTGTTTTGAGCAAATACCTTTAAAAAAATGATTTTGAATGAACTTATCATTATATTTATTCATTTTAAAATAGATGACTATACATGAAAATAACAACTCTTAATATTCAAAACAAAAGAAACACAAATCCATACCTTGTAGTTGTAATCACAAAAAAACTAGCTTATAAATTGTTTGTACCTCATCCCAATATTTTGACTTTTAGAGCTTCACTTCTACTAATAGCTTGCATCAATGACTAAAAAAATTGAGAAACTATCAGTAAAAATCTTTAAGGAATTTTTTTAGGGACCTTATAATTATATTTATTCAATTCAAGATAGATGATTGTGCATGCAAACAAGTTCTTTCAGTATTCTAGACAAAGAAACATAAATTCATACCTTGCAGTTGCAATCATAAGGGAACCAACTTATAAATTATCTGCAACTTCATTTCCAACCTCTTGTCCTAATATTTTGACTGTCAAAGCTTTGGTTTCACCAATATCTTGAATTAATAAATATAAAAATTGAGAAACCATTAGAAAAAGTCTTTAAATAAATGCTTTTCAAGGAACTTATCATTATATTTATTCATTTCAAGATAGATGACTGTGCATGTAAAAAACTGCTCTTAGTTTTTATAATAAAGAGACACAAATTCATACCTTATAATTTTAACCATAAGGAAACTAACTTATAAATTGTTTTCACCTTCATTTACAACCTCTTGTCCCAATATTTTGAATACCAGAGCTTCCCTTCGACCAAGAGCTTGCATAAATGACAAAAAAAATTAAGAAACCATCACATATGTATTTGAGTAACTTTCATTAATCCCACAGGTGACGTGTTAGACCAACATTAAATTTTGTTTAGGGACCCTCAATATGTCAATGACAATTCACTAAAAAATGGGGTAAGATCTAAACCTCAATCCTTGTAGCTTTAATTCCATCTATACCACATTCAATGCTAGAAATAAAATAAACATTAAGTTTAAAAATTATTTATTATTAAATTTTTTAGTTATTAAAACCATATAAAAGGAAGAATATGTGGTGCTAAAGAATATTCAAAACATTTTCACATAATAAATATAATTATTACCTTAAGCTTTTTATGTTATAGGTAGTCCTTATTACACACACACACACACACACACACACACACACACACACACACACACACACACACACCTAGCGATTCCAGACTAACCTATACATGTATTGTATAATTTATGGGCAACTTAGACCCATACATGTCTAGTAACTCTAGCGAATTTGTGTCCTAAAATAAGATCGATTATAATCTACAAGGAGAATTTATGTCCCAAACTATGAAATTGTATAAAATTGAGGCTATTTGACCTATGTATATTTTCATATAATTAGCCACTTTCAAAATAAAAAAACCTAGATATAGCCATTTGGCTATAAATAGCCACTAAAATTTTCCCTGGTAAGGAACACTAATGCACAATATTATGCCTCATCAACTTTCTATTTGGCTGATCCTAAAATGTATTTATATTATAATATAGTTATTGATGATTTATTAAATCATTTTTTATCATTATTGCTTCCATCATGACATATCTAGGTGAATTTTATGGCATATCTTATTCATTTTCATTTATATAATCAGCAAAATAATAATTCAAGTGAATTTGGACCTACAATCTAAATCACTATTTATAAACCAAATAATATTCATAAATGTATAATCCCAACCATATAAGTATCTATGATCTTACATCACACACCCCTCTACCTTACATCTTTTCTTACTTCATAGTTTTTAAATTTTTCTATATAGTGAATGATGACATACTAAAATTTTACTCATCTAACTTGATCCAAAATATATGTTATAACACAAAAATGTACTAACTCAACTCAACTAGATAATTGATTCTTATATCCAGTGATAATCAATGTCATAATAAATATCCTAAAATGGGATGTATGGATAGTGGATGGTCCAATCATATAAATTTAGATCCAAAATATATATTTCCACATATAACAATAAGTAGGATAAGCACATACCATGTAAAAAATGATCTAAAATTAAATATGTATTTTTAAAAACTTTTCAAATCATCAAGGAGATCTAAATCACCAACTTTCTCATTTTAATATGGAACATATTTTATCTTCCCCTTTTTTTTAACCAATTACACTCTATATATGCATACCTAATCAACCTATGATCATCACTCTACACTTCCTATTATTTATTTGAACTCTCAAATAAATGGTAGAAAGAAGAATTCAATGCTTGATCAATGGATAATGAAAATGGATTACCATCTGGACTATGGAAATATACCTCAAAAAGACTACAAGACACTATGTAGAAGTGATCTATAATCATTTATTGACCAAGGACAAGAAATAAGGTTTTAATGTGGTGATTTATAAAAGAAAACATATTTATACTTTACATTAAATTAAATACGAACACAATGTCAAATGATTATCTAAATTATATTATTTTGGATTTAGTTATCTAAACAAGATAAAACATTGAATAATTCAAATTGTATAAAATATGTCTAAATTATGAATATTTGTATGTAAAAGATGGAGTAAGATTGATTCATTATGCTTGATATTTATAGAAATTAATAAGATGATAGTGTAATTATCTTATTTATATTATGTTTTAGTTGTGATAGTTTACATTAATTATAAATTTCCTTAAATGGATTTGATTCTCTCAGATTAGGAAGTTGGTAGTCAAAATTTTGTTTAGATATATCAAGTAATGCTAAGAAACCTATGGTAACCAAGTATGTTTGATAATGGCCAAAAATGTCTTATATTTTAACTAGTTTATTTTGCCATAGATCACTATGCTTACCTATAGATATGTTTTCTATGAGATTTTAGAGGCTTAATCCTATGCATGGATCCAAATTTGTATTTTTCTCCTTGAAACCTTAGATCCACTTTACTCACTTATAAAAAGTGTTAGAATGGGTTGGACAACTTCAACCACCTACTTTTGTGGTTGAGTGTTGCCTATGTTCTAATACTCTAAAGAGGGCTCAAACTGCACATAGTTATCCCACCTAGCTATGTGTTTGCTCAGTAGTGATCTAACATGTATTGATTTCAACACTTGAAAACCTATGGTTTTGACATTGCAATAGTATTTAGACTTAGGTTAGTGGTTTTTATTTTGAAGGGTTTTCAAATTTGGGTGCTTTATGTTAATGCCTCAAAGATGTGCAAATGTATTTATCAATATGCAAGTGGTTTCTCAAGTAGTGACCAACTTCATAAGACATTAGGCTAGTATTGTATATATAGCTGACTCTATAGGTAAGTTCCCTTTGAACCATCATGGGAAACTTGTAGGTTAACCTAAAGAAAGGGCTTGAAATTGAAAATTAGTCATTTAGATAGCCTAAGATGGATATAGTGAAGACATAATATTAGTAATCACTATTATATACACATAATATTTTCAAATTTTATCAATTACTGATGCTTTCTCTCTTACAAGAACCGTCAACTCTCAATCTCCTTGAGTGCATGCCTTAAAGTGTGCACTAGGAAAGGGGTGGGTAGACCATTGGTGCTTCACAAGATTATTGTCCCCTAAACCACCACTTCCTATCTACAAAACCTTCTCCTATGTATTTCTCTAATCCTTACCTCCTCTATTACACACTCCCCCAAGATTTTTATTGCCTTACTTTACCCCTTCTTAAGGATAAAACCCTTTTTGATAGTTTACATTACACTGTCAACCTTATGAAACTTGTATTCAAATTGTTAAAAGCATGTGACGGGTCTAGGTTAGCTCTATCTAACCTAGACTAAGACCTAACTTATTTTTAACAAATAATGATACAGAGTTGATTAGGCTAACCCTATTAGATAATATTTAAAAAGGTTTAGGGATAGATTCAAATATATATACACATCTATTTCTATCATTTAAAGCTAATAAAAGAAGAATAATATTATATTGCACATCTGCTTATCCACCATTCTACTTGAGGAGCATAGCTTAGGGTTTCAATACTTTCTTTGGAGATATGAATCTTATCCTGTGAAAACTTGTTATCCACTAGGAGGTCTTTGGCTAAACTATAGTCCATTATCTATCCTTAGTTTCTTGATCATACACAACAACCTCTTACGAAGCACCTTGGTCAAGGGAGAGATTGAGGCTCGATGGGTGCATCTTCAAAGGTAAGTATTCCTAAATTTGTTCTTCCTTTGTAAGAGTAGATAGATTTGCATTTGTACTTATCTCCCATGCATTAGGGTTTTACCTATACATAAATCAATTAGGATTATCCTATGCATGTTTAATTTTTATGTTTGTTACCCCCACTTTATACGATAAGCTTTGGTGAGCACTAGATTAGATTTTAATTTGCTTTGTATATACCTTGTGAATACAAAAACATAGTACCTAGCTAGGATTATTGCATAGTATTGCTTGACTAGAGGCTTTGGAACCCTCTCTAGTGATGTTATTGTGGTAAGAGATCCCTTGGTTAGGTATAGCAGATCTATCTTGGTCATAAACCTAACTAATAATGTATCAACAATCAAAAGTGTAAGTAGGATTTATCTTCCTGAGATAGGATTGATTAATAGATCAATTGTATTTCCCTTTGCATACATTCTAATGAACCTAATGTGAATCAAACCCTTGTAGGTTTTATTTCATGCCTTCATTTTATCATTATATTACATATTTATATTTTTTCATTACTATATCAAACCTGTCGATATATTTCTAACAATATCTGTGTAGGTTTAACACACAGTCACTCCAAAATGACTTTATTTTTTATATGCAAGTCTTATCCAAATACAGGTTAGTAGATCAATAAGTTTGACATAGTCTTCTTATTCAATTATATATTTGCATACATATTCAAACCAATCGACTCTGTTCATAATTCTCCTTTATCAACATATAGGTCTATAAACATACCAATTGACTCTATTCATAATTCTCCTCTATCAACATATAGGTCTGTAAACATAGTCAATCCAGTTGACTCTATTTGTAACTTCCTTTTAGCACACAGGTCTTGAAAAATCAATCAAGCTAGTCAAATTTGTTAGCATAATTTTTGAATCAACATTTGGGAATCACAACATAAAATCTTGCAATCTAAACATATTCAACCCCACCAAGGTTCATTTAACAATACAGATCCCTTTCATCCTAAACTTCCTAAAACCATGCTTAGATTAATTTTTAGTTCCTTCTTATAGCCAAATTCTCATCACATTAATTTCAAATTTTATTATAACTTAAAAACACTTACGATGACCAATTATTAAGCATTTACTTTCAAATCACTGCTTTCTCTTTGATCATTGTATTTTGTATTGCAAAACTTGTATTAGCCAGCATTGGTGCAAAGTTTGTGATGTGTGTTCCAATTAGATAAATCACATTGATCCAATTTATTATGTGATTAATTTCATTTTATTAGATATTATTTTGAAAAAAATTGCTCTATTTTTAGAACACTATCATTCCTATCAACACAGTCTCTCATAGACTATTCAGAATATCTACCTATAGTACACAATCAACCTATCTGACTATGTTTCATTATCTTTATATTTAGTTTCCTATCTAAGTAGTCCACATTCAACCTATACAACTATGTCCTATTTTTCTATGCCCTATTTCCTATTCAATAATACATAGTTGACCTCCATGACTATGTCCTCTTATTCTTTATTTTGTTCCTTGGTTTATAGAATACAATCGACCAGTTTGATTCTATCTCTTGTTTCTTGATTTTTATTTTTATCACTTCTTTAGCCTATTTTTATCATAATGAATTTATTGTTTGAGTATAATATAAATTTGAATCTAAAAAACATGATGAGCTTTACCAATCCTAATAGGTTTCCCTAGAAACAACTTATGGCTTCCACTCTAGATGAAATTAATGTTCACATTGTCACTCACACTACTAATTATAGGTCTCCTCCTCATTCAAACTTAGTTCATAATCCTTTATATTACTTATAAGATGAGCATGAATTAAATTACACACATGAAATGATTTTCTTCATTAATGAATTTCCTCAACATAGATAAAAGGACCCTTCAACCATATATAATTTGATGATAGGTGATCAAATAGAAGACATTCTCTCACCCTCCCCAACCTTCTCTCATGGATTTGGGGGAAACACTTTCTTTTCTTCTTAACCCTTCCCTTATATTTTGAATCCTTCCCACACCATGACTTATTCTTCTATGACCTCTTTAACCTCTATGCCAAATATCTCTATTAACATGGTGGGTTCAACCTCTAGTGGGTCTTTTCCAAAGTCCCTCCTCCTCAATCATGCTACTAGTGCATACTTTGCTACCAATGCTAATCACATTACTAGTGTTTATTTTTATTCGAATGATAACCATTCCACTAGTACATCTTTTGATATAAATTATAATCATGTTAATAGTGCTTCTTTTTATACTAATACTTCTCATTCCACTAGTGTAGCACATGCTACTACTCATAGTGCAACCTAAGCCACTAATACCAATACCAATGCTTTACATGCTACAACACTAGTAAAAATATTGCCCAAAATCACTAAATTTTATTACAAACACTCAATCAAATGAACACTTTTCAAACCAATAATGCAAATCAAATGAAGTAGATGTAAAATCATCTCATTCGCCTTCAAAATTAACCCCAACAGGTTTCATGGGGAGCACAAAATCCAAATTCCCCCAACTCCCCTTAGGGATTCCCATGGTAACCTCATTTTTCAACCACCCCTCATTAATAAAACAAATAAACATCTCCAAAATGAACCTCTTATACCTCAAATTACCAATATTGACATAGGAGGTATCACACTTACCATCAATTATAATGGGTCCATTGATCCCACATTACATTTAAAAACATCTTGTAGTCTCTATAAATATTTGGTCAAACTAAATACCTTCATTGATACCAAGATATTGGCTAAACCACTCTCAGGAGATGATTTAGAATGGTGGAATAAACTAAAAACCCATTATATCACTAGTTTGTAAGATTTGGTTAACTCCCTAGTAAAATATTTTCAAACTACTGATCTCCATGAGAATACCTTAGCTCACTTCATCAATTATAAGTAACTTGAAATTGAAAAAACATAATATTTCATCAAATGATGGAAGAAACTCTCTAATAAATGTGAAAATAACATGGAAAATGATAATATATTTCATCTATTCACTAATTCTCTCTACCCTAAGTTGAAATATTGGGTTATGAATCTTTCCAAGAACTTTGGAAGAAGCCCTCGACCAAGCTAAGCACTAAGATTTTCTCATGCACCAATTTGAACCATCTCAACCTCTCATGAGCACTTGTATGCTCATTAAAAATAAAAATCATCATGCTACCAATGATGGTATGACTAATACTTATGACACTATTCATAACATTCAAGCCATTTCTCTTAATAATTTTATGGAGCATGTTCCCCCTCCAATCAACACTCAGAATCCTACATTTTCTAAAAAACAACAGTAATGTCCACAAACCCTTATCCTTAGCCGAGATTCAAAATTATCTCCCAAGGCCTTTACCATAATATCTTGACCCCACTTATCTATTTAAAAAATGGTATGATCCATAAAAAAATTGGTTTCATGCAAGTTGAGGCCACTCTCATGAGACTTGTAGATAATTACGTAATCTAGCTATGGATTTCCTTCTTGGTCCAAACTTTTATCATGAATCAATCATTCATAAATGATAATAAATATATAATATAGCCTTAAATCTCACTAAAAAAAACAATATTTAAATAAATATAATGCTTATCTTTTTATAAACAAATACCCTCTTCCTAATCATCATGATAACAATGACAAGCCTACTCCTTCCACAAATAATGTTGAAAGTCTTATAGACCTCACTAATGAAAAAAATGTGGTAAATATGACTAACATATGAAGGGTAGTTAATTTTATTGATTATGATCCAACACACATGCACAAAACCCCTTAAACATTATGCATCATTCAATACTCTTCCCCATATCATCTCATGGAGTTGGGGCAAGAGGACCTTATAACTTTCCAAGGACCACCTTCAACATCTCAACTAGATAATACCTTTTGATGCAGGGGCAGCCTACAATGATCCCAATTTTGAGTCAATTTTGGCTTGAATTAGTCTTTTAAGTCTTTCATAGGTGTTATATGTCCTAAGTTATCTTTATGTGTGGTATAGGTTGTCCAAAATTGCATAAAATTTGAATTATGTATTTTCCTGCCAAAATACTTCTTTTTGAAAATTTGAATTTTCAAGCCTTGTCTAAGGATTTTCATACATTTTTAAATGTGTCAAGGTGTATTAAATTTGTATAAGAGGTTTTTATACTATTATAAGTTCCTTAATATGTTCTTTATCCTATAGTCAAGGTCATATATTGGTTATTTTATGTAAAATCAAGAATATGCATGTAATGAAGGACCTCTACATGGGAAAGTCTCCAAGAATCAATTATGCACTTGGATAGGAGTTTTATTGAGTTGTTTTTGGTTTTTAATATCTAATTCCATTATATAATGTTGAGGAATGGACATGAAATTAAATAAACTTGATGAATAAAGAACTTTGATATGAGAATTCTGTGTGTATTGAGATTGCATGGCTGAAATAAAGCACATGTATGCTTGGATGATCACTATGGTGAGTAAAATGCTTATTTTTTTATTTATAATGTTTAAAAACAAATTATATTATCTTATTTGAAATATGGAATTCCAAATTAAAGTGGAGGAAGTCACTTTTGTAGTGACACTCATGTCTGATAACAAGGAGTGCACACTTATAGTCTTATTCAAACAATTTGTCTTAGCATTTTATCCTTTCTTTACTTGAGTCCTATAGGGAATTTAATGGAAACACATGTTTTAATAGAGGGAATGATATTATTTCAACATAAATTGTTTACAATATTGATCTTGTTCCATTTTAGTTACAAATCTTGCCCATTACTAGTATACTGTCCACAACTCAAAATTATCTAGACTGAGTTCTTTATGTTGAATTATTGTTTTGTTTCAAAAAGGTAATTAGAAAGGCTTTAAAATACTCTTTTAAGGTGGTAATAATTCTAATGTTTTTCATATAATCATTTTAAGTGGAAACTATAATGAAACCCTACTTACCCCTGTTATTGTTAGCAGTATACAGTGAGAAAGGATTGAGATTTTGTGTTAGTGAATGCTTTGTGGGTTATAAAAACTTTCTCATTGAAGGAGAAAGGTGTAATAAGGTTAGGTAGACATTTTTGAACTTTTAATCCCTATTTAAACCTTGTGAAATATCCCCAATGTATTTATTTGCACTCTCATCTCGTGATAGGGTAGGATAAGCCCTAATCTAGGGTTTGGTCATTTGGAGGAGTTTGAACTGACCAAAATTCATAAAATTTTCTGATCTAGTGTGTTTTTGTGTGCCTCAAGATAAAAAATCATTTACAAGACTGTACATCCTCTATAGTATGGATTTATATAGTGAGGTGTTGTGTATGGGGCTAAAAGAGGCCTAATTAGATAGGCTACAAGAGAGAAAGTAGACCTAGGGGAAGAGTTATACCCTAAAAATTGACACACAGGTGTGTCTTAATGATACAAAGGATAATATAACCTTGGAAAATAATAAATACTAATACTTTTTCATAAAATTCTATTTACAGGTAGAAAGGGTTATAAGGAAGGCAATTTAAGTAGGCAGAGTTGCATAAGTGTAAGGGAAAGAGTTGGAAATGGTGACAAGAGGTTCGAGAGAGTTATTATGAGACTCTTATGATTAAGATAAATATTTTGTATTCTAAAAACATTACAGTGATCCATTAATTTTTCATGGTGATTGGTTTCATAAGCCTATAACTAGGGAAGTGTTTCATTGATCAACGACAAGTGTGAGAAACTTGTGCAAGCTCTACATCACCTTTCACACTATCTCTAATATTACTCCAATATCTACACACATTGATAGCATTACCCAAACTTCCAATAGTATTTATTCAACCTAATCACAAGAATTACCTAAATCAATTATCTCACCATCTAAATATAATCAACCTATTTATCCTTAAACTACACTAACTACATCTTACCAACACAAGTTTGATTTCACTTCCAATCCTCCTTCCCAGGAGATCCTCCAACATTATGCACCTATATCTATAAATACCCCCATGGGTTATGATGAATAACAACCCATTTCAGAATTTTATCATCTCCCATCTCAAATACCTTTCCTATAACTAATGTGAAAACACCCTCATCATCACAACCATCTGATACAATTATTGTTTGAAATGAACATCCTCATCCTCCCCTATCATGATGCAAATATATGCTATCTAGGTCTGAATATAGTATATAATAACAATGTGAAGAGATGTCTGTACATGTTTATGAAATAATGGACACTTCTCTTTCCCTTAAGTTTCCTATCGCTTCTATGATTCCAAGTGAGATTCTACTCAATATGGATGATCCTCCTTTATTTATTAGCATCCAAATTAGTGATATACAAGTTAAGCGTGTTTGATTGATGATGGTTTAGGTAATTTCATTACCTCCCTTGATTTCATTAAAAATATTAACTATTCCAAGTGCAATCTCAAGTCCACATAGTACATGTCAGGGTTACAATAAATGAAAATGCCTCCTTTAGGTTGCATGTGGCTTCCCATTATCATCCCTCCTATTACTATCCACATGAAAGATATGATATTTAATTTTTCCATTTCTTATAAAATATTTCTTGGTAGACCTTGGATTCATTGTATGAGGGTTATCACCTCATCTGCATGCCAATGTATCAAATTCCACCATAATGGTTCTATTTACAAGATTAAAGATGACATAAACCCTTAGAATTTCAAACAATTTCAAGAACATGGTGTCTTTAAAATTCCTACCCTTGAACCCTTTCCTACTATCCCATTTAGGGAATCTCAAATTTTTAATTATCCTATCAATTCTACTCAAGATTATAATGATCACCCCAAACTCATCAAAAATATACTACCTAACCTCCTAGATTTTGATGATGATGAGCTAGATGAGATTAGCCTCAAGATCAAAACTTTTGATCTCTCCCCTCATCTCATCACCCAACCCGGCCTTCCCTTGGTGATGGCCTTCTTCCTTTATCGTAACTTGATCTCATGCCTACCCAATGGGATGATTAACCTTATTATGATATTCATAAAGTTTTGAGTCATTATACTAGAGACTTCTGGTTATATCAGCCTTCCTTGACTTCCCCTTCTACCTCTTCTATTAGTAGATCTCCAAAGTCTACTAAAAAGTTAATCTATTGCTTCCATGGAACATATAAGCATTTTACACCCATTGTTGAAATCTTTGAAAATATATTGACACATTATGACCATCCCTTAATTTTCCCAAAGATAAGGCTATACCTCTTCCCAAGTTGTTACCTGAGTATATCTCTAAATATGGAGAGGTATATTATCTTAGGCACTAGTGTAATACCCATCATACTAATCATTTCCATATTCTCTAACAACACCTTCATGATCACCTTATAAATATTCCTACACCTATTATTTCTCCTTCCATAGGTCACCCACATAAGAAGGCTTCTCCTTCTTCACCTATGGTTTATTCTACACCTATGGTTCCTTCCCCACTCATGGCTTTTTATCTACTAATAGTGCCACCTTCTTATTTTATAAATACCATCCCTATTCTAACATCTATAATCCTCCTTGATTATTCTATGTATGATATCCCTCATGAGCATGATCCTTCAAATATACCTACATTTTATATTGAATATATTTAGAGAGAGGTCTTTTCATAGCTTTCCCTAAGGATAGATGAAATTTTGGCTGCCGTTAGGATCCAACTTCATAGATATATTTCAGATGTCATGCATAAAATTTGTGGACAAATTTATTATTATTTATGTATATATCATGGTGTTCCTTCATTTTATTCTTCATTATGATTTTAGACTTGTGTTCCACTTATATATCTTATATCATTTGAATATGTGTTAAATCTAATTTCACCTATCTATTTCACATGTATCTTTATATTATGCATTCTATGTTGTATATGGTTTCATTTTATTTCATCTTTTCTTATGGTTTATTTTAGTTTTTTTCCATAATTGTACACTTCTATTTATAATTTCATTTATTTCATGGATGTCTTTGTCTTTACTAATAATTTTTTTCTACCTTATCTCAACCACTCAGCTAATTATTATTATGACTTGGTTATACAAACCTTGTTATTTTTAGCAATATTTATTTACCATGTGATCATTTGGAAAGAAATACATCTCATTGTAATCATATTTTAATGATATACTTTGGATCTCCATTGATTCCCTTATCTCATTTCACATACTAACCATACATACGGTTAAAACTTGAGATTGCATACTAGTTCATAGGTAAGCCTAAGTGTTTAGTCAATCATATCTTTGGATATTTAGCTTTATTTAACCAACGTCTAAATCTCATTCATGTGTAACACTTCTATCACTCATGTTGGTTATTCCAAATCCATATGGAGGAGGAATCATAAAAATCCATAAAAGTTAAAAGATGAACCATTTAAAATAAAAGACAATGATACAAAATGCAACATACAAATCTCAAAAGTCAAATCACACTAAAAGATGTGATTCATAACACATATCCTTTTCCTAATCAAAGCTCAAACTCTATATTTATCCTCATGATAGAGTTGAGGTCCATTGGGGTGTGATAGGCTAGTACATTAAGAAAGGAGAATAAAAAAATCTTTTAGTGTTACCTACTTTATCACATAAGTACCCAATATTCACAGAAGACCAACAGATCTCTAAGAGGTCCTGAGAAATGTGAAACATGTTGTGGGGATGGAGATCCATTTTAATTTTCATGTTCATATAACTAACATGAGTCGATCTTAGTATCTCACCTATTTTCCTATATAACTTTGTGCTTATTATGAGTAGGTATCCTTTGTATTTTGATGGTTACTAGGCTCTTAGTGTCTCTATTTTATACTTAGTATGCATCATGTTTCCTAATATTTTCTCATATATGATGCATATGTCATACTTATTGCATTACCTATTTCATTTAAAATATTCCTATTATTTCCCCTTGAAAAATATTGTTTTGTTAACTGACCATTCCCCCTAGGGTGTCCCTTTGTGAGTTGAAATGTAAGACCATGGATAAAACCAGACCTTCCTCACAAATTACCACATTAAAACTATATTTTAAAATCATTTCCATGATCATTTACACCTCATTGGTGTTCATTTTGTGAGTTGAAGTGTAAGACCATGGATAGAACCATGCTTTCCTAAAAAATTATTCCAATACCCAAAATATTCCAATAACCAACTCACAATGAAATTACATGCATCAAATTTGAGATAAGTAGTGTTCGATTATGAGTTACACATAATTGACATCCTTCCCATCTTGATTTAGTATGTTTATGATTCATAACTCTTTCACTTTTATCTTCTTATTTTTTGATTACATGTATGCTTACAACTATCTTATTAAATTTTAATACTTCCTAGCTTGAATTAGTATGATCAATTTAATTTCATTTTACATTTTTGTCTTTATTTTTATACTTCCCAATGTGATTTAGTATGATTGATTTAATTGATTTTTTTTTATACCATTGGTTAATGTGCCTTCCATTTTATTAAAATATTTTCATACTTCCCAACATGATATAGTGTGATTTTTTGTTTTAATTTAGTGCAAATCTCTACATGGTTTAAAAACATTTGTTTCTTTTTTTACATCTTTGGCTTATTATATTTAGACATATTTTGTTATTACACATTTCCCATTAGGATATAGTGTGTAATACATTTGTTTTCAATGAATTATGCTTTTCCAAATCATTTTTGTCTCTTTATTTTTAACCATGCACGTGCATCACATAATGCTAGAAAATAAAACACACATCACATATTTCCCATAACATATACAACAAAAGCTAAATAATGTGCTAGAAAAAAAATATCCATGCATCCACATCCACATAGAAGTATAAGTCATGAGATCAATATAACTATCACAATCTGTGTGTGTGTGTGTGTGATGTACATCACACACACACACACACACACACACACACACACACACACACACACTATGTTTTATACAATACAAAATATAATAACTCCAAATCTAAGGCTAGGCTCCATCATGTCTATCATATGGTCTCACCACACTACTTATTGATGCCTATGACTATCCCCTATGAATAGTATGTTATAAATATGTAATCTAAGATATCAATCTAGTAACCTATCCCTGTATATTGGCCACTTGGGCTTGCACCTATCCTAGATGGATAGTGCTTGACATGTGCATGGCTCTCTCATATGTTAGAGCCTTCTAGACCTGTGCCTCTCCTACCCCAACCCTTACTAGTGGTTGTATCCCATCATTGCATGCATGTAGTTACATCACAACCTCTCCCACCAGTCTAAACTAGCTTACTTGATATATGGAAGATGGAACCTCAAAGAACATCTAGAGTATTAGGGTCATATGGTGCTAAAACCCCATCTAAAATGTCATGGTACACATCTATAACCAGGGCTCCCCATCTGATATTTTATATCATAGGATATACAAAATCAAAACCAAATAGACATTAAATCACATATATATCTCAAATCATCTATCTCTTCCATAATCACAATGTAATTAGTATCCTATATTGAAAACTTAAATAAAATTAAATCATTTCTCACTAATGTTGGTGTCACTGATCATGGTCTCCCAATCTGATCACCCACCAATCACTCCTCTATCAGTCACCTCTACACCAGTGCTAACCCAGGTGTCACAAATCAAGCATGCTATGATCCTTTCCTCAAGGGTACCTCTATGGACCAATAATGTCCTAGAATGGCTATTGGGTCCCCTTGTGTAGTAGCTATAATCTACATCTCCTCATATTGATAGTGCCTCCATATTTGATAAGGATGTAGTTATTACTACTACCTCTATTGTGGTGCTCATTTTACCCTCACATCCACATCCATCACATCTCCCCTTGATAAATCTACTATCACCTGCTATCATGTTCAATTAGCCCATGGTCTAACATGTTGAGTCCTAGTTATTAGTATCTCCATAGGTACCCCTCTACCTCCCCTCTCTCTAGGATCTATAGCATGTCATGCCTAATAATTAGACACCACTAGAGGAGCCACTAGATGGGGTAGTCCCAACAATCCTGGTACATGCACTACTAGAATCAAATAGATGTGGATCCACCCATAAAGTGTAGTGGCCTATGATCCACACCCATGTCAACCCTATTGTTGAAAAATCTTCCACAAGTCATATTTTCTCTTGCAAGTAGAAAATTTTCTACAGACTCTGCAGGATTTCTATGAACTCTGCAGGAAATTTCTACAAACTCAAGCAGGGTGATTCTACAGACTCTAGAGGACAAAAAAAAAGAACTTAAAGGGAATAAAGACAAAGGCAAAGAATCCCTTCAGAATTTCTATCTGGAGGAAATTTTTGTAAGACAAGGATAAAGGACCAAGAAGTAGACCCCTACAAAAAGTCTGAAGGGTAGTTTACCCTTTGAAAAGATCATTTTCAATATTCTCGAAGGGCACCTACCCTTCAAGAAAGCTCAAGACCAAAAAGAAGAACCTTTGAAAAAAGCCCGGGTGCCCTCCAATTTTTTCGAAGGGCACGGGCAGAAGCTAAATAGCCCTTGCAGAGGGTAATTGGTCAGCGGAAGGGACCATGTCAAATTTCTCGAGGTAGACATTTCAAAATCCGAAGGGCACTTTTCATTGGCTAAAGGGAGAAGCGAAGGAAGATATCATTTGGATTTTTTGTTTGAAGGAATTCCTTTGGACAAAAAGTTTGAAGGAATTCGGGAGATGCACAAAGAGAAGTCCGAAGAAAGACAATGAAAAACAAGTGAAGCCAAGACACAAAAGATTCTTTCAGACTTTTTGTATGAAGGAATTCCTTTAGACAAAAAGTTCAAAGGAATTTAGAGAAAAAACCTAAACAAATAAGGGTGAAGGAAAAATGGCAAAAATAAACCCAAAGAAATATAGCCGAAAGAAATACGACTACTTCTGGTGATGTCCCGCAAGCCATCAATTTTGACAATGGGAAGTAACCATTAGAACAGAGATAAATCTAGATAAATTTTGTTTCATACCTAGTTGCTATATTATCCTTGTGCAAGTCATGTTAAAGTTTTCTTTATTGTCTTTTGCCAAAACTTTAAGTGGATGTTAGGTGGCCACAAAGTGTCTTTTATCAGACCTCTCTCTATCATTTTCCCTCAAGTATTAGTTATTAGATCGAGCCTCTACATGAAATACTTATGCATAAGTGATTAATTGAAGTCTAAGGTCTTCCTTATCCCTTGTTTGTTTAGTGTTCAAGGTTCCAAATTGAGTGGATCAAAATCTTGGTGTATCACCCCCTTTAGGTAGGATTTCCCATTTAAGTTTTTTCTTTCTCCCTTTTCCACGATAGTCAGCAGTGTAGAGTAGAAGTCCAAATTGATACATCATACAAGAACCAGCCTTCTCTAGAGATTCTTCTCACTGTTGAGGCACCCACCCTCATGAGAATATCCCATTGTCATAGCCTGGATAGAGGACTACCTGTCTCGTGCACGTCTTCGAATCAGGGTGCAATTCTAGGTTGATAACAGTTTTTGGCACGCCTGGTGGGACACATTTTTCTTAGTTTTAATGAAATTGTAGTTGTAGCAGTGTTCTTAAAAATATTTGGTGACTCCAAGCTCAAGCAGTTTCTTCTAATAGTTAAGGACATCTTCCATGTAAGTCTATTTTTATTGAATTATCGTGAATGAATTTTGATGGCTATGTATGGAGAGAATTCCTATGCTATATTTCCTTACCAGCCCAATGATGGATCATACCAGCCTGGTCATGATATCTATGAGCCTAATCAACCTTATCAAGGTTATTATCAAAGCTATGTTGAGCCTTATCAAGTTTCTCATGATCCTTATTATCACGAGCATGAATCTTACCTTTCTTGTGAGCCATATTAGTCTCAGGACTGGATTTCATCTTCCCTATATGGCTATGATGTTGCATATGAGTAGTATTGCCTTCAAGAAAAAATGAATGAAATAGAGATCAGAAGACTAGCATATGCAAGAAAGGTTGTTCTAACTCTCAATATGAGGAAGTAAATGGTCTATTTTGAAATGTGTCCAATGATCCAGAAGAGATAAATAGTCTATGTATTCTCGCATTAGAAAAGATGGAGGCTTGGGAAAGGTAGAAAATTGAGTTAAACCAATTGTCTACAAAAGGCTATTGTGCTTCTTATTCTCATGAAGTTCTTAACCATGCCCAGTCTGTGCCAAGGGAGCTTCCTAGTTGGAGTCAAAAGCCTATTCAAAAGCTTATTCAAGAGCCTATTCAAGAGCATATCCAAGAGCCTATTCAAGTGACTTTTCATGAGACTAGACCTTCTTATAGTCCCATTACCTTACCAATCATCCCTCAAGCTCTGGTTGTCTAGGAGGACAAGCAGGTTCTAAACTTTAATGAGGTAATGGCCAAATGGAAGGAATAGAATATAGAGGTCTTTAAAAGTTTCTCTTTCCCTCCCCTCTAAAACTCCCTAGATAATTCCATTGCCCTCAAGATTCCAAAATCAAATCCTAATCAACCTCCCATGCTTCATATTCCCTCTCAAACAAATGAATTTTATCACCCTCCTACCATCCCCCTTCCTCAGGAGGATCCGGTTCTTTGGAGTATTGAGAAAGAGGTTGCAGCTATAGAACAAGTTCTTGCAGAGTGTGTAGAGGATGCTTTAGAAGTATTTGAGGAAGAATTTCCTATTAATACTTCTCTTGAGGTTGTAATTGAGCATCTAGTTATAGCTGAGAGTGGGAAGACTGAACTTGATATAGAGGAGCTGATATAGATTGAAGCCATACATGAGTAATAGGTATCTCCTATTGAGAAGGATCTAAATAGCGTTATAGCTAATTCAGTTCAAATAGATCAAAATGAGGAACATAAAGATAATTAGCTACTATACCTTGAATCTCCACATGAGATTGAAGAACTGGATGAATTTGTAGCAGTCAATAAGAAGGACGTGGTCACTCAAAAGGCATGCATAGATGGGGTATCACTTGACATGGTGGTAGATGACAAGTAATCTGAAAATGATCAAGAAATACTTGGTGAGTTTGTCTTTGTTGGTGACTAGTTTACTATTGATGACTCATTCAAGAAGATGTTAATACAGTTTGTAGATGAGGAAAATGCCTCATCTAAGGTTATGACTAATAAACATCTTGTTTTGCAAATTGTACCATCTCTCAAAAGGAGCAAGTTCAAGAATTTCCCATTTGATCTAGGCAGATCATGCCATATCATGGTTAATTAGGTTATTTTAGTTATTTTCTTGCTTTCCTCCAAGTGCTATTTAAGCATAGTAGTTTGCTTCAGTTTTGTTCCAATAAGTGCTTGTTTGCACATTTGCATTTTAGTTAGTGTTCCACTTTCATGTGTTTCCCTTCTTATTTTTGAAGGAAGAGGTTGCTACAACCATGATCAAATTAGATTTTTAGATCAGAAATCAGATTCACCATCAGGGAATTTAAATAGCATTTATACATGGCCTGGGTCCTCAAGCATAGCAGGCATGTGTTGGGGGTCAACCAACAATAGATTACACTTGTGAAAGCAATAAACGCGGAAATAAATCAGATAGACAAGTAACTAAAATGATAAACAACAAGAACAAGAGATACAAGAAACCACCCTGAAAACTTGTATTAACAAACTCTTTACAAAAGGAATACAATTGAAGAAACTTCTTTCTTCCACACCTCTCCTAGATGTATAGATCTCTCACTAGACCTCTATTCCTCAAGAGCTCTCTCTCTCTCAAGAACAATCAACTCCAACAAGCCTAGATTGATTCAATTCTGTACTGTTCTTCAAAACATCCACAATGTTCTACTCATACAATAATAAGCTAAGAAGATCTTTCCTACATATAGAATTAGGAAACTTGAACATGCACTTACAACAAACAGTTAAGCCACTTGAACAAGGGCTCTAAAAATAGTATTACTAATAATAGAGATGCGAGCTTAAGACTACAACTTAAACTCATCATGAAAACACTCGCTTCTATCCTCGAAAATAGCTTTCTGGACGCACAGGTAACCGACGTCGATTCCTGCTGCTTGCATGTGACCGCCGCCGACTGACCCACTGCCAACGTCAGTCACTCTTGACTGATGCTGATGTCTGTGTAGACCCGAATTTGTTATAGTGTGCTCCTTGGTGAAGCTTTTAGCTCCATACCCTAACAATCTCCCACTTGGAGATAAACAGCTGCACCAGTACATGTACAACAACATCTTCTAGCTCCTCCATCTTCAACTCAATCATAAAGACCAACAGAAGTTGAATGAAGATTCAACTTCTCCTTTGTAACCGGTTTGGTTAACATATCAGCAGGATTCCTATCCGTATGGATCTTCTCCAGCTTCAACTCACCATCTTCCAATACCTGTCGTATGAAATGGTACCTTAGCTATATGTGCTTTGTTCTTGAATGAAAGGCTGAATTCTTAGCCAAATGGATTGCACTCTGACTATCACTATACAATCTACAACTTTCATGCTCCCTACCAAGCTCATCCATGAACTGTGTCATCCATATCATCTCTTTGCTAGCCTCTGTGGCTGCAATATACTCTGCTTCTGTAGTTGACAAGGCAACAACCTTCTGCAACTTAGATATCCAGCTAACCGACGTTCCACCTACAGTGAAAACATAACCTGTAGTGCTCCTCCTGCCATCCAAATCACCTGCCATATCTGAATCTACATAACCATGTAGAGAAGTATCTGAACCTCCATAGCACAAGTGTCTACTGCTGGTTCCTCTCAGATATCTAAGGATCCACTGAACTGCTTTCCAATGTTCCTTACCTGGATTGGCCATATACTTACTTACCACTCCCACTGCTTGGGCAATATCCGGTCTAGTACACACCATTGCATACATCAAACTCCCTACCGTGGAAGAATATGGAACCTTACTCATGTACTCTACCTCTTCATATGAATTAGGACATTGTTCTTTACTCAACTTAAAATGTCCAGCCAAAGGTGTGCTTACCGATTTAGCATCCTGCATATTGAACCGTTTCAACACCTTGTCCACATAATCTTCTTGAGACAATATCAACCTGTGATTTTTCCTGTCTCTCTTAATGCTCATGCCAAGGATTTTCTTTGCTGCTCCCAAATCCTTCATAGTAAACGTTTGAGCTAATTTCACCTTAAGCTCAGAGATATCCTGCATGTGTGATCCTGCAACTAGCATATCATCTACATAAAACAATAGAATAATATATCTACCATTATCAAATCTCTTGAAATACATGCAATGGTTAGATTGACACCTACTGTAGCCATGCTCAGTCATAAACCTGTCAAATTTTAAGTACCATTGCCTAGGAGCTTGCTTGAGGCCATACAAGCTTTTCTTCAATCTGCACACAAACTTCTCCTTACCCTTGACCTCAAATCCTTCTGGCTATTCCATATAAATTTCCTCATCCAAGTCTCCATGAAGAAACGTTGTCTTAACATCTAGCTGCTCAAGATGCAAATCCTCAAAAGCAACCAAAGACAATACAACCCTTATAGAAGTAATTTTAACAACAAGAGAAAAAATCTTACCAAAGTCAATACCTGGATTTTGTGCAAATCCTTTTACCACCAATCTGGCCTTATATCTCATCTGTCCATTCTCACCTTCTTTCAACCTGTAGGTCCATCTGTTCTTGAGTGTTCTCTTACCAGCTGGCAATTCAATCAAATCCCATGTTTGGTTCTCTCTTAAGGACTCCAACTCCTCAATCATGCCACGCTCCCACTGACTCTTGGACTCCACCTGTATTGCTTCTTCAAAACTCTTTAGTTCTCCACCGTCAGTTAGCAATAGATAAAATAAAGAAGGAGAATATCTAATTGGAGGCTTACTCACCCTTTCTGACCTCCTGATGGGTGTTTGAGACTCGTTCACAACACGCTGTCCACCCAAATTCTCTGACAGTGACCGACCTCGATCACCTCCAGACCTGTTACTGGCCGACGTCAGTTCTATCTGACCGACCTCGGTGTCTGTCCTGCCGAGGTCGATCTCTGTATGGCCGACGCCAGTTTCTGTACTACCAACGCCGGTTCCTAACCTGCCGACATCGGTCTCTGTGTTTTCCTGCAAGTGATTATTTCCTTTTCCTGTGAGCTCATATTGGACCTTCACCTCATCCAATTCACCATTGCTCTGCTCAGATTGATTCGGCTTCCTTAGCTGATCACAATACATCACTCTTTCATTGAAAACAACATCACGGCTCCTAATTACTTTGTTAGTTTCTAGATTCCACAATCTGTAACCAAAATCATCTGAGCCATAGCCAATAAACGTGCACCTCATAGACTTAGCATCAAGCTTCTTTCTATTTTCTTTATCTATGTGCACAAAGGCTTCACAACCAAAAACTTTGAGATATGAGAGATCAACCTTTTTACCTGTCCATGCCTCTTCTGGAATACCACCATCTAGAGCTGTAGAGGGTCCTCTGTTAATCAGATATACTGTAGTGTCAACAGCTTGTGCCCAAAACTATAAGGGCAAACCAACATGCAATCTCATACATCTTACACACTCCATTATTGTCCTGTTCATCCTTTCAGCAATTCCATTCTATTGAGGTGTCCTTGGAACCGTCCTTTGCCTATGGATTCCATGCATATAACAATAATCTCTGAACTTATAACTGCAAAACTCACCGCCATTGTCAGATCTCAGGCACTTCAATCTTTTACCTATTTCATTCTCAACCATAGCTTTCCAAATCTTAAAAGTCTCAAATACATCAGATTTTCTTCTAATACAATAGATCCATACCTTCCTTGTAGCATCATCTATGAAAGATACATAGTACTGTGATCCTCCAATGGAAGCAACCTGAGCCGGTCCCCACACGTCTGTGTGAACAAGCTACAACTTATGCCTCTTCTTAGTAGACCCAGTCTTGAGAAAACTAACCCTTTTCTATTTTCCAAATACACAGTGCTCACAAAACTCTAGATCTATGCCTTTTAAATCTGAAAGCATACCTTTGGATTTAAGAATTGACATCCCCTTCTCACTCATGTGGCTAAGCCTTGAGTGCCACAATTTAGCATCCACATCTGAAGTAGATAATACAGAAGGAGATTTGTTAGTAACACAATTACACAAATAGAGAGTACCTTCTCTCTTACCTCTAGCCATAACAAGTGCACCCTTGGTCACCTTCCAAGATTCTGCTGTGAGAGTTACTGTACAACCCTCATCCCCTAACTTTCCTGTATAAATCAAATTTCTCTTCAAGCTAGGAACATGCATCACATCTCTCAACACCCATGTGTTGCTATTCTGCATCTTCAGCTGCACTTTACCTTTGCCAATTATTTGATAGGGCTCATCATCCCCTAGATACACTATTCCAAAATCTCCATGGATATAGTCACTAAAATATTCCCTGTTAGGGGTAGCATGAAAAGATGCACCAGAATCTAACACCCAAGATTCTATATTATTATGTAGAGAGAAAATTAAAGCATCTTGTGCAATACCTGCAACCTTGGCTTCTTCCTTTCCTTCATGCTGATTGTCCTCCTTAGGCTTTGACCAACAATCTCTGCTTATGTGCCCCATCTTTCCACAATTCTAGCATTGTGGCCTTCTGCCATTTCTGGATTTAGATTTGCCTTTCCCCTTAGATTTGGATCTTGATCTGCCTTTCTTGCTCTTCTCTTTCTGCCTCCCCCTGCTCTCAAAACTTAAAGCGTTCCCAGATGTCTCTTCTGTGCTTTTCTTGTGAATTTCCTCATTCAAGATAACACTAACAACATCCTCTACTTTCAAAATATTTGATGCAGATGCAGTATTACTTACTGCCATTACTAAGCCATGCCAGCTTTCAGGCAAAGAACATAATATTAAAAGAGCTTTTATTTCATCATCAAACACTATATTGACTGAACTTAATGGATTCACAATTCCATTGAAATCATTCAGATGAGTGGAGACAGATCCACCTTCATTCATATGCAAATTAAATAACTGCTTCATAAGATATACCTTATTAGAAGCTGAGGGTTTTTCATACAAATTTGGTAACGTAGTCATCAAATCTACCGTATACTTTGCCTGTGATAGATTAGATATCACAGTGGATGCTAGACTTAGTCTTATAGACCCCAGAGCCTTTCTGTCAAGAACTTCCCATTCTTCATCCTCCATGTCTTTGGGCTTCTTTGCAACCCCACCTAACGGTAAGTAGAGATCTTTCTGATACAGATAATCCTCTATCTGCATTCTCCAATGTTGGTAATTTTTGCCATTGAACTTTTCCATTCTTAGTTTACTTTCATCTGCCATTGCTTCTCCCACTCAAATAGAAATCCCTGTGAGAACCTGTAATCAATACACACTACACAGATCTGAACCACCTGTTAGTGAACTTGAGCTCTGATACCACTTGTTGGGGATCAACCAACAATAGATTACACTTGTGAAAGCAATAAACGCGGAAATAAATTAGATAGACAAGTAACTAGAATGATAAACAACAAGAACAAGAGATACAAGAAACCACCCTGAAAACTTGTATTAACAAACTCTTTACAAAAGGAATACAATTGAAGAAACTTCTTTCTTCCACACCTCTCCTAGATGTATAGATCTCTCACTAGACCTCTATTCCTCAAGAGCTCTCTCTCTCAAGAACAATCAACTCCAACAAGCCTGGATTGATTCAATTCTATATTGTTCTTCAAAACATCCACAATGTTCTACTCATACAATAATAAGCTAAGAAGATCTTTCCTACATATAGAATTAGGAAACTTGAGCATGCACTTACAACAAACAGTTAAGCCACTTGAACAAGGGCTCTAAAAATAGTATTACTAATAATAGAGACGCGAGCTTAAGACTACAACTTAAACTCATCATGCAAACACTCACTTCTGTCCTCATAAATAGCTTTCTGGACGCACAGGTAACCGACCTCAGTTCCTGCTGCTTGCCTGTGACCGCCACCAGCCAACCCACTGCTGACGTCGGCGCCTCTGCAACTGCACATGACCAACGTTAGTCGCTCCTAACCGACGTCGGTGTCTGTGTAGACCCGAATTTGTTATAGTGTGCTCCTTGGTGAAGCTTTTAGCTCCATACCCTAACAGCATGCTGAGCCAATTGAGTCGCCAGAATGTTGAGAAATCTTCCACAAGTCAGATTTTCTCTTGCAAGTAAAAAATTTTCTACGAACTCTGTAGGATTTTGACAGACTCTATAGGAAATTTCTATGGACTCAAGTAGGGTGATTCTATGGACTCTAGAGGACAGAAAAAAAAAGCACTTAAAGGGAATAAAGACAAAGGCAAAGAATCCCTTTGGACTTTCTATCCGGAGGAAATTTTTGCAAGATAAGGATAAAGGACCAAGAAGTAGACCCCTAAAAAAAGTCCAAAGGGTAGTTTACCCTTCGGAAAGATCATTTTCAATATTCTTGAAGGGCACCTACCCTTTGGGAAAGCTCAAGACCAAAAAGAAGAACCTTTGCAAAAAGCCTGGGTGCCCTCCAATTTTTCTGAAGGGCACGGGTGGAAGCTAAATAGCCCTTGTAGAGGGCAATTGGTTGGTGGAAGGGACCATGTCAAATTTCTTGAGGGACACATTTCAAAAACTGAAGGGCACTTTTCGTTGGCTAAAGGGAGAAGCGAAGGAAGATATCCTTCAAACTTTTTGTCCGAAGGAATTCCTTCAAACAAAAAGTTTGAAGGAATTTGGGAGACGCACAAAGAGAAGTCCAAAGAAAGATAATGAAAAACAAGTGAAGCCAAGACACAAAAGATTCTTTCAGACTTTTTTTTTGAAGGAATTCCTTCAGACAAAAATCCTGAACAAATAAGAGTGAAGGAAAAATGGCAAAAATAAACCCAAAGAAATATAGCCAAAGGAAATACGACTACTTTTGGTGACGTCCCACAAGCTATCAATTTTGACTGTGGGAAGTAACTTTTGGAATAGAGATAAAGCTAGAATTCCAAAAGATAAGGCCAAATGGGTAAAAATATAGACAAATATATCCAAATATAGAATCTCACCAAAAATAGATACGAACAACAGACCATAATAGAATGAAATACATGCAAACATAAGATCTATTTTTGAACATAAGAGCTATTTTTGAACATAAGAACTATTTTTGAATAACCATTCAAAGCTTCAATTGACTGATTATTAAAGTCCTATTCATCTCCAGCCAGCTCATGCATCTGAAAGTCTAATCTAGCTTCAACAGGAGTTCTAAATTCAAATGATGAGTTGACTAATCCAGATTTAGAGTTGACTAATTGTTTAAACGCCATGTACACTAGAAGCTTTCCATGTGAAAGAGAATGATCTCTTTGTCTAACTCAGCTTAAATAACATTTAACTCAGCTTTCAAATGCTACAACTCGGTATCAAGTAGCTCACGTGGAGTTCTAAAATTGACATATGCATGGATTTTCATGCAAAAAGGAGGTGGGCGGTTCATGACAAAGATAAATTCACTTCATAAAATGAATAAGCTTCATGCAAGGACAAAAAAGAAAATATATTTTATTGAAAGGCCAAGTAAATCCTTGAGTTAACCAAAGTGAATCTTTCTCTTCAAGTTTCTATGCCAATCTTTGGCCTCTTGTAATGTTCTATATAAAGGATTTCAGCCTTGATTAAAAATCATCCAATCTCTCTTGGTTAGACTAGACTCTACCATTGGTGAGTTGTGTAACCTCTTCGATCAATAAGAAGGATTGTACTTCAGATTTCAAGCATTGGCATAGTGTATATTTCTTCAGCAATTTGCATAAGTAGTAGAGTTCTCTCCCTTCCCAAATTATGTTTCATACCTAGTTTCTATATTATCCTTATGTAGGTCATGTTAAAGTGTTCTTTATTATCTTTTGCTGAAACTTTAAGTGGATGTTAGGTGGCCGCAAAGTGTCTTTTATCATACCTCTCTCCATCATTTTCCCTTAGGTTTTAGTTATTAGATCATACCTCTGCATGAAATACTTATGCATAAGTGATTAATTGAAGTCTAAGGTCTTCTTTCTCCCTTGTTCGTTTAGTGTTCAAGGTTCCAAATTGAGTGGATCAAAATCTTGGTGTATCACCCCCTTTAGGTAGGATTTCCCCTTTAAGTTTTTTCTTTCTCCCTTTTCCATGGTAGTCAACAGCGTAGAGTAGAAGTCCAAATTGATACATCATACATGAACCAACCTTCTCTGGAGGTTCTTCTCACTATTGAGGCACCCACCCTCATGAGAAGATCCCATTGTTTTATCTAGATAGAGGACTGGCCGTCTCACGTACGTCTTTGAATCAAGGCGCAACTCCAAGTTGATAACACCTATCATAATGGTAAACCAACTAGGTCATATGGAATCTGTGAGTGTAGGTATACCACATGATCTACCCTCATGTGATAGTCTGTAATGATAACACATAGGGCATGACCCACACAACATGGACTTATCTTCATCACAAGACCTAAGGCAACCTATTATTAATTACATGGATAAACCCAACTAGTTGATACATGGGGAACATCTCATATATCCACGTGCTTAGTAAAATCATTAGTCCCATGGTATTTTACCCTATGGATAACATCCCATACATATCATGCATGAGCTAAACCTAGATGATAGCCCTAAAATCATACAAATCTCCTTGATCTAAGATGGATTAGCATAATATTATCATGTACAATGGTACCTTGTCATCTAACTTATGACATTGGACTTGTGATATCACAAGCCCTATCACTACCTTTTAAATGTATGGAATGGCCAAAATATAAACATTAAATAAGCTCACCCTCAACCCATGGTAAATCCTATCTTAGCATGTAGCCCACTAGGCTAATGATCATCTCTCATCCTCAACCTTTGTTGTATCTATAATAACTAGTATTTTACCTATTAGAAGTCTAAGAAATACATGGACGTCCTCTAAAGTGATCCCCACCTCAATGGTTTCCTAATCCACCTCGAATAAAAAAGTGTTGGTCAACCATTCCCATGCTCCTAGGAACATGACAATGATATCAACACTCAAAGGAATATGTCTTATCTCCATGATGCTACCAAAACCCAAGGTGACCAATCAAGATCTATCCATGTCCATAAAACAATCTAATATCTATGGTAGACATGATGTATCTAATAGGCACTAATATCTCCTGCTTCTATGCAAAATATCAAACAACAAAGAATGTATTAGATCTTCATGTCATAAATAATTAAAATACATTCTTAATTATTTAAAAATTAACTACTTCATCATATAGTTTGATTTAGTTTCTTATGTTTTCTCATTTTCTTACATGATCAACCCATTTGATACTAAATCAACCCTTTTATTTTAGACTACATCAACTTGTTTGATACTAAATCAGCCCTTTCATCACTCTAACATACTATATCGACCCTCTGATACATAGTCAAACCTATTTATAAAAATATATTGGCTACTTATTACCAATTATATCATCCAAAAGGTACACAGTTGGCCATCTTCTCATTTTAGACTACATTGGCCCATTGTTAAACAATTGGCCACCTTTAGCAACATTATGTCAGACTACTACCATGTAGTTGGCCCCTTATTTTCTTCTTGACTTAAAAACTAAGTTGACCAAGTCAATTACATTCTTTCACTGTGGTGACTTTTCAACCATTTACCATAAATGCTTTAGGAATTTATTGGTCTAACTTTTTCCTGCCCACTATCCCATCCTACCCCTAGTTTACTTGAAAATTTTGTAGGGTCAATTTTGATGCCTAGAATTTTCCTACCATTCAATTTTCTATATTTAGCTTAATTTCAAATAAAATTACTCTAAAAAAATAAAATTCAAGATTTATTACTTGTGTTACACTCGTTGTAGCCACCAGGCATCTTCCCCATCTCAACTATCATCTCCTCACCATGGTTACTCTCTAGTCTCACATTGGGTCTCTCCTAGCTCTATTTTCCCAAAATAATAAAAATAATAAAAGAATTATTTTTACCCTATTTATATTTACTATTAAAAATTATTTACCCATCAAATATTTACAACTAAATTCCATCTTTTGCCCATATCTTTGTTTATAATAGCTCTTTTTTCAAATTGAAAGATGTTCTAAAATCCTAACATTATAGATAATCTTTTCACATACTACATGTATTTTTTACAAAAATTTCAATTTTTTTCTAACTTATAAAGGTTTGCCTAATGTTCTCTACATTGGACACCTTCACATTTATTTCATTTCATTTCTTATAATAACACTAAGGTAAATAAAGGTATGTGATTTTCAATTTTATCCTTTTATTTACATTATTTATTCTTACTATAAATTATTTAACTTTAGTGATCTATGTTTTTATGTTCTTTTCTCAAATCATCATCCCTTATTTCACCTACGTGACACGTTATGAGCTTCAATTAGGGCATATGTATACACATAATATTTTCAAATTTTATCAATTATGGATGCTTTCTCTTTTGTAGGAACCCATTGAGTCTCAATCTCTTTGAGTGCACACCTTAAAAGGTGCATCAAGAAAGGGATGGGTAGACCATTAGTGCTTTATAAGACTATTTTCCCTTATACCACCACTTAATATCTACACAACCTTCTCCTATGTATTTCCCTAAGCTTTACCTCCTCTCTTACACACTCCCCCAAGGTTTTTAGCACCTTACTTAGCCCCTTCCTAAGCCTAAAACTCTTTTTGATAGTTTACATTAACTATCAGCCTCATAGACCCTATATTCAAATTGTTATAATCATGTTACAGGTCTAGGTCAGCTTTGGTCAACCTAGACCGAGACCTAAATTATTTTTAGCAAATAATGATATAGAGCTAATTGGGTAGTGTTGATGCTATGAAATGAACCACATGTACTCTTAGTGTTTAAAGAACACTTCTCATTTTAGAATTTGAAAATTTAAGGCATGAGTTGCAGGTTTTAGCAATCTAATTGCATGTGGTGAAATAACAACAAAGTAAGATAAACTGTTCCATAATATTTATATAATTTGGTGGTTGGGAGCCACCTTGGTCCGTTCATGAATTTCTAAAAATATACGCTCATGCTTAGTGAATTATGCTCCAATTTTAAGTTACAGACTAATCTAAATGGATATTTATAATGAAGCTAAAACTAAAGTGATCTTGGGGTAAAAAGGGAGCAAAGAGAAGGGTAAGGCAGAAAAAAAAGAGTGATTACCAATTTTAGCCTTAAACATTATGACAAAGCATCTATTTCAACTGAGTATGTATTCAAACCAATATATAATGTAAACTAGCCTAAGCTCAAATTTCACTATATACCAGGCCAATTTCAAAGGATAGTGTGAAGAACCACAAGTAAGAACCAATTCTTATTTAAAGATTTACTACTATTATCAGATAAGACATGCACATCTAAAAATAAAGTAAAATAAAAATGGAGAATAAAAGATATTTCAACTAATCTAACAAGTTGCATAAATTAGAAACCCTGTGATTACATGATACAACTTAGAATTCCAAGACACCATTCAAATTCAAAACCTTAACTAGCAATTGAGAGAAAAGCTGATAATGATAATTAACACATCAAACATGGTCAATCCTTGCACAATTACTTTGATTATATTAATTGCTTCCAATTATACAAAGTTTCTCAAAAATATATCCCTTTTATAAATGGTCATGCATGCCTTTATAGGAAGATTAGGTAGTATATTGGTCAATAACAAGATACAAGTGTATAAAGATAAAAAAACTGTCCTTATAAGTTCTAAAATACACTTGATATTACAATCATACTAACCTAGAGGAAAATATACATACAAACTAATACATGCCTTTACAATGGAATATTCTATTTCAAAATGCCTCAAAATTATACAAAATAAGATACTGCTTAATTGGATGGTGGGGCCTCTGATTGTCATTGTTGGAGGATACTCATGGCTTTCTCATGTTACTCATCAATTATCTCTAGACACATAATAGGCTTTAGGATTTTCTCCTCCTCTTGATCTATCAGGTCATCAAATTCCTTGTCATTCCTACCCATGGCCTCTTTAATGCTCCTAGCTTCATTTATCCTCTCTCCTGCATTGAATATCATGTCTAAGATTTTGTTGTTATCAGCCATAGATTTGCCTTGGCCTTTTCCCTTGATTTCTTGGGTTACCAAAGTAACACTGTGCTTAAATTCTTCATCACTTATGATCCCTAGGATGGTGCGTTGTACAAGATCCTTGAGCATGGTCCCAAGAAGTTGTTTAATTCTTGTAATTAGTTATTTATCCTCTTTTAGGACCCTTTTCACACCATTATGCCATGCACTTAAGCTTTGAACCTTTTCAATTACAATTCCTAGAATTGTGCTTAAGTGCCCCAAGCTGATGGTCTTGAAGTTTGGGATCTATTTATTTACCTAGATGTTGAGGAGTTAGGAAATTTTATCTTTCATGGCTTACCACTAGGTGACTAGGCTTTTGGTCAATGCATACTGACCCTCTAAAGCACTCTACCTCAACTTCATTGACTTAAGGGCTTCAAACATGTCATAAAATGACTCATCAATCATTTTCATCATTACATCTAGCATTGATAGAATTGCCTATGTTTTCAAGTTTTTTTTCTCTTTTTGCAAATTCTAGATCCTCTACTTCAAGCCTTGGACTCCATCTCTAGCCTATACTGATTGGGCCTCAATAAGACTTTTTAAATCTTCCTCATGATTATTAGCCTCACTTAGTTGGTGTCCTCCCATAGGAGTTAATTCCATAAAGGGTTCCACCTTTCGAAATGTGAACTCTTCTATTCCAATGATAGATGTCCTTGTTATTCTCTCTAACACAGTTGTTTCAAGGTTGAAATGGATGGTAGTAATTGGTCCCTTGAACTTGAGAGGTTCTAGGACATCCACACCTAAGCTAATAGATTCTCCTATCTCATCTATTTTATTTCCTTTGGGTCCTCTAATGGCCACTATTATCCTTTCTTCGTACTCCTTTACTATAGCCTTTATCCAAGGCTTCATATTATCTTGTATCCAAACATCAGTAACCTTGTCATGGCCCAAAAATGAGAAAGGGAGGGACCTTTTGTAAATTTTCATAGATGAACTAGTCAGGAATAATTGGTCCAGGAATTGGGAACTCATCATTAAATAGATTGACTTCACTAGTAGGATGAGTGAAGGTTAATCTTGGTCTCTTCTTTAGTCCCATAGAGACTAGTGCTAGCTCTTCCTTCCTCTTCTCATGAGATGTTATTGGGATAAGCTCTTTTTCTATATCTTATTTAGGCTCCCCTTCCTTATTAGATTCATAGGCTTATATAATCTCCTTGAGGTCACCCTCAAGTGTCTCTTCTAGTTCCAAGGAAATCATGTCTAGAAATTACACCAAAGAAGGTGGTATTTGTGGGAGTGTTGAAGATGGGGATCCCTCTCTAGGCATTTCTTCCAATCTTGTTTCTCCAAATTTATCCTTACCCTTGATTTGTACACCTTGAACCTACTAAACCTATTATTGGGGATGTGGTTAATCTACTTGAGTTTGCTCATGGGCTATTCTAGATGGCCCAGGTAGTAAGTGATATTGTAAAGGATGCACTTGCTATTGTTTCCTAGATGGATTTTTATGCTTGATTAACCTATGTTCAATCTTAATGTTATGGCCTTGGACTCTGGCCAATACTTCCTCATATTTATTATCCTTAATATATATGGTGTCATGGACATTGAGTTGATGTACGTATTTTAGCTTTGGAAGCTTCTTGTCCCTTAGATACTCACCTACTATAATCTTTGAATCCCACATCTAGATTTCATCCAGCTAAAATCCAAATGAATCCCTATGTGTGGATATGATCTCCACCTATTTACAATGTTTTATTATGGTCTTCCCAATATTCAAGGGGAAGGGGTGAATTAGACCCTTCTTCTTTTCTTTTCAATTCCTATCAATGCCATGGATGAGTTGGGAAGCAATTTCTTTCTCTACAAGATTATTTAAAACATATACTAATAGCCTGTAAGGTTGGGACATGATTCCTTATATCTTGATAACTATGCAATCAGGGTAATACTATACGTCCCTTATTATTTCAACCTACCTCTTGATGAGGGAGTGGACCCTAGGCATGGGGACACTTGTGATGACCTCCACTATAGATGGATAAATGCATTTATAAATAAACTACATGTGATTCCTATATTTTAAGATATATAGTTTAGAATAGTAATGTAAAATGGTTGTCTTGGCCTCTGGGGACTAATTCCTAATCCCAAGGAAGGTGATTGAGGCAAGAAGGGAATCAAGTTGGTATGACATCATAAAGAATTATTTTGAGGTCTTTGTTTTGATGGTGTTGAATTTTTTGGCTAGGAAGATATTGATTAAGTCTCTAATTGGAGGGCTAAGCTTCTCCTCCACCATGAAGTACACATATGGGACCCAGATATTATTTGCATAAATAGTTGAAGGGGCACCAAAGGCTTAGTTCAATAGGGTCAGTATTACCTTAATTCCCTCTCTGAATTGGATGATAGGGATTTTAACCTCAAGGTTTCTAAAGATATGAGGTCCTTGGTATATCTAGGGTCTAAGGATAGAGTTCAGGTCATGGTTATTAGACCAGTCTTTGATTTTGGAAAGGTCCACATGGGGGAGAGGGAGCTTATAGTAATTATCAAAAGTAACAAGGAAAATGTAGGTTACCCCTATTAAGTTCCCCTCCCTAATGATCCATTCATTGTCTATTCTATAATCAAGAAATATGGGGAAAGGATGTCAATACAATGAAATACTTCTAATTTTGCCATGGCATGATGAAGGCCAACCATCTGGACTACAACTAGGTCATAGTATCTCCTACTCATGGTGTCATTCCTTTATTCCTCTTATGAAATGGGTTATAATTATTCTATCATGAAGAAGATCTCAGACCAATTCATAATTCCCTAGATGTTTAATGTTGAGAGGCCTAATTCAATATGCTTGAAGATCCAACCTTCATTATTTATTGTTAAATAAAGCTTTGTTTCCTCCTTCAATTACTTCTTACTAGCTGCCATGGTCTCTATCTTTGCTAATTATTCACACTAAATTATATACAATCATTGTGAAAGCTCTCTTGCACCTAAAAAACACAATTAAGTTCTCCTTTGATCGAATTGTAACAAACAGAGTCCATTCAGTCACTTTTATGCATGGTTTAGGGTTTTAGAGCTTTACTGGCAAAATATATCCAAGATTTGACTTTTCCATGCCTTGGATTTGATTTGGACCTTTGCCTTATAACCTTTATGTTTTCGAGCCCATAAAATCTTGAATTTTGTCTTTTTATGTTTGTGTGGCTCCTATGTGGCATTGGTTTGGACCTTTCACAACATTTTTCATAAATGCCATTCAAAGACTAGCCATTGGTATTTAACATACCTTCTTCATTTTACACCATAAGATAAAAATCTTAGATTAAGAATGAGACATTGATTATAATCCAGGCCCTTGGTCATGATTGGGTCTTTCTATTGTAAACCCCATGGTCATGACACTTGGCACATTCACACATATTCTCTGTGCTTTTATATCTTTGGTCAGTCCTTTGATAAATTAGTATTGGCCATGTGGTGAGATCATATTCCTTTGAAAAATCATTGGTGCCTTCACACCATCATATCAACTCTTAATTACAAAGTATGAGCTATTGATTGTCTTATCATCTATGCCTCAAATGATCTTGTGTCATGTGTCAAACTTATAGGCTCTTGAGGTTCTGTTAAAAGAGTCTTTAGGGGCCATGTGTCATTGGATCAAGTCCAATGCTAGGGTGTAAATTTTTTATCTAAAAAAAAATTCCCAAATATTAAGTCAATATGTTATTAAAATCATGACTTAGGCTTAAGTTCCTTAGGGTACGGTTTGTTTCATGTTTATTAGCATGAAATAAACCTTAGTATAAGGAATTTATACCTTAGTTTTCTAATTTATAACCAAGGGGTGAGGGTCTAAATAATCTAGGCCACCAAATATGAAAAAAATTGGTTAGCTTATATTCCATGTGACAAGGACATCTCTTTTTAAAATAAGACTTAGCATAAGCTCATAGTTTAAGGTTCATGATTTTTTAAACAAAATACCATGAGGACCCTTCCATATAAATTTAGACTAATTATTTAGATCATAAGACCACTTCCATATTTTTTAGGTCAAAGACTCCCATTTTGAGCATCTTTTGATCATTTCCTTTAGCTTGTAAATCCATTCACGAAGATTCCAGCAGGATTTGGGAGTGCATTTTGACCCTGAACATAATAATTCATCAACTTAAAATTGATGGTTTTGTGAACAAATACATCTTTAAAAACATAAAATTATGGTTGCATGAATGTCAATTTTAAGTCAGTGAAGTTTTTTATTTGATGGGATTAAAGTTGACAGTCATGCAGACATCAAATACATTCTCAAAGACATCAAACTATGGTTATGCAAACATTAATTTTGATCTCATCAAATTATTATGACCCAGTGTGAGAATGCCACTTGGAACATCCATGGGATCTCCTAGGATCTTAGACTATGTTCATTCTATTAGATCAAAATTGGTGACAAAGTGTCAGCTGTCGATCATGATTTAGAGAGTTTGCTTGTGGTTGGTCACTTTGTTAAGCAGGACCCACTTGATTTTAGTTTTTGAATGCAAAGGTGGCATATGTCAATCCTTTGGGCTTTTCATATAATTTTGAATTTTTAATTATGCTTCATTTCATTTTATTAGGTTTTAGAGAGTAAGCACAGATCATCGGATCACCAAAGATACATGTTATTTAAGTCAAAGTTTGGGTTATCCTCACTTTGTTGGATCAAATGCCATGATAAAGCAATAGCTATAGGATCCTATAAGATACAAGGAAGTTAAGCTAGGACCACAGAGACATAAAAGACTTAGGTTTAAAGTGTTAATACTAAGGTCATGATTGTATTAATGAATACATCAAGGATTTAGTATTAAAACCTTAGGATAAGTTGGGTAATACTAAAAAGACCCTACAAGATGATATTAATTAGGCTATAAAAAACTCTACAAAAAAGGGGGGAAAATAAAGTGGACCAAGTTTCCTAATTAAGTAATGTTAAAAAACATGACTAAGCCTAGAATATGCATTTTATACTCAAGTCCATAAATGAATTTTAAAATGGTTCTTGTCAATTCAATTCTTGCCTTTATTCAAATTAGAATTGAGGGTTTGCCAGGGTTTTAGAATACATAATTCTCACAAGTCATGGAACCTAAAACTAAAAACCAAATGAATCGCATAGCACTATTAGCCCAGATTAAAATAAAATAAAACCACATAAGCCTACCTTTTAAAAAATTGGATGACTTTTAAATTCTATAAAAGACCTTGACATGATGGAATTTGCATGTTTTATTCTAAGGGTTTCTCAAGGGTTCCAATTCAAAAAATGGGGGTATGTTTGTCTCAATAAATGGAAACTCATAGGGGAAACATAGCAATATGTTAGAACCTAGGGATTTTGATCAGACACATAATTAGGTCATCCAATTCATTTGATCAATATCATCATCTAGACCAGATCATATTTGAAACAAACCTTTCACTTGTGTTTTGAAGGTCAAATACCGAGACATATCTAAACTATGTGTGAGTTTTTATTCCACTTACTATTTTCCATGAGGTTCAAGAAATAAATTTTAGGTTTTATGTCCTTAATCACTTATATTGACTTATAGTATGCTAATATGTTCATTAGGAACCATGTTTTTTAACTTAAGAAAGTCTTGGAAATTGCTCTACTACCAGCCAAGCATCCATAGCCCCAATGAAGATGCCTTTGGTTCCACTCACGGCCTTGCTCCATTGCCAACTAAGCACCCATATCACTGATGAAGATTACTAGATTAACTTATGTTTGAAAGATTTTGATTTTGCATTGTATCCTTATTTTTGTATATTCTTAGATCTTTATGCTTTCAGCTAGGTTTGGAACCAGGATAGTTAGGTTTTAGGATTTAGTCAAGTATTTTATCTCTGGAAAATCAACTATGGTTGAAACTATTATCCCTAGTAAGGATATTGATTAAGTGATAGTGTGGGGTATACCCTAATAATTTGATTTTTCATCCCACAAGTTCAAGTCTTCTTAAAACTAGTTTGAGGTCAAGGCAATGGTTAGGGTTATATGAAATGATTGGCCTTTTCATTGGTCTTTACCAATTTTTCCATGCTATAACATTATGCTTTATGTTTCAAAACCATTTTCATCCCATGAATGGGGTTTATATCTACATTTCTAAATTGGGGGCATGTTTTCAAGCAAACTTTATAACTTTTGAGCTCAAGATTGTCCTTAGGAACTTATTGAAATCAAGGAACAAAACAACATGAAAAAAACACAATAGAAAGTAGGAAATAAAAACAAATAAATATATACATGTCTATGTATAAACAAGGGATGAGAAGGAAAGAACATGAAAATAAACTAACTAGCCTACCTACACTAATCTAATCATCTTACAATTTACTCCATGAAGACCCTAAGAGGAGCAACAAAGTAGTGTTTGAGATACTACCCATTGGTGGGCAATGTAAAATCCACTCCTTGTATATATTTGATCTTGAATATGTTATTACCAAATGTTTCTATAATTTGGTATGGGCCAATCCACAAGGGTGTGAATTTACCATGTTTGCCCTTAGGCTTAAATGTTTTGTCCCAAAGGAGAACCATGTCTCCCTATCTAAACACCTTGATTTTGAACCTTTTATCAAACCACCTCTTTACTATAGTTTGATGCCTGCTAAAATCAGCAAAGTCTCTTGCATCTTCTATCTAAATTATATATAGCAATCTAGAGTTGGCTAGCTCTTGTCTTTCTTCCATATATTCCCACATAAATCTGTATGTAGGCAATTTGAGAGTGATAGGAAAAATGGGTTCTTGCCCATAAACTAATAGAAATGATGAAGATCTTAAGGCTTGTCTTATTCTTATTATATCATCCCAAATTAAAAATTTAAGGAGTTTTTTCCAAGTCTTGGGTTTATCTACAATAGACTTCTTTATTGCCTTCATTAGGTTTTTATTTATTGACTCAGAGACTCCATTCCCTTAGGGATAATGGTTGGATACAAACTTGAGAGTGATACCATTATCATAAGCCCATTTATTCATCTCTATAGATATGAATGTAGACCCATTGTCATATACTAGAGATACTAGAGTTCCAAACCTGGTACATATGCTTTCTTCCAAAAATTTGATCACTTATTCAGTCTTGTAGTATTTAGTGGCTACCACTTTAGTCAACCTTGTAAAATAGTCTGTGGTAGTAAGGACATACTTTCAACCTTCAGATGATTTGGCGTTGATTATGTCAACAAAGTCTAACCCCTATTGAGCATAAAATTTGTGAATCATGACTGGCTGTAGAGGCATTACTGCCTTTGGCTCCTTGGTACTAAAAATCTAACATGACTAACATTCTCTCACATGTTTATGAGCATCATTAAAAAAGCTGGTCAATAATAGCTATCTCTAATAATTTTGTGGGTTGTGGTTCTCCTAGATAGATGTCCACTACCTAGATTTTCATGGAAGGTACTCATGATTTGGGTGGCTTCTTCTTGTGAGACACATCTCAAGTAAATTCCTTCAAAAATTATCCTATACAAGATCCCATTCTTTATCAAATAATGGGTTACCTTCACTCTTAGGGCCCTCTTTTACTACCTAGATAATATTTTAGGACAAATACCATTAATCATCAAGTGTATGATTGAATCATACCAGTCACTAGCTTAAAAGTTTTGTTGATCTACTTATATAATACTTAGCCTAGGGTTAGTATTAACAATCATCTAGATCAAACCTTGGCACCTTACCAATTTTTTTTTCATCTCCAAGTCATATTCCTACAAAATTAACATCCACTTACCTCTACGCTCCCCTAATTCATTCTGATTTAACATAGGTTTGGTGGTAAGGTGAGGTAAGATAGCATGTACCTTATTTCTAAGGATGTAATGCTCAAATTTTTAATTGCCTTAACTAATGCATATGCCTATTTATCAGTAAATGAATAATTTAACTCAACATTTTTTAAATTAGCACTCATAAAATCAATTGGGTGGTCACACCCTTCAATTTTTTGAGTTAACACTACAGCCATAGTGTGGTCATATGCAAAGGAACAGAGGTAGAAGTCCCTTGAGAAATCAGGACTTATAAGGATTTGAGCTTGACTGATGGCCTTATTAATATCATTGAATGCCTTTCTAGAATATTCATTCCATGTAAATTTAGCATCCTTTTTTATCATGTCATTCAGTGGTTTGATAGTTTTTTCAAAACCAAAAATAAACTTTCTTACAAAATTTATTTTACCAAAGAATGACTTTAGCTCTTTTTAACTATTTGGAAGTTCTATTCTAGATATGGACTCCACTCCTTCAGGATCTATAGAGATCCTATCTTTGGTTATAACATGAACTAATAATTTACCTTCAATCACATAAAAGATACTCTTCTTAGGGTTCAAGAAAATACCATACCTTCTGCATCTTTCAAAAAATTATTGTAAATGCATGAAGGATCTTCCCTATTTTTAGAAAAAACTATTAGATCATCTATATAAATAATAATGCATTTACCTATCAGGCCTTGGAAGGTATGGTCCATATCTATTTGGAAGGTGGCTACTACATTGATTAGTCCAAAGATCATTCTCTTGTAAGTAATGTTCCCCCACTTTGTGGTGAAAGTTGTCTTCATCCAGTCCTCTCTATTAACTAACACTTGGTTGTAACCTAAAAAACCATCAAGAAAAGACATCATAACTAAACCTGAAACAATTTGAATCACTTGGTCTAGGGAAGGAAGGGGATATTTGTCCTTTTTTGATGCTTTGTTTAAGTTCTTGAAGTTAATACAAAGTCTAATCTCACCATTCTTCTTCCTAACTAGCACCAAATTAGCCACCCAGATGGAATGCCTAATGGGAAAGACTACCCTAGCATTTAGAAGTCTCTTAACATATTTAAAGCTCATCAGTTCTAAGATAGGTTTTACATGCCTTTGCTTCTAACTAAATGGCTTGTAACTCTCTTTGAGTGGTATAGTATGTGTGATGACCCTTGGATTAGATATTTTTAAGTCATCATAGGACCACGCTATGACATCCCTATATTGGGAAAGGAGATCTTTAGCTTTCTTGTTTTCAATATTTATGTAGGACTTTCCAAAATTTACCAATTGAGGTTGATCATGGAGGCCAAGATCAACAACATTATAGTCTTTCCCACTTACTTTGGGAAACTTAGAATCCTCAACCAGTTTTTCATGATCAAAAAATCTCTCTAAAGTAATCATCCCCTTAGGGATCTTGTTGTCATTCAACTAAATGACTTTACCATTAAATTTGTCCCCCTTAAATGTACTTTCATCCATATCATCAATGATATGAGCATTGAATTCCCTAGAATTGGTCATGAAATCCAATATCTATTGATCATCATTGAAGACTTGGAAATGGTTAACATTGTCTGGTATCGAAGGACAAGGGATTAACTCAATGCTAAAATTAGGGGAATCATGGTTGGGCATGAGGTTGGCTGCAACAAATGCCAACTCATTAACAACTTAGTTTTTACCCCTTGGGATAGAAATGATGCCAAAGGCATCAAAGGATTTAATCAAATCCCAAACCTTGAACTTATACCTTTTCAGGTATGAGAGCTTACATTGTTATTTACTTCTAACTTGGTTAACCACTAGTTTTGAATCCCCATAAAGTAGCATCTCTTTGTTTTTTATAGTAAATTTTAAGCCTAGGATAAGGGATTCATATTCAACAAGATTTTTAGTACAATGGAATTTGAGCCTATAAGAAACATGGTACTTTCTATTATTGGGGTTAGTTAAAATAATACCAACACCTGATCCAACATTACACCTAACTCCATCAAAATGTAATTTCCATAGTCTAGGAACAATATGAGTAATCTTGGGATCACATACCTTATTAGTATCTAGGGTGAATACCCCTAAGTTTGAGTCTATTATGTTGACCCTCTCATTTACATTTTTATACTTAGTTATCATATTCTTCATTCTTGACTCTCTCTCAACCCTGATTTGATTGGGGACTCCCTTCTAAGGTAGCCACAGATGTGAATAATCTATGGACATGTAACCATTCAAAGACTTGGTTCATTCCCTACTTAATAAGATTCCATAAACATTAGGTATATCAAATTTTTAATATCAATGAATTACTGCACCCTAGGCTCAGAAGCTAGTTGTATGTGAACATTTAAAAGTTCCCTAATTACCCTAACACTAGATTTGTCCAACTGAGTTACTATTGTAGCATAGAATTGCACTCTTTTGGGAGAGTTTCTCAGGATCTCTCACTCTTAGCTACAAACATTTGGACAACCTCAAGCTATGGTTATCCTATAGTGAGGTTGAACCTCTAGGATTTTTATGAGGCTAGTTCCTCAGATGCTTTACTTCAACTCTTATTTCCCACGCTAAAATCTACTACTAACTAGCAAAAGGGACAGGAGGATAACATAAAAGGTAAATTTGAGCTAAGGGAGGTGATGCACCAAAAAGAGAGTGATACACATAATCATGAAATAAACACTAATTTAGCATAAGATAATTCTTGTTCACACAACCTCACAACTAGTTAATTTGCATAAGTGTTTCATATACTAGGCTCACTAAACCATACATGAAGCAAAGAGGAATTTAAAAATCCACATCAAGCATCTATTAATGGTAGAAAGAGCTCATGTTCAGACCTACAACTAACTTTAAAACACCTAAAAATAGGAAATAAATAAGGATAATGGATATGGAAGAATACTTCTTTACAAGGCCATCATGCACAAGCTTGTTAAGCATAATTTTTAGGTAAGAGATAGGTAAAAATTAATCTTTATTGCTTCAAAAGGTCTTTTTAATAAATTTTGATAGGGTTTTTCCTTGTCAAATGAGTATATATTTCATATGGGGGTTCCAATAGAGATATATAAAAAAGGGAAGAAGAAAAAGAGAAGAGGCAAGTAAACAAAATTCAATAAATGAGATCCAACCACCCTCTGTGAATTCTTGCCCACATTTGGGTTAATTAGAACTAATCCTTTTTCAAAAAATTAACCACCATTAGCTCCAATACTATTCAAGACCTCTCATTGGTTAAGAGACACAATAGAAGATAAGAACTTGTTGAGGGTGATGATGTCATGATCCACTAAAAAGGAAAAGTCTAAGAACATCTTTAATGCTTAAGCTACCTTTTCTAATCACCTGATCTTCATCTTTCACTTCCATGCCATCCTTACCTTGTCTTACATGTATAAGGACAAAACACCCATAAATTTGAATTTGGACTGAGTCATGCTACCTCTAAATTGAGCAGCCATTTTTAAAAAATGATGGCCATGTCAAAGGATTAAATACTCTCCATTAATTGTATATACCAGTTCCTACTTTGAAACCTGGGCCAAATATTTTCTATAGATGGAAAACCAATATAAGGACATTAGTTTTCCTATATCCATTAATGTTGATACAATTCTATAGATTGCGTAGCTTCTTTAAATATTTTTAAATGTCAATGACTACTTGTAGGGGTTCAGATTTTGACTTTTGTGGGCCCATCATCAATTCCTTCAGACAATTTGTTTCAGCCATTTTCTTCTGACAATTTGTTTAGAGCCTTCTCATGGACAATTTTTGCAAAGGAATTCATGTCTTCAGACTTTATGAAAATGCCCCTTTCTAAAAGGGAGGTACTCTTTGTCTTTCTTGAAAGTCACCCCCTTTTTTATCCTTCAGAATTTTTAAAAAGCACTTCAAAAAAATGGAAAATCGCCCTTTGACTTATCTATTTGGAGATTTCAAAAAGAATACCCTTTCAAAATTTTGAAAAGATCCCTCCAACTTTGTGAAAATGATATTTTAGAAAAAATGTTTTGGGCTTTGGTGAAGGAAAAGTACCTTTTGGATTCCTTTGAATGGACCATTGGAATTTAAAAATGTCTTTGACCTCTTTGAAATAGTCCTTTGAAAAAATTTAAAAGGATCCCCTTTTCCCTGAGAAGAGATATCTTTTGGAACTTTGAAAGAACCATTTTCCCTTTGGAAGTGCCCTTCAGAAAAATGCAAGAGCTTTAGTATGTGGGCCAAAAATGGCCAACAGTTACCACTCTATCAAACTTAATAGGGGCTAGGCCAAGTTGTTTGCATATACTTGTAGGCATGATATTAGTAGATTCTCCTAAATATAATAATCAATTATGTAAATTCTTACCAAACATCCTGATAGTGAGTAAGAAAGGAGGAGACTCAACTTTGGCCTTGTGCACAGTTACATTGGCATGATCATTCTGTGGTGGATTATTGGATTTATTTGAAAAATATTCTAGTAGAAGGTCCCTTTTCTATGTGATATACATAATTTCATACAAGGTGATATTAGCCTTTATCCTTTTCATGTCTTCAACTATGTTGTAACCGGTCATATAGGAACTAGGAATTTCAATGCTAGGTTTAGTGATACTCCCTTTAGGTGGCTCAAGATTGTTTCTTGAAGAGGTGTCTGGATGAGTTCCAAAATTATTTGGAGGTGTTGAGGTAGTCAAGGACTACCTCTTATCCCTATTTCTCAATGGATAGGTCTTCTTTAAGAACTATTGAAATAATTAGATCTCTTTAGGGAACTCATCAAGTTTATTTTCCTCTTGAAAGGGGAATTCAAAGGTGTATACTATAAATTCTTGATCAGATGAATTAGGTCCAGAGGAACTTGCACCATTTTATTTGTTAGATACCACTTCAAATTTATCCAATTCCTCTTGGAAAGCCTCAAAAGATTTGCATAATTATATACAATCTATTTTCCAATGCTTGGCTATGGAATGTACCCTACAATAATCAAACAATGCAATATCAGTGAGGTTAATGTCTGTAGTCTTATCTTCATAAAATGGCTCATTATTCCTATTATTATGAAAAATATCATTCTATAACCTATTAGTTGGCCTATTATACCTTTGAAATGAGAAGTTCCTACCTGAAATTTTAGCAGTATTCCCAAATTGTTTTTGTAATTAAAGGAAATCAATGCTCAACTTTTGGACCATTTTTAAGATAGAGTCATTCTCATTTTTTGAAGTTTTAGAATTATGTACCTAGTTATTGTTATCACCAAAAATTGGTACCAAATACCTTTGATCAATTATATTGAAGCCATTGGTAGGATGATTTAAGAATCCTAAAATCTAATTGGGAGTTGCATGACTCAATGATAATTGAGTTAAGTTTGGGAGCTAGTTTAATGTTAGGATATTTTGGTTGTTATTTGGGAACAAGTTCATTATAGGCATCTAGGGGTTTATGTTTAGCACAAAATATGCCATTTTCCCTTGGGGTTGCATCTGATCGTTGATGGTTACTACTTCAGCATAAGCTCTAGCTAATAAAGTTATGGCTGGCATGGATCTCTTCAAAAACATAGAGGTCATGGAATCTACTACATCTTTGTAAATCTCTAAAGCTAAAACATCATCAGGATTGTAAGGGTCTATGGTTAGGCTAAACATTTTTTTAAATATAGCATTAAAGGACCTAATAGGCTCACTTGCATCTATTTTAATAGTGGTGAATATATGGTAGATAACACAAGGACTCACAATCTTACCAAAGTGATCTATGAACACATTATTAAAATCATCCCAAATTGTGATGTAATTATTAGGTAAGTTTAAGAACCATTCATAAGAAAAATTTCTAAATGTAAAGGGGAATAACCTATAAGCTACATCCTCATGCACAACATTAAGCAATATGAAGGAAACCTTAAAATATTATATATGTTCCTCAGCAATTACTATTCCCATTGGGCTAAATGTAGGTAGATATTTCTTAAGGTTTTTAGGGAGATAATGTACCACACCAGGTACATTGATGGAAGACTCTCCCAACCAAGTCATACTTGGATGAAGATTGAAAACATAGGAACCTTGAAGGGATGAAGTTGGCAAAGATTTGGACTTCCTCCATCTACCTTTTTCATGTCTAGCCTTTCTGTGAACCTCAATTTTAAGTAAAGGCTCTCTGGTTTTTTAGTGTGATATTTTTCTAATCCTAGGCAATTCTAGCTTGAAATTTGAAGATCTTGCTTGAAATATGATGTATCAATTCAAATTTTATAAAGAACAAGAGTTGGACCTACACATTGAGCTTGTTTTGCAAAGGTGGTATGAAACTATAAAGGACATTGATCTTTTATTGCATTAGCTCAAAGATGTGTTTAATTATGTGAATATGATCTATCTTTATAAGTCCAAGTCTCAATAAACCAATATCTATGAATGAGATGCCCACCTTTGATCAAAATGAGCCATTCTAATTTCATATATTATGGATATTTAAAGCTTAAGTTGAATTTACCAAAAAATAAGCATCAACACCCAAATAAATTCAAAGGAAGCACAAAGATGTGCTCAAAATAGAAAAGATCGAGGATATTTATACTTTTAAACAAATAAATCACTAAAAAACATAAAGATATGTTGATCTTTAGATAAAACATACCAAGATTAACAAAGATTTGAATAACTCAATTGACCCTCCTTCTAGCACCAATGAAGCTTCTCCTATTGATGTTACTAAATGAACCACATGTGCTCTTAGTGTTTAAAGAACACTTCTCATTTTAGAATTGAAAATTCAAGGCATGAGTTGTAGGTTTTAGCAATCTAGTTGCCTTTGGTGAAATAGCAGCAGAGCAAGATAAACCATTTCACAATATTTATATAATTTGGTGGTTGGGAGCCACCTTGGTCTATTTTTCATGAATTGCTAAGAATCTATGCTAATAATTAGTGAATTATGCTCTAGATTTAAGCTAAAAACTAATCTAAATGGATATTTATAATGAAGCTAAAACTAAAGTGATCTTGGGGTAAAAAGGGAGTAAAGAGACGGGTAAGGCAGAAAAGAAAAGAGTGATTATCAGTTTTAGCCTTAAACATTATGACAAAGCATCCATTTCAACTATGTATTCAAACCAATAAATAAATTAAAAATATTCTAAGCTCAAATTACACTATATACCAGGCCAATTTTAAAGGATAGTGTGAAGAACCACGAGTAAGAAACAATTCTTCTTTAAAGATTTACTACTATTATTAAATAGCACATGCACATATAAACATAAAGTAAAATTAAAATGAAGGAGAACAAAAGATCTTTCAATTAATCTAGCAGGTTGCATAAATTAGAAACCTTGTGATTACTAGGATACAACTCATAATTCCAAGACACCATTCAAATTTAAGACCTTAACTAGAAATTGAGAGAAAAGCTGAAAATGATAATTAACACATCAAACATGAACAATCAGTGCAAAATTCCTTTGATTATATTAATTTCTTCCAATTGTAAAAAGTTGCTCAAAAATATCTCCCTTTTACAAATGATAATACATGCCTTTATAGGAAGATTAGGTAGTATACCGGTCAATAACAAGATATAGGTGTACAAAGATAAAGACAAATATCCTTATAAGTTCTAAAATACACTTGCTTTTTACAATCATACTGACCTAGAGGCAAATATCTTAACAAACTAGCATATGCCTTTATAATACAATATTCTATTTCAAAATGCCTCAAAATTCTACAAAATAGGATATTGATTAATTGGTTGGTGGGGCCTTTGATTATCATTGTTGGAGGATGCTCATGGCCTTCTCATGTTACTCATCAATTAGCTCTAGATCCATAATAGGCTTTAGGATCTATTACTCCTCTTGATCCTCCAGGTCATTAAATTACTTGTCATTCCTACCCATGGCCTCTTTAAAGCTCATATCTTTGTTTATCCTTTATCCTACATTGAATATCATGTCCAAGATTTTGTTGTTGTCAGCCCTAGATTTGCCTTGGCCTTTTCCCTTGATTTCTTGGGTTACCAAAGTAGCCATGTGCTTAAATTCTTCATCACTTATGATCCCTAGGATGGTGGGTTATGCAAGATCCTTGAGCATGGTCCCAATAAGTTGTTAAATTCTTGTGATTAGTTATTTATCCTCTTCTAGGACCCTTTTCACACCATTGTGCCATGCACTTAAGATTTGAACCTTTTCAATAACAATTCCTAGAATTGTGCTGAAGTGCCCCAAGCTAATGGTCTTGAAGTTTGGGATCTATTTCTTTGCCTAGATGTTGAGGAGTTAGAAAATTTTGTCTTTCGAGGCTTGCCATTGGGTGACCAAGATTTTGTCTAATGCACACTTCCCCTCTAAATCACTCTACCTCAGCTTCATTGACTTGAGGGATTTAAACATGTCATAGAATGACTCATCAAGAATTTTGGTCATTACATATGGCATTGATATAATTGCCTATGTTAACAAGTTTTATTCCTCTTTTTGAAAATTCTAGATCCTTTGCTTCAAGCCTTGAACTCTAACTCTATCCTATGTTTGATTGGGCCTCAATCAGACTTTCCAAATCTTCCTCATGAATGGCAGCCTCACCTAGTTATTATCCTCCCATAGGGGTTAATCCCATAAAGGGTTCCACATTTGAAAGGTGAACTCTTCTATTCCAACCATAGATTTCCTTGTTGTTATTCTCCCCAACCCAATTGTTTTAGGTTTGAAATGGATGGTAGTAACTAGTTCCTTAAACTTGGGAGGTTTTGGGAACTCCACACCTAAGATACTAGATGCTCCTAGAACATATATCTTCTTCCCTTTGGGTCCTTTTATGTCCACTATTCTCCTTTCTTCTTGCTCCTTTACTATATCCTTTATCCAAGGCTTTATATTATCTTGTATCCCAACATCAGTGAGTCTTGTCATGGCCCAAGAATGAGAAAGGGAGGGGATCTTTTGTAAATTTCCATAAATAAACTAGTCAAGAATGATTGGTCCATGACTTGAGAACTCATCACTAAATAGATTGACTTCACTAGTGGGATGAGTGAAGGTCAATATTGGTATTTTCTTTGGTCCCATAGGGACTAGTGTTAGCTCTACCTTCCTCCGCTCATGGGATGCTATTGGGATAATCTCTTTTCCTATATCTTCTTTGGGCTCCCCTTCCTTATTATATTCATATGCTTTTATAATCTCCTTGAGGGCACCCTCAAGTGTCTCTTATGGTTCTAAGGTAACCATGTCTAGAAATTACATTAGAGAAGGTGATATTTATAGGAGTTCTGAAGATGGGGATCCCTCTCCAAGCCTTTCTTCCAATCTCACTTCTCTAACTTTCTCCTTACCCTTGATTTTTTCACCTTGAACCTGCTCAACCTATTATTGGGGATGTGGTTGCTTTACCTGAGGTTGCTGATGGGTTGTTTTAGATGGCCCAGGTAGTAAGTGATATTGTAAAAGATGCATTTACCATGTTTCCCTAGATGACTTGTTATCCTTGATTAACCTATGTTCAATCTTAATGTTGTGGCCTTGGACATTGGCCAATACTTCATCATAGTTCTTATCCTTTATATATATGGTGTCATGGACACCAATTTGATGTACATATTCTAGCTTTGGAATATTCTTGTCCCTTAGATGCTCACCTACTATGTTTTTTGGATCCCACATATGGAGTTCATCCAAATGGAATCTAAATGAATCCCTATGTGTGGACATGATCTCCACCTATTTCCAATATTTTATTATGGTCTTCCCAATATTCAAGGGAAAGGGGTGAAGTAGACCCTTCCTATTTTCTTTGTAAGTCTTATCAATGCCATGGATGAGCTGGGAGGCAATTTCTTGCTTTGCAAGCTTATTTAGAACATATACTGATAACCTATAAGGTTAGGAAATGATTCATTCTATCTTAATAACTATGCAATTAGGGTAATACCATATGTCCCCTATCATTTCAACATACCTTTTTATGAGGGGTAGACCCTAGGCATGAGAACACATGTGATAGCCTCCACTATAACTAGATAAATATAGTCATAAATAAACTACATATGATTCATGTATTTGAAGATGTACAATTTTGAATAGTAATGTGAAATGGTTATCTTTCCCTTTGGGGACCAATTCCTAATCCTAGGGAAGGTGATTGAGGTAATAAGGGTGTCAAGTAGGTATGACATCATAAAGAATTATTTTGAGGTATTTCTTTTGTTGGTGTTGAATTTTTTGGATAGGAAAACACTAATTAAGTCTCCAATTGGAGGGGCAAGCTTCTCCTCTACCATGAATTGCACATATGGGACCCATATCTTATGCACATAAGTAGTTGAAGGGGCACCAAATTCTCAGTTTAATAAGGTCATTATTATCATAATGCCCTCTCTAAATTAGATGATAGGAATTTTGCTCTCAAGGTTTCTAAAGATATGAGGTCCTTGGTGCAACTAGGGTTTGAAGATAGAGTCCAATTCATGGTTATTAGACCACTCTTTGATTTTTTAAAGGTCTACATGGGGGAGAGGGAGCTTTTAGTACTTCTCAAAATTAATAGGGGAAATTTAGGATACCCCTATTGAGTTCCCCTCCCTAATGATCTATTCATTATCTATTCTACAATTGACAAATATGGGGATAAGGACATCAATACAATATAATACCTTTGGTTTTACCATGGTGTGATGAAGGCCAACCATCTAGACTGCAACTAGGTTATAGTGTCACCTACTCATGGTGGCATTCCTCTATTCCTCTTGTGAAATGGGTTATAATTATTCTATCATAAAGAATATCTCAAACCAATTCCTAATGCCCTGTATGTTCAATACTGTGACGTCCAATTTAGTATCCTTGAAGATATAGCTTTCATTATCTATTATTAAATAGAGCTTAGTTTCCTCCTTCAATTCCTACCTACTAGCTACCATGGTCTGTCTCTTTGCTAATTATTCACACTAAAATATATATGATCTTTATGAAAGCTCTCTTGCACCTAAGAAACACAATTAATTTCTCCTTTGATCAAATTTTAATAAATTGAATCCATTTGGGTCACTTTTATGTAGGGTTTAGGGCTTTGGATCTTTAATGGTGGAATATATCTAGGATTCTATTTATATGTGTTTTGGATTTGATTAGTACCTTTGCCTTTATACCTTTGTGTTTTTGATCCCATAAAATCTTTAATGTTGTCCTTTTTTGCTTGCATGGCACGTATGTGGCATTAGTATAGACCTTTCGTGGTATTTTTCATAAATGTCATTCAGACACTAACCATTAGTATATAAAATGCCTTCTTCATTTCGCATCATAGGATGAAAATCTTGGATTTAATGTGAGCCATTGATTATAATCTGGGCCCTTGGCCATGATTGGGTCTTTTTGTTACAAACCCCATGGTCATGACACTTGGCATGTTCATGCATCTTCTCTATGCTTCATATATTTGGTTAGTCCTTTGCCAAATAGGTATTAACCATGTAGTGAGCTCATAGGGATTTGAAAAATCATTAGTGCCTTTGTGTCGTCAGATCAACTCTTAACTACAAAGCATAAGCCATTGATTATCATGTTAGTTATGCCTCAAATTATCTTATGTCACACATCAAACTTACAGGATCTCAGGGTTCTATTGAAAGAATCTTTATGGGCCTTGTGTCATTAGATCAAGTCCAGTGATGGGGCACGAACCATTAATCTACAAAAAAAATGCTCAAATGTTAAGTTAGTACGTTATTAAAATCATGACTTAGGCTTAAGTTCCTTAGGCTAAGGAATTTATGCCTAAGTTTTCTAATTTATAAACAAGGGTCAAGGGTCTAAATAATCTAGTCCACCATATATGAAAACCTTTGGTTAGCTTATATTTTGTGTGAAAAGGACCTCTCTTTTTAAAATAAGACTTAGCATAAGCTCATAATTAAGGTTCATGATTTTTTAAACAAAATTCCATGAGGACCCTTCCATATAAATTTAGACTAATTATTTAGATCATAAGACCACTTCCATATTTTGTAGGTCGAAGACTTCCATTTTGAGCATCTTTTGAGCATTTCCATTAACTTTTAAATCCATTTCTAAGCCTTCCATCAAGATTTGGGAGTGAATTTTGAACTTGAGCATAATAATTCATCAAATTAAAATTGATGGTTTTATAAATGTCAAATACATCCTTGCAAACCTCAAATGATGGTTGCACGAACATCAATTTTAAGCAAGTGAAGTTTTTTCTTTGATGGGCTTAAAGTTGATGGTCATGCAGACTTCAAATACATCCTCACAAATGTCAAATGATGGTCACATGAACATCAATTTTAATCTCATCAAATTATTATGGCCCAGTGTGATAATGCCACTTGGCACGTTCTTGGGATCTCCCAGGATCTTGGACTATGTTTGCTCTATTGGATCAAAATTGGCAACAAAGAGTCAAACATAAATCATGATTTTGGATCTTGCTTGTGATTGGTCACTTTGTTAGGAAAGTCTTATTTAATTTTATTTTTTGAATGTGAAGGTGATGCATGTCGATCCTTAAAGCCTTATGTATCCTTTTGACTTTTCAATTATGCTTCACTCCATTTGATTGGGTTCTTGTGAGTAAGCATGGACTGTTGGATCACCAAAGATGCATGTTATTCAAGTCAAAGTTTAGGTTATCCTCACTCTATTGGATCAAATGTCATGATAAAGTGATAGTCGTAGGATCCTACAAGATGCAAGGAAGTTAAGTTAGGACCATGGAGACATAAAATACTTAGGATTAAAATGTTAAGACTAAGGTCATGATTTTATTAATGAATACGTTGGGGACTTAGTATTAAAACCTTAGGCTAAGTTGGGAAATATTAAAAGGACCCTGCAAGATGACATTAGTTAGGCTATAAAGAACTCTATAAAAAAGGGGGAAATAATAAAGGGGACCAAGTTTCTTAGTTAAGTTGTGTTAAAAAACATGACTAAGCCTAGAATATGCATTTTATACTCAAGTCCATAAATGAATTTTAAAATGGTTCCCACCAATTCATTTTTTTCCTTTATTCAAATTTGAATTAAGGGTTTACTAGGGTTTTGGAATACAAAATTCTCACACGTCATGGAACCTACAAATAAAAACCAAATGAATATCATTAGGACTGTTATCCCAGATTAAAACAAAATAAAACCATATAAGCCTACCTCTTAATAAAGTGATGACTTTCAAATTCTATAAAAGACCTTGACATGTTGGAATTTTCATGTTTTATTTTGAGGGTTTCTCAAGGGTCCCAATTCAAAAAATGGGGGTATGTTGGTCCCAACAGGTTGACCTTATCGATGAAAGTTTCAAAAAGGTTTAAGGTTGGATTTAGCTGTATATATAATCTATTTCTATCATTTAAAGGGAAGAGAAGAAGAATATTATATTGTGCATCTACTTATCTACCATTCTACTTGAGGATCATATCTTAGGGTTCAATACGTTCTTTGGAGATACAAATCTTATCTTGTGAAAAATTGTGATCCACTAGGAGGTATTTTTCTAAACCATAATCCATTATCCATCTTTAGTTTCTTTAATATACACAACAACCTCTTATGAAGCACCTAGGCCAAGGGAGAGATTGAGGCTCGATGGGTTTGTCTTCAAAGGTAAGTATTCTTAAATTTATTCCTCCTTTATAAGAATAGATAGATTTTCATTTTTAACTTTTCTCCCATGCATTAAGGTTTTACCTATACATAACTTAATTAATATTCTCCTATGCATGTTTAATTTTTATTTTTACTACCCCCACTTTGTGCCATAAGCTTTGGTGAGCATTATATTATATTTTACTTTTATTTGTATATACTTTGTGAATATGAAAACATTAGACCTAGCTAGGATTATTGCATAGTGTTGCTTGAATTGAGGATTTATAACCCTCTCTAGTGATGCTATTGTTGTAAGAGATCCCTCAGTTAGGTTTAGTGGATCCATCTTGGTCATGACCCCAAATATATAATGTATCAACAATTAGAACTATAAGTGGGATTTATCTTCTCTGAGGTAAGATTGATTAATAGATCAATTGCACTTCCATTTGCATACAAGCATCATCTCACTATTACTAGATCTATCCAAGAAGGAGAAAACAATGATAAAGAGTAAGGGATTAGTCTACTCAGGATGATATAACATGTAAGCATATATTAGGGAGATATTATATGTGAATGACATAAAATCGATAAGGTCAAACCCATATATAGATGAATGGATAGGAAATAATGTGAAAAGGAATAATACATGTACACTCATAAGTCATATATGTTAAGGATTAGTCAAAACTAAAATCACAAAGTGTCTAATACCAAATTTATGTGTCTAAAAATCTACCCTTTTAGTCTAGGATTAAAAATTATAGATTAAAATTATAAATTAAGAAAGTTTGTATTAGAGTGTAAATGCTTTTGGTTTCTCTAGATATATCTTAATTATTCAACTTGTTTAATTCAAAACCTACAATGAAACATGTATAAATAAATGTTAACATGTGATATAAAATCTAAAATAATCTAGATTATTGAAATATTTGAAATTAAAAAAGAAAGGAAAGAATACCCTTGTATCTATGTGAACCATGCTTCCCTATGAATTCATTGGAGAATGGGGTGATTATACTTTGAGAAGATACTAGTGTTAAAACCATGAGATGAGAAGATTGATACCCCAACCCCCTGTTGAGATTATTTTTGACACCCATATTTTTATTTTCTAAAATCAATTGTTT